>WAAB01013673.1:11991-29688 GCA_013389865.1 Piaya cayana | reverse complement strand
AGAGGAGGGAGCTGGGCTCTTCTCCCAAGGGACAGGACAAGAGGGAATGGCCTCAAGCTCTGCCAGGGTAGATTTAGGCTAGAGATTAGGAGGAAGTTTTTCACAGAAAGAGTCACTGGGCATTGGAACAGGCTGCCCAGGGAGGGGGTTGATGAATCTAACAGCTGCTCACGCAAAGACAGTGAAAAGAATAACTGAATCGTTTTGTAGAATTTCTATAAGCCTCTGCAATACATACTTCATGTTTCTGTTTTATTTTTAAGTTCTTACTCCAGTTCACACTGGATTCCAAACATCCATTAACTTTTTTTTCCAAGGTTTGTACATGCTAGCTTCATTTTAAAGGTTCTAGACTAAGGAAAGCACATTTGTAAAGCTAATAAGCCTACTGATATTTATTATAAGCATGTTTGGGTTTTGCATTATTCATACTACTCCACAACATTAACTTTCAATTATACAGAGCAGTGTATTTGTACTGTTTACCTTTTACAGGCTACCTAAAAGTAAGATCAAACCTTTAATAACATCTATAAGTCTTTTCTTATTGAACATTAACAGATGGAACAATGTTTTTGGACAAGTATCATTAATAATTTCCCAAAAATTATTCTCAATTAAAAAAACAATGCGACAAAATATTTCATGGTCAGCTCTTGGCAGGACTATCTGATGGTACAGAGGGAACAGCGCTCATAGCGCAGGCACAGAAAGAGTGCAGAGAAGACTGCACAATGACTCTCATGCCACTTTAATCAAACTCTAATTAATCTGATGGGTTTACATCCTGACATAGCTTTGCTGAAAACAGACATGCCTAATTACAAGACGACTTGTTTATCCAGCAGGTATAAGGTTTTGACTGTAAAAGTGACATTCACAAAACAAACGCACGCTGTAGCATGTAATTTATTTTGATATGGAAAACCTTGAACAAAAAGAATTATGCTGCGTCAGCAACCAGACAGCTAAACAGACATTGAAATGGCGGCTCTATACTTTAACAGACCTAAACAGCAAGTACTTCAAAATAAAGTGAGCGGGTTTGTATCATCTACCGTTCCTAGCGGGTCAGACTCTGATGTGATAACTCACTACAGGTTGTTCCGCTACTAAAGCCAGACGCTGTGTCCATCCTTATTTGTGTACTGGAGATCTCATCCCTGTTGAGCAAAGCTGAAATAAGCCTGCTGGCTCTTACAACATTCAGGCCTATCACACGTTCAAGCTCACAGAAGAAACTTCCAAGTCACATGTCAAAGCAGCTCTTCTTTTTCACTTCTTTCATAAGCCTTTTTCTTTCAACTTAAAGTAGCATCATGACTATAACACAAAGTAGTGCCAAACAGAAACAACTCAGCATCAAGCATGAGGACATCTCCAAAGTCAAATATTTGTGTTTGTGTAGGGTCAGGGTCTTTTTTTTATTTCTTGTTTTGAATATCCAAATACAAAGATAACTCTATCACCAAGACTCATGCAGCAACATTCCAGAAATGACTCCAGGAAGATGCACCACCATGCTGCACCCTCTTCTTTCCAGTCAGTACGCGTTACAAAGCTGCCTTAGTACACATAAACTAAATTGGGGAAGACAGTCCATTTTTACATTAATTACTACGGGAGAAGTCAAGCACATAACCTTCATTTGTAACACAGCACTTCTACATAACTGGATAAGAACATTTAATGATAAGAAAATCATATACAACACATATGAAAAGCTGGAAGAAGGAAAACACTTGGCTAAGATGATCTGACATAGTCAGTACTGCGCTCTTCAGAAGCAAAATCTCATTTGGTTTATTATTAGCCTCAATTCAAAATGAACAGAAACACAAAGTGGGTTCAAAATTATTAGATTTCTGCATAAGTCTTCCTCCATCTGCAGTAACCATTAAACTACATGGGATGAGCAGCAGGTAAACAAAGCTGGGAAATCAGCAGTAGGAGATATGAACAAAGCAAGATTAATATCGCTAGCAACCAAGACAGACAAATAAGAGGAGGAATGAAGCAACAGAATAGAATTAAACAGCAGAAAAACAGAGTTTTAGAGACCTCTCTTATCAAGTTCCAAATTTCAAGGAACTTATAAAAAAACAAACCCAAAGCAAATAAATGTAATTAAATAACAAAGCAAAGCAAAACTCCCAAGCAAGAAGCTTTCACTCTCATCAGAAATACTCCTGTGGTTCTGCTTTGCATCAAGAAAACCAAATGCATCAAACCAGAAATACTTCTTGTAACGTATCCTTCTGATAATGAAACGTAAAGTGCCTATTTCAGTTTTTAAGCCAGAAATTTTGCAATATTTCATTATGTTATGACTTTTCACTGTAAATTATCTTTTTCTTCTCTTTTACATGTAGAGGGTTTGTGCGGCAAGGCTTCGGCAGCGCGAGGGGCTCCTTGTGTGAGAATTCTTCTGGAAGCTTCCTCTGTGTCCCTGAGCTGGCTCCAAGGCAGCCCCAGGCACAGCGGGGATGGTGCAGAGCCTCTGGGATAACACAGGTAAGAAGGGGGAAAACACCATGCACAACAGCAGCCGAGAGAGTGAGAACACGAGCAAGCCACGACTCTGTAGACACCAAGGCCAGTGACGAAGGAAGGGGAGGAGGTACTCGAGGGGCTGGAGCAGATTCCCACAGTAAAGACCATGGTGAGGCAGGCTATCCTCCTGGAGTCCATCGAGGTTAATGATGGAAGGTATCTACGAGCAGCCCACAGAGGACCCCACGTCAGAGCAGGTGGCTGCTCCTGCAGGAGGCTGTGACCCCATGGGGAGCCCACGTGGGCGAAGGCTCCTGCCAGGACCTGTGACCCTGCAGAGAGAGGAGCCCACCACAGAGACGGTCTGCTGGCGAGACTTGTGACCCCATGGGTGACTCACGCTGCAGCAGTTTGTTCCAGAAGGACGGCACCCACGCTGGCGCAGGCCGTGAAGAACTGCGGCCTTTGGGAAGGACTCACACTGGAGTTCATGGGGGAATTCCTCATGTGGGAGGGACCCATGCTGGAGCAGGGCAAGAGTGTGAGGAGGAAGGAACACCAGAGACAACGTGTGATGAACTGACCACAAGTCACATTCTTTGTCTCTCTGCGCCACTTAAGGAGAAGAGGTAAAGAAAACTGGGAGCTNCCTGCAGGAGGCTGTGACCCCATGGGGAGCCCACGTGGGCGAAGGCTCCTGCCAGGACGTGTGACTCTGCAGAGAGAGGAGCCCACCACGGAGACGGTCTGCTGGCGAGAGTTGTGACCCCATGGGTGACTCACACTGGNGCAATAAATTAAACTAATTTTTCCCCAAGTCGATTCTGTTTTGCCCATGACCATAACTGTTGAGCGATCTCCCTGCCCTTACCCTGATCCATGAGTCTGAGCATTTCCTTATATTTTTCTCTCTCCCCTGTCCAGTTGAGGAGGGGACTGGCAAAATATCCTTGGTGGGCACGTGGCATCCAGTCAGGGTTAGCTCACCACGGTATCATATAAGACTACAGAGGAACACTTACGTCTCATAGAAATGTAATTATTGTGGAAAAAAATATGTTTTTAATTCCATTTTAAAATGATCAAGTTTCAAGACAGCAGAGCTTTTCAGCAGGATGTAAAATACATTTCTCACTAAAAGCTTACTCAATGTCACTCCAACCCACAGAAGTTTCCTCTGCAAAGTTTTCTATGTTTTTATAAGAAGATGTGGAAAAGATTCTTTGATGGTGTTTTATTTAACAATCGACAGTAGTCCTGTGGCAAAAGGAATACAAATGAAAATACATACACTTGTATTGATGAAGAAATGTCAGCTGTTTCCCTCCTCAGAAAGTAAACTGCAAGATTCTTCGCTAATTGCTTAGACAACATGTAGAGGAGAACATCTCGAGGAAGTAAGTGTTGATGACTTTAAGGACATGCAGCAGCTTCCAGCTACTCGTTAGATGATAAGTCCCGCTTGGAACAAGACTTTGCATCAACTTCGCTCTTTTTCGGCACTGACCCAGAACCTTTAGAATTAAGGCTGTCTTTTTTTCATCCTCTGTTTTCTTCCACTTCACCTTTTCCAAAGCAATTCAAAACATACTGATCAAGTTTTGAAAATTAATATCTAAATAATAAATTTCTAGAGTAAAGAGTGATTCTTCAGAAAAGCCTTAGCACAGGAAGGACTTGGATCTGTTGGAGCGAGTCCAGAGGAGGCTACAAAGATGATCGGAGGGCTGGAGCATCTCCCATATTAGGACAGGCTGAGAAAGTTGGGCGTGCTCAGCCTGGAGAAGATAAAACTGAGAAGACTTTATAGCAGCTTCTAGTCCTTAAAGATGGCTACAGGATTCTACGATTCTAACTTCAGATGGTCCCTTGAGACCCCAAATGACTCTACGATTCTCTTTGCATCAGTAGAAGATTAAGCAAGACTGAGTACAGTTCACCTCTTCGATCTCTGGTTTGCCTGGACAACTCTATAATGCACAGCAGAACTGTCCTGATTCCACCCTCACCTTCTTTTTCAGCTCAGAGCTGCTACTCTGCCCATAAAAAAAAAGTTTTACACTTGTAAGGAGAGAGGCCTCTAGTGTACAACCAAGAAACAATTTCTTTTCTGTGCCTTAATTAGAGTCTATTTCTCAGCTTTATTTAGGACTTGTATAGACTACTAATTTTTTTTCTTCAAGTTCACTAAGTACATTTATCCAGGCCCTCTAATTTGTAAACAATGACTTTTGGTGAAGTCTACCAAACTCAACAGAAAGCACTGTGTCAGTTCCAATCCTACAAACAGTTCCATTCAGAAAAAGCTGCAATGGTCTCAATTCCCACTGAAATCCATGTGATGCTGCCTGTAAACTCCTTAGCAAGATACGAATGAAGGACTGACGGACCCAAGTGTACAGCACTGTGTACACATACATGCACTTTTCCCACATTAAACCCACCGGGTTGCCTCAACACAGGTTAATATAATTGCTGTTATAAAGGCAACATATAGCCATTAAATACACTTGTCATTTCAATTCGCATTTCTCCTGATGTTTTGCCCCTTCCTGAAGTCAACTCTGACTCACAGACAGATTAGAAATCAGATCAGCCTAGAATTTGCAACACTGACTTAGCCTCTTTGGACTAAAAATAAACAGTAGATAGAGCGGCTGGGAAAGAAAAATATTGATGACAGTCAGTCCCAATGTGCTCCATTTTACTACAATAGGAACAAGCAATTACTGCAGTTCACAGGGCTTCTCCTCCCATGTTACGTTTCCATCACAATTCCTGGAGCTACGATTTTGGAGTTCTATCTGAGAATACAAATATCTAGAACGTGTATGTTGAAGACTGTGACCTCTCTAACTCTGAATAAACATCTCTATTAAACCAACTGAGTGAAATAATCACCTAGTTTATTCCACACAGATGGATCAAGTGTTTACTATGACAATTCCAGCTCTGACTGCTGCAGGAAGAAATCCTCACACAGGTCCGTGTGCTAAAATAATACCCTAAAGCAGTAGCAGCATGATTGGATTTCTACACGCAGCTAAGGTCACCCAGGTCTTGTGTCTCGGCTGCTGATCCCTCTGCCACCCAGACACCTGCCCTGCACGGGCTGCCTGCACAGGAGGGCAGGAGCCACCTCCTAACAATGCGCTGGCTCGCAACTTGGAGTGCAACATCCTGAAGAAGATAAATAGATCAAACCCATCAAGACACAAACTTCCTGACATTTTCCAGAATGGGCAGGGGTTTGTTGTTTGGGGTGGTTTTTTTGGTGGTTTTTTTTTTTTTCTCCAGAGCATGGAGGCTTTTGGTATTAATTTGAACAGGGAGGAAAGCTGGAGTCTGCTACGCAGAAACATCTAGTCAAATAAATACGTCATTAAGCTAACTAGCTACAGGATTGTCTAGCAGATGGATGACATCTTGGTTGCTAGTGGAACATTTTTCTATAGCCTTGTTTGAGGCAGACACATATGGCTCTCCCAAGCATTGATGCAAGCTCCCAGATGGACTAGATCATTCCTGACACCTTATTATAAACCCTAGAAATGAAAGAAGGGAGAACAATTTTTGAATCACAACATAGGACTCTGAAATACTCAGACTTCTTAAAAATCAAGTTTACAACAGAATATCTTAAGTTCTTTCTATCGAAAGAAGCAGTTCCTAACCAGGAAAAGAAAGCAGAGGAAAAATACTATAGTGAGGATGATCAGAACAGTCTTGAGGAAACATAATGACCAGAAGACCTTTAATGTTTACGGGTATCATAACTACATACACAGAGTTACAAATATTACACCTCCAAGGATGCAAAAAAATTATCTGCTATGCAGCTGTTACTGACACCAAAGAGCTTCCATCTGGAATGTCTTGATTGCAAGGGGAAAGGAAAGAGGAGGAAACCATTTAGACGTTAGAGATGCATGACAGCTCTGAAATCTCTGTATCCTGAAAGACTAAAAAAAAGGCAGGGGGCAGGGAGAAGCCTACCTGCAGGAGCAACAAGAAAACTAGCAGAAAAACATGGGAGATGAACAGGATCGGTTTCATAGGTAATGTGGGTGTCAGACACCGGAAAACACCTCAGGTACATGAGGGCACTACAATATATTTGAAACATCAAGGCCAAGAACTGGACAAAAAACATTCATTTGACATTCACAGACTGTAAAGAGACCACCTTTAGCAGTCAGTAAGAATTTTACTCTTTTCCTCCACCCAAACAGAAGACTCAAGACATCGGGAAAATTACTTATTGCATATTTTTTCTTGCCTCTCATTTCTGCCACACCACATATGCCAGGAAAGTTAGATCTTTGAGACTACTCTAACTGTGCGAGAAAACTCTCCAATTTCAAAAGCAAATCAACTCCCTGACCCCAGGAATACGTTTGGAATTCTGCACACTCATGAGCCAGGTTGATGCTCAACCTGCTAAAATACATCTACCTCTATTGTGGTGGCCATAAACCCAACAAGCACGCAAACATCTTGGAAGCATCAGCTAAATGTACAACAGCTAATATATCGTAACTCATTTGTGTCTCCGTTTTCCAAAGGGACAACTGTGCCTTCCGTCTCTTCAGCAGTGCAGTCATTCAGTCATTTCAATGTACTGAAAGCAAAGCTGTCCCCAAATTTTCATTCACAACTTTTAGCACGGCTTTCATCTTCTTGGCCAACAGAAAGTTCACAAGTATTTTCTTAATAGGAGTATACAACAATCCTTGAATCATCTTATAAAATGGAATGTTCATAAATAGAGAGACAAGAGGATCCTTTTCCTCTTTGGCAAAATAATACAATCTTTACCTCCAACACAGCACAGATCTCAAAAGGAATGTCCAGGAAAAGTCTCAGTTTTGTAAGGTTCACTTACAAAAGGCCAAAGGCAAAACTGATTTTCCCAGCTAGGTACGCTGCATCCACAACTAATGCAACTGGATAATTCCTCTTCTCTGCAATACAACTGTCTCTCTGAGAGAAATAAAAAAAAAAAAAAAACAACTAAAAAACACAGGGGAAAAAAACCAACCACCTCCCTTCTTTTTCAGAACCCTGAAAAATATATGTTTCATCATTCATTTTAATCTCTCAGAACAGAAAAACCTCAGGATATTTTTTCCTTTCAGCAAATCACAGAATGGTTTCGGTTGGAAGGGCCCCTCACTACAAGAAAGGGATTGCGGTCCTGGAGCACGTCCAGAGAAGAGCCACAAAACTGGTGAAGGGTCTGGAGAACAAATTTGATGAGGAGCAGCAAAGGGAGCCAGGGTTGTTTGGCCTGGAAAAGATGAGGCTGAGGAAAGACTGTCTAGAATTACCTGGAAGGAGGTTGCAGAGAGGTCGGTGGTGTTCTCTTCGCTGAAATAATAGGTGACAGGACAAGCTGGAATGGCCTTGAGCTGCACCAAGGGGAGTTCGGACTAGACATAAATAAAAGGCTTCTTCATGGAAAGGGTTATTAAGCATTGGAACAGGCTGCCCAAGGAGGTGATTGAGTCACCATCCCTGATGGTATTTAAAAGACGGGGAGATTAAGTGCTTCGGGATATAACTTAGTAGTGGACAGGTAAGATTGTCTATGATTATCTCAAAGGTCTTTTCCAACCTAGCGATTCTACGATTCTAAAGATGATCAGGATCCAACCATGACGCCATGGGCAGGGACACCTTCCACAAAACAGCCTCAATCAACCTCGCCTTGAACACTTCCAAGGATGGGCCATCCACGACTTCTTCTGGACAACCTGTCCCAGCGCCTCACCACTGTCACAGGAAAAAATTGCTTCATGTAATCTCATCTAAGTCTCCTCCCTTCCAGCTTAGGACCTTTACCACTATCACTGAAGTCCCTGATAGAGACACTGCCCCCCCTTTCCTGCAGGCCCCCTTTAAATACTGGGAGGCTGCTGTAAGGTCTCCCAGGCGCTGTAAGGACGCACAACTTGCAAATCTCTGTGGTCTGGGCTGACACAACAAAGGGTAAAGTAAAGCCTTTAGGCAACAGAGGCTTTGGTTCTCCAGCGGTAAACCTTCTGGAACTCTGGATTGAAAAGAAAGGTGAAGAGACACATTAATGAGCACCCATGAAAGTACAACAAAACACAGCTCAGCGAAATCTAGCCAGTTTCTGGGCTGCAAGATATTTTCCAATATTATTAATTTCATAGAATCATTAAGGTTGGAAAAGACTTCTAACACCATCAAATCCAATCATCAGCTCAACACCACCCTGTCTACTAAACCATAGCCCAAAGTGCCATGGCTACACGCTGCTTTAACACCCCCAGGGAAGGACACTCCACCGCTTCCCTCGGCAGCCTGTTCCAATGCTTCACCACTCTTGCAGTAAAGAAATTTTTCCTAATATCCCATCTGAACCACCCATGGAACAACCTGAGGTCATTTCCCCTTATCCTCTCGCTTCCTGCTCGGGAAAAAAAGGCCAACACCCACCTCACTAAAACCTCCTTTCAACTTCCATTGTTTCAAAGCACACCCAGCCCTCAAATCTCCCAATTTCCCATGAACTGAAGGCTGCGGTTTTACAACTGTCAAATAGAAAATACTTCTTCCTTAGTTTTAGTCTTTAGAGAACTGACAGTTTCAATACGTAGATAGAGAGAATCACTGCAGGTCCCGAGGTCTGGAGTGGGTCCACAGGAATTTCTTCAGTGCTTGACTTTGCAGCAGACTTCTCCTACGGGCTGTCCAGGGAAGCCACACACTCATAGAAACAGCGTCCCTGGTCACAAGGAAGGACTCTGGGCAGTTTAGGTCTATGCAGAGAACCCTCAGAACACCAGGCCTCTGGTCAAAAACACAGTTCACCAGGAATCACAAGGAGTGTGCCTTATTTTGATTTCAGTGAGAGTCTGCCAAATGTAAAATATTTGCAATGAAACATCTCAATTTCAACAAACTCCCATTTTCTGACTAAATTATATTCACTTGAAAGTTTGCAATTAGCTCCATCAAAGATGCCTCTTAATAGCAACATCATGAAAACTGATCAATAACAAGCAACACGGAGGAAAGTTGAGATGAATCAAGTACAGTATAAAATACTGAAGTTAAAACATGGCAAACATCAACGTCAAGAGGCTCTCATTGATACACAGATGGCTTTATATCACTGTAATTTAACTTAAGTTTTAAATGATGTCCTCCTTCAGATGTAAAATGACCTTTGATTGACTCAAGATAAATACACAAAGCTGTTCTATATTCAACACAGCATTCATGCACAAGTTTAACACACTTTAACATATACATCTTAACCCGACACTTCAAGTGAAATCACTTGAATGCTTTGGTGTCTCTCCATGTAGACATGATTAAAGGATTTTATTTCCAACCCTTAACAACACCCAGGAGAAAACGAGGAATGGGAAAAGGCAGAATCTGTTTCTGGCTGCATGTTCAAATGAAGAGAGAACTCATCGTTTCAAAAGACACTTTTGAGAATATCGTACACTTCTACCTCCCACTCTACAATCCAGAGAGGTCCTCTTTTTCCTCACTGTATTTAATTCCTCTTGATTTGCTCTGTTATCAGGTAATTTCAAACAAATAAAAAAGGAATATGAACCAAGTGCTTCTCAACTGGTTACTGCACATCATCAGCACTAAAACGCATCAGCGCTGCAATATTTCTTCCTTGACATTTACGTACTTGCCCAGCCACAACCTGCGAAAAAGGAGACCAACCTACCTAGATTATTAAAGTTTTCTGCTATTAAAAAAAAAACCTTGACATTATTCCAGTCGTTTTCATCAAAAGGCTGCAAAGGTGATAAGAATATAAACAGTTATTTTCACCTACAGCTGTGGGTCTGAATTGTCATCTCTGTACCCGGTGCAGGTGACCTCCCCTTGCACTAAGGAGACGTTTATCTCCCTAATCCTTGGTACATTAATCCCTGCGTTAAAAAGCAGTACCGCTATTGTTAACGATCTAATAATGCACTGTAAGAATAAAGTTATTTGTAAAATGCTTTGATGAGAAAGCTTTGCCATAAGGTGCTAAGTAGAACAGGTCAGATAAAACACACATTTGACAAAAGTTGGCAGTATTTCTGTTCATCAACAGATGGTAGCTTTTAAAAACATTTTTAATTATTATAAGCTATGTGAAACTGGGCACCAAACAGTACCTGTACTCAACATGATGCAAGGTGCTCCGACTGAAGAGATGGATCCCATTAGGCTTCCCAATTAAATAACGACAGCTTATAATTTAAGACATTTTAAGTGAAAAGTGAGTACTTTCAGAGAGTTCATCTCAAGGTTATTAAAACACTAAGATGAATGTGAAATGGTCAAAAACACAGTAAACATCCGTGTTGGAAGTATTCATAGAACCCCCTTCCTCCCTACTCTTCCACTACGCACACAACTCTAGCGATGAATTACAATCAACAAAAATCTCTTGTAAAACCAAACATCTACCCATGAATGGCACTGGCCAACAGAGGCTCTCAGTCAGCCCAAGCTGAGCTCTTATACAGCCACGCGCAATCCTCAGTTCAGGAGCACCGTGTTTTATCTCCACGTATTTTTACAAACATTCAATTTAATTTTGCTTAACACTAGTTAAACATAACATACACAACCAGTCATCAATTATGGTGAAACAATAAGAGAACATCATCGATTTGGTGTTTCACAGGAGGCACCAGTTTAACAGCTATGGAGATTAAGTTAGGTTATTTATAAACGTTCCTCACATCTTCTCTCCCACACCTTCTGCTACGCTCCTCAACCCTGACCCACAGGGCAGTATCAGCCGATTCACTTTCATCTTACGAAAATCCCAAGCAAACCGTGGCGAAGGTCCACTTGAAATTCCATACAATCCAGACCAAAATACACTCTAGAAATCAGCATCACTTGACTCAGTAACTAATGGCTAAGCAAAAGCAGAAAATGAAGCAATTCCATCTACATCCAACACTTCAAGAAACACTGCTACATTTAGGCAACTGCACACAGTAATATTACAGCCCTACTAGACACAGGACTAACAAATTCATATTAATTCTTGTTTCATGTGTCATTAACACCTAATGGAATGTTTAAAGGTGTTTACAAGTCCAAAGTAATAATGGATCACTCTTAATTAACCCACAGTAAAAATTTCATGGAAGTCTCAGTGGAAGGAGGAGGTTGTTAAAGAGATTGCTTCGTATCTCAGTCGCAGACTGCCCCCTCCTTTCTCTCTATGAAATGGAGAGCAAGTAGGTTACAGGTGTGACAAACCAAAATTAGGCTCAGTTACACAACATAAAGAGGTAATTAAAGAAGAATCACACGTTTTCCTTTGAATAACCTTTGAAATCAAGAAGAGTGGAAGTTGTGTTTAAAAAGCGGAGCGCTGTTTGAAGATGCCTGTAAGCACTGGGTGATGAAAATTAAAGACAAAGCACAGCAGCCCTACACTGGCATATGGTAGATAATACTAGGCAGATGAGTCAACCCCTATTTTAGAGTAAAAAATCAGGGTTTATCCAGAAGAAAACGCTGTTTTCCAGTCTCCTGTCAGCGTGGGAGAGATTCTAGATTTTACTTTATTAAGCACTAACATTCGTAATAACAGAAACTCCAGCAGAATTTTGTACCGTCCTCTAAAATCACAACCTGAATGCATTCGGCAGTCAAAGATGATTATAGAATCATTCAAACCTCAAGATATGTATCACACAAGCATTTGAAAAAGCACACCGTCCCTAAAAGCCAGTACATCTTTTACAGACACTTTCAGAACAGAGGAACATAATTAAATACTGAAAAAAAAAAAAAGGAAATCTCCCAACTTGTCTTTTACAGGCAAGAGTAAGTTCAATATTGTGACTACATTTTTTCAGAAGTAGACTTATTATCCAAAGGATACCAGGGTATTTAGCACAGAAGAAATAAGAGCACTAGGAGATGGTAATACAATGAAACTTCTACAGACATTTCATCAACCCACTCCAGTCTCACGTTCAGCATTTGAGCCGTTTATCTTTTCTAAAATATACTGTCATGCCTTTCAGAATCAATGTGAAACACACAGAATGGTTTCGGTTGGAAGGGACCTCAAAGATCATCCAGTTCCACCCCTGCCTGCCATGGGAAGGGACTCATCCCACTAGACCTGGCTGCTCAAATCCTCATCCAACCTGGCCTTGGACCCCTCCAGGGAGAGGGCATCCACAACTGCCCTCAGCAACCTGTGCCACTGCCTCACCACCCTCACAGGGAAACAAAAATTCTTCCAAATATCTCATCTAAATCTCCCCTCTTTCAGCTTAAAATCATTACCCTTCATCCTACCACTGCAATCCCTGAGACTCGCTTCAGCTTTCCTATAGGCCCGGTCATCACTTGCTTCCCCTGTCCTACAGACACTTAGGAGTCAATGTCAACACAGACAAACTTTGCAAAGATCTTCACACAACTGTTAAACCACACTTGCCCTTTTTTCCGCTGCAACCAGAACCGAAACCAATGACAGTAGCTCAATT
The DNA here is from genome assembly GCA_013389865.1 of Piaya cayana. Taxonomy (NCBI): domain Eukaryota; kingdom Metazoa; phylum Chordata; class Aves; order Cuculiformes; family Coccyzidae; genus Piaya; species Piaya cayana. Next base: position 16,678 of record WAAB01013673.1, on the reverse strand, counting down.
TATCATTTCATCTCAGCGAAACCAAGCCAAATCAACCAGGAGTGTCTAGATTACAATTTAGTCCTACCCAAAAGTACACATCAAGCGGGTGTCACTACTCTAGTGAGCAAAATTCCTTTGAGGAGGAATAGTTCTACAGAACTGTAAAATCATAGAATGGTTTGGGCACAAGGAACCTTAAAGATAATCCAATTCTAATCTCCCTGACATGAGCAGAGACACCTTCCACTAGATCAGATCGGTCAAAGCCTGAAAAGCAAGTTACAGGCACACACACTTCCAATTCAGTCATGTGTTAGAATCTCCTATTAGAATTATTCTGGATTCAACATAATTATTCTTTTTTCAGTCATGCCTACCAACCAAATGTCTATTTATAAACTTGTCTGTATAGGACTGATGCTTTTTTGGCTGGGTAGGGGAGAGACTAAACCCTGGGAAAAATGCTGAAAATGTTTGTGCTTTAGATGTCTGAAATAATACTCAGTTCAGAATATAACTAAGTTTGCTTAATCAGCTTCAGTCTTTAATATGTTTTGATTCAACACAAACCAAATATATTCTGTGCCTAATGGCAGTCTAACGGAAAAATGCCTCGTCTTGGTGCACGACTGATCGTTTTAACAGTTCTCTAGCCATCAGAGAGACTTATTACACCTGCAATGGGATTTAATATGGAGCAAAATCTAAGCAGAGCAGGCCCAGGCAGAGGCACACCCCACAGGTTTACACTGAGCCTAAGCGTTCTAGCAGCAGTAGTTTATTTATCCTGACATGGAACTTTAACAGCCTTTCAGCGTGGATGCTGGCAATCACTGATTTCCATTGTCCCCTAAACTGTCTAACAGCATTTTCAAATGCTTTTCAGTTTTAGCAGATAATAAAACATAAAATCACTACAATTTCCTATCCTTTTTTGGTGATCTGCTCAAAAACTAACCCCTCCCCCATGAATTACTTTCATAATAAACCAGTATTCTTATGAAAACGCAGCCACCTCAGTTGGGAGCATCCAGACTCCTGCACCCAGCGAGTTTTCACAATTCAGCAGGCAGGGATTTCTGAGTAGTTTCTCTGCAAAACGTGGACATGAAAAATAAATTATGGGTGTGGATGCGTCTCGCCTTCCCAGCCCTCTCCCCACTGCACTTCCACCCCCAGCTTCTTTGCTGGTTTTCATGCAGATTTGTGCCAGACACTCGGCATCCTCATTAAGTGGTGTCTGGCAACCTGCCTAAGTTTTAGTGGGTTCTGGGAATGCCAATATATTAACCAGAGGACTTTCCGCATACCCTGGAGAGATTTTTATTCTAGAAAAGTCAGCCATTTGGCACAAAGAAAAACTTAATTCAAATCTAGGAAAGCTCTCCATTGGCAATAAGAAGAGAAACTGCATTTAGATTCTCCTTAATTTCTGTCTCCCAGCCGAAAGAAAAGCTTGATGTAGAGCAAGATCATCCAAGCACAGTTTAAAAGGTCAGACTACTGTCTGTAGTAGGATTTTAGAAAAAAAGAAAGGCAGATATGAACAACACAGACACAGCACCTCACCAAGAAAATGATTCGTTTTCATTTCCACGGCTCTTGTGACCAAAATAATCTTAATCAAGAAGATTAAATTTATCCGTTATTATGCTGAGTGATACTGAATGGTGATACGGGTACTTGCAAATTTCCCTTGCTCAACTAAACAATAACAAAAAGCATTCAGTGAAATGTATCTACATTCAGCATATTCCAAATATGCTAGATCAAGGCATACGCTATTGAAATGCATATATTAAATAACTATAGAAAATGAATAGAGAGACATTTTGCCAGCATGAAGTACAGAACACGCTGTAATGTTGTGATCACTCTTACTCACCTGCAAGCTGCAGTCCCCTCACAGTCACCATTACTCAACTGGAGGTCTCAGAAGCAGGCAAATAAAACTCCTCTCTAAAATAAAGCACTTAAATTTCTCTTACAAGGTTCAGAAGAACACAATGAAAAAAAAAAGATCAATAGTTCTCCCTCACTGGAATATTCTGCCTCTGCTGAACATAGAAGAAGTTAAACTACACCGGACAAATGTGCCATTATTTTGTTCTGCAAACTCATACACCTAGAGAATCCCATTCACTTCAATAAGTTATTCAAGTAACCTCTTACCATTTAGCTATCGCTATCCAATATTGATTAGAAATAGCTTCAAAATGGTATTGACTTTAAACTCATCATTTTGGTTTGTTAAAAAAAAGTCCCTGACCCCCTGGCAGCGCCGAAAGGTCACAATCCCTTTATAATGACCAATCAGCACCAGAGATAAAACAAGAATCTATTAAAATAAACTCAATTCAAGTGGTTTAACGTACATATTGAAGTCTGGCAAATATAAGATTATGTTTGGTGGGAAAGAGATTTTTAGCTATCTAGGCTGCCTTTGCTTAGATATCAACCTTCTAGGCAAGACGGCTATTCTTAAAAATAGCTGTCAACTGAGAAAAGAAAATGTATATGCATGAATCATTTCACTACAGGGTTGGATTCGAGCAACTGATGCACCACTGTTCTGGCATCAGTGCCTCGAACGAGCAGCTGATACTAGCTCGGTGCCATTGAAGAATTTCACGGTTACCACAGAACCAATCCGCAGAAAAATTCATCTCTAAACTCCTAGAAGTATTTGTATTCCATAATTGGCAATTCACTTGCAAGGAGCTCTTTTAAGCTATTAGAAGCTCCAGACAGAAAAAAAGCTTTTCCAAGACCCCTCAGAAGATAAACGCAAGGAGCATTCTTGACAATGCAAGAGCTGCTGGGCTGGCACACACGTTTTAACACTTCATTTCTCTAAAGGATTATGTGAGTGAAATTACTTTTATACTTTTATATTATTTCAATAATCAGTTGCTGCTTCTGGCTCATCACACCCCAAAAGTATTCCAAGCTCTTTTTAGACAGCATCACTTAAATGCAACCAGTTCTTGGTGGAAGGGCAGCAGCCACTCGACAGGAGTACTGCAGGGCAGCGGGGAAAAGAGAACTAAACTTTGGTGAAGAAGATCAGAGAGGAAATTCCTTTCCCCCCAAAACAAAAAAGAACACTGTACCTCCACTGCACAGAAAACTAACGTGTTTCAAGTCTCACTTCAAATGTCCTAAGCAAAGAGCATTTACTTACTTAAAACCAACAAAGGGACATGATGGTTCTAAATTCTTAGTTAAGCTACATTCAACAGTTTTATCAAACTTATTACAACTGTGCCTCAATCTCGAATCTCACTTTCTTTCTACTTCTACCAGTTTTCTTCCATCAAGTTTAAGACGGTGAAGGCTGAATTCAAACTTCATCACTCAAACGCTGCCTGGTGCCTGTAGTGTTTCAATTCACATGAACCAATGGTCTGAATTACACTGTCTCACACTGTTAACTCATTATGTGTTATCCATTTATCACCAGTGAGGCCTGCACAGGCATCTGAATGTACCGGAGGACGCTGATACGCTCTATGTTCATTCCACAATGATCTTCATATACCTAAGAGTCAGGACTAAATATGCTGCTATAAACACACAACACAGAAAAACATACATTCTTCCTTCTGTACATAACCGTATACAGCTGACACATTCCAATTAAAGTTGTCTTCACACTAGTCGCTTTATGTGTCATGGTAACTTAATAGCTGGTGCCCAAAGCCCAGTACAGATAGAGATGTTCACAGTAACCATGTCTATGTCAGCTAACGTGGACAAGGGGGTGTTGAGCTGACTGCCTCCCACCAACGCAGCGATTCTCCAGCAAAACTTCCCCTTTGATTTACAGCCACCAACCCATTATATTTCTGTTCTCATTAGCGGGACGGTACACGTGTGCCCCACACGCACGGTTGTTCAGCTCCGCTCTAGAGTGCGTCGCACAGCAGTTGAACCGCTCAGGATCATCGCAAGGAGCAGATTTCCCAAAACACTATTCAGGAAATTTAATTAGAGGGCAGAATAAAAGTTTGTGTCTAACTGACAGTCGCAGGTTGAAGGATGGAAAGCAGAAGAGCCCTTTTGGAAAGGAGTCTCGCCCCTGAGGCAGCACCTGTGCTCTCCCTCACCTGCGCTGCCCGGGCCGCCCCTCAGGGTTCATCGGCAGCAGCTCCTGTCCCTGACCCGGGTCACCCCCCCCCAGCCTAACGCACCTTCCCGCCCGCCCTCATTTTAACGCACCGAGGGGTTTTTGTCTGTAAGAACCAACAAACCTCGTCAGAGTTTTCCTTCCCGACGCGGTCCTGCCCACGGCTCTAGATCCATAAAGTTTTGCGGCAAACGCCAAACGCCACTCGCGCCTCCAGGCGGAATCGCCGCCCGTGTCGCCGCTCTCCCTGCCGGCGGCTCCGGCGCGGATCGGAGCGGCTGAGGGATCGCCCGTCCCGCCGCCGGTCCCGCCCGGCCCCTCCTGGCGCAGCGCAAGTTACTTTGGCGCATCGCCCGCCGCAGGGGCTCGCGCCGCAGCCGGCGCCGCTGCNGCGCGCGAGCTGGGGGAGGCGGCGGCGCGGGCAGCGCGGGGAGGGGGCGCGCGCCCCCTGGCGGGCCGAGCGGGCACCGCGGGCGGAGCCGAGTCACCGGCTCACAGAACCAACGGGTGGGAGAGACCCACCGGATCGAGTCCAACCGTCCCCATCAGTCACTGACCCATGTCCCTCAGCACCTC
>WAAB01013672.1:554015-600311 GCA_013389865.1 Piaya cayana | reverse complement strand
AAAATAGCAGAATATTCTTTATTCAAACTAAACCACGTTTAGGTTTTCATCCGGGCATCTCTATTTGTGAAACTTAGACAAAATCTCCTTGCTTTTCTTTCAGATATTGTTGATAAATGAATTAATTCCTTAGGAGGAAAGGCTGAGAAAGCTGGGGTTGTTTAGCCTGGAGAAGAGGAGGCTGAGAGGAGACCTCATTGCTCTCTACAACTAACTGAAAGGAGGTTNTCATCTCGGTGATTGTGCTTTTTGAAAGTTAGACACCATGTCCTTTAACAACACATTTATTTGTGGCATAGCTTTCTTTTATATCAAATCCTACTTATACAAACAGTGATTCCTATTAAAAATAGCAGAATATTTTTGATGCAAGCTAAACCGCAGTTACGTTTTCATCCAGGCACCTGAATTTTTGAAAGTTATACACAATCCCCCTCTGAAACCACAGTTTTATATAGTATGAGTGGGGTTTTTTCAAATAGCATTGATACAAGAAGTGATTTCTGTTACAAAAAGTGGAATATTTTTGATCCAAGCTACAGTAGCATGAAGTTTCATCTCAGGGATTGTGTTCTTGGAAAGTAAGACACAATGTCCCTCTGACAGCATGATTTCTTGTAGCATGGCTTTCTTTTCTTTGAAATACTAGTGATACAAGAAATGTTTCCTACTTAAAATAGCAGAATATTTTTCTATTCAAGCTAAAGCACAGTTAGATTTTCATCCAGGCTCCTGTATTTCTGAAAGTTAGACAGAATGTCCCTCTGACAGCATGGGGTTTTATTGTGTGGATTTGGTTTTCTTTCAATTAGTGTTGATAAATGAAGTGGTGTCAATTGCAAAAAGCAGTTTTAAACTGAAGTTTCACCTCAGTAATTGTATTTTTTTCAAAGTTAAACAGAATGTACCTCTCTCAGCGTGGTTTTTATTGCATATTTTGGGTTGTTTTTTTCCTGTATTGTTGATACAAGAAGTCATTCCTATTACAAAAAAGCAGAACAGTTTTGATGTAAGATGAAGTTTTGTTAAGTTTCATTTCAGTAATTGTGTTTTTTGAAAGTTAGACAAAACATCCCTCTGACAGCATGAATTATATATAGTGTGGGTTGTTTTGTTTCAAGTACTATTGATACAAGAAGTGGTTCCTATTACAAAAAGCAGAATAGTTTTTTTAATTTAAGCTAAGGTAAAGTTTCATTTCAGTAATTGTATTTTTTTTGAAGGTTTGACAGGACATCCCTCTGGCAGCATATTTCCTTTCAGACAGTGTGTTTTCCAGACACTGTCCATTCCCTGGAGTTGATAACACCTTGTGTACAGGGCGATCAGTGCTGAGCAGGTGTCTCTGCTGGGATCACCTATTTGCAGCCTTTCTCCAGCTCAAAGGCAAGGTCAGGCAGACCTGGATCTAAAGCTCCAAATAAGAAAGAAGTTTAGCTGTTTTGAAGGTCATAGTAACATTAAGGTTAGTCCTTGGGAAGTAACAGAATATGCATAAGGTTTCTGGGAAAATTAATATATCTGCATATAAGTAGAAAATCCCTTCTGTCCCAGCTCTTGCCTCACTGCACGTGATGAGTGGAGATCGCTCACTCCTGTTGCCCTGGCCTGATAAAGGGTGTTCGCTTTCTAAAACTCAAAAACCGGTCTTAGAGAGCTTATTTTCAGTATTAGTACTGGTTCCTCTGTGAGCTGCCTTTCTGTGCTGGGCGGTACCCCGAGAACTCATAGAGTGGTTTGGGTTGGACGAGACCTAAAGCCTGTCCAGTTCCAACCCCTCCTGCCATGGACCCCTCTCACTGGATCAGGTTGCTCAAAGCCTCATCCAACCTGGCTTTGAACACTTCAGGGAAGGGGCATCTGCAATCTATTCCCATGTCTCCACACCCTCATCATGAAGAGTTTCTTCCTAATATCTGATCTAAATCTTTTCCCTTCCTGCTTAAAGTCATTAAGCCCCTCCCCAGCTTTCCTGTAGACCCCCTTTAAGTACCGGAAGGTTGCTATAATGTCTCCCTGGAACTGAGTAGTAGGTGTGACTTTTGCTAAATGATATCCCAAATGCGGGCTGGCTGCTCAGAATAAACACAGATACTCATGGGGTGATTCTTTCAGCATCCAGGTGGGTCAGTATCCTTATTCTACTGTCAGACATGGACTGTTCTGGCTGAACTGGCCTTGTCTTTTCTCATGTTGCACTTTGTCTAGGAAGTACTTGAGTCACAGTGGATATTTTTCTTCTAGAGGCAGTGTGCGGAGAAGCCCAGCTTGCCCTCAGGCACGCAGGTGCAAAAATGCTAAGACATCATGTTCCTACTTGCCTGTTGTGTGTGGATGATTATGCCCTGCTCTTTGCTCTCGAAATGAGGCTTGGAAAGTATTGAAGGTCCCACATGTCCTTGGATGCATACTCTGCCTGGAGTCCATGTGAGGATGACACTGAGGCATGCACCATGCTCTCCACCCTTTGCCCGCTGACCTGCACAGGGGTTCGGAGCAGAGCGGTGACACACCTGCCCTGCTTCTGCATTTCAGATACAGCCTTAAGCCACGTCTTCAACAAGCACCTTGCCTTTGGCTATGGCTAAAAAGAGAAGGCTGGGGCAGCGACCACCTTTGCTCCAGGCTGGTGCTGGTGGGTGAGGCAAGATGTCTGACACCTTTTATGCAACATCTGAGGCTGTATTACTTACCTGGCATGGAGGAGATCCACTTTTCTCTACTGTCCTTAGCTGGGGTTGGAGTGAAGTGTGTTCATTCCCTGTTGGTGCTGTTTACAGGAGGACTTTATAAGCCAGGCTGGGGCAGGGGGCTTCTACTGGAAGCTGGTTGAAGGGGCTGGAGAACAAGTCTTATAAGGAGCCACTGAGGGAGCTGGGGTTGTTTAGCCTATAGAAGAGGAGGCTGGAAGGAGACCTTATTGCTCTCTACAACTACCTGAAAGGAGGTTGCAGACAGGTGGGTGTTGGTCTTTTCTCCCAAGTTATAGAACAAGAGGGAGTGGCCTTAAGGTGCATCAGGGGAAGCTTAGGTTGAACATTAAGAAATTCTTAAATTCCTTCACAGAAAGGGTTCTCGAGCACTGGCAGAGGCTGCCCAGGGAGGTGGCTGAGTCACCAGTCTTGGAGGTGTCTTTAAAAGGTGCTTGGGGACATGATTTAGTAGTGGACGGGTACAGTTGGAGTTGAAGATCTCTAAAGTCTCCTCAAACCTAATGATTCTATTTCTTCTGTAGAAGCCAGGCCAGGATGCCAAATGGCAGGATTGAAGCTTCATGGAGCTACAGGGAAGAGGAGCATATGTGCCTGCGTGCTGGCAGCTGGCACCAATGAGCTCATGATTAGAGCACTCGTGAGGAAAAGGGTTTCCAGAACTTGTGCCAAATAGTGTGATTTGTATTACTCAGGGTAGGATTGGAGGCTCCCTCCTCTTCCTGGTGATTCCTGTTGACTAGGCAACACTTCCCTTGCTGCTGTGACAAGCTCTCCAAGTTTGCATATGAGGGTAACACTGTGTGTAACACTGGCCTAGGTGCCAAAAACAGGACTCAAGCTCCAAGGAGCTTGTTTTGAATGCAAGTGACCCAGCTGCAATCCTGTTGCTGGCCCAGACAAGGCTATATGTGTAGTGTGGTGCCCTGTAGCATAGGATTTGTCCCATAGGTGTGGCCTTTGCTAAGTTTCTTCTAAAACTGAGGTTGCAGGGAGGGCATCTTCATCTGCAGAGGCTGATGCAGCTACAGACCAGGCTGCAGTTGTGGTTGAGCCATTTACCTGGCAGCAGAATGCCTGCAGTGAACAAGATGGGGGCTCTCGGCCAAAAGCAGCGCTAGGAGATAGGAAACTAGAATGCTCTTTACCTTACCCAAAAGGTAAACCCCTCTGCACCTGACTGCATGCTGCAGCCCTTTAACTCTGAAGCAAAATCCTTTAAGTCTGTGACTGCTCATTGCATGAGATCCTAGAAGTTCATCTTTTCTGTGGTTTTCATGGATGATACAAGAAACCACAAACTTTGCACCCTTTTCTTCTGAAGATTATTGAACAGTTTAAATTCTTCCCCTGCCCTTACTGTGCTAAGGACTCGCCCTTGCTGAGAGAATGGCTTGTCTTTCCCCCCCCTGCCGAGTTCCTTGAATTTTAATTGCTGAGCTGGCATTCTGTATTGCGACATCACACCAAGAGAATTGTGTCCATGATCATCACCCTCTGCTAAAGTGCAAGCTCAGGAGTCCACCGGTTCCTCTGCTTACACCAGCACCATAGTGCCACATCACTAGCAGCAGGTGTTATCCCAGAGAGTTACAGGTCATTTAACTTAGACTGTAAGGATCTCGGAACAGTGGCTCTGCATTTGCCTCACTGCCTGTTAAGCCTTGCAAAAAGAGCAAGTGGATTTTGTGTTTGGAGTTTCAGTGGTCAGGTTGCTGGCCTGGCCCCTGTTCCACAGAAAGGTTTAGTCTGTGCTCTGACAGTTTCAGTTTTTTATGGACACAGAACTTGATGTCAGGCATCTTAAGCTGGAGTCTCCCTTCACCCAGGCCATCTACAACAGGCCTGAAAGTGTCTGATTTACAGCTTAGACCCTCCTTCACCCAACCCTCTTTGGGCTCTCGAAAGAAGACAGAAGCTCTTCTTCCTTCCTGAGATGTTACTGGCTTTGAAAGTTCCCAGATATGTGCTGCAGCTGGGCCGTAGCACATCCTGTACAGGTTAGGCTATGCCTGACTTGTTTTAAGAGCTGGATACCCTGTGACCCCAGGAACGATGAGATTTAGGCAATGCTCTGGCTTTGTTTGCTGCTTGGCAGGTACATGACTGAACTTAGACTTCATCCTCCTGTAAGAGATGAGCTGCTCAGAGGGTAGACTTCTGGCTCCAGCTGTGCTGCACCTAGTTTGTTCTTTTTGACCTCCTCCCTCTGAGTCAGATCCAGCAATGAACATGGATCCTGCAGTGCTCTCCAAAGGAACAATGGGGAGTTATTCTGCTTCAAGAAGCTATTAGCAAGAACCTCGGCTTCCCTCTTGGCACAGCACTAGCCCGGTGGTGGGAAGCCCAAGTGAGAGCATGGGTGTGCAGGGCATAGGGCTCGTAACTGTTCTTCAGCTGCCAACTGCATCCCTCAGGTAGCAGAAAGCACTGTGTACTTCCCTACAGCTGCAGCACTTAACCATGGGCTGTACCAACACCCAGAATAGGTGAGGAGCTCCCTATGGAGTTGTCATTAAAAGCTCTATTGATTTCTTTGGGTTTCTGCAAGGCTGTCGGGTAGCATGTAAGCTGGACCCGTCTGTAACAAGTACAGAGTGTGCTTTTGCTCCTGCGCTCTGTCCCCTTGTAGCTGTGTCAGTCCTGTTTGGGGATTTCATGTTTGGGCCCACTTTCCTCACTATTACATGGCATTTTGTTTACCTCAGCTGTACATGGCTTCTTGATGAGACTTCTAAAGTAAGACAGACTGCAGAAACCACAACAGTTTAAACACAGTTCTCCTAGAAAGACATCCATGCTTGTCAGCCCAAGCTCCCATCTCAGTGTGAGGAACAAGTGGTACTTTAACTAAAAGGATGGAGATGGGGAGACCCATCCTACATGCAATTTAAAATCCCAATTTACAGCTTTCTTGGAACTGCTCAAAAGAGAATATTCCACTGGCTTACACATATAAAATGCATGTTAAAGCAAGTATTTTTTAGTGTCTTTAAAAGTACACATTTACCTAAAGACAAGGACATGGGGCTTCTGCTGCAGGGTCTGTCTTTTCTCTTTTACTCCTTCTAAGTATGTTTATTTAACTGTTAGAGCTTCCATCTTTGCCTCTAGCCGAGTCTGTCTGTCACCAGCCTTTACAACTGGTAATGCTGTAGTTCAAGCTAGTAAAAGCTGAATGTGCCCGTGTGTTGGGAAACACCCCAGACCTGTCATAGATGGGTGAGATAACACTTCCATTTTTAAGTAACTCAAAGGTACAAATAAACTCGTTCTTTGACTCAAGATTACCCTTGCAAAACGCCTTTGGAGTCAGTGAGTTGAGACAACACCGGAACTCCGTCAGCGTTGCTGCTTACGCAAGTTGCTGCTGTGCCAGCGCTGCCCTTCCTGCCTGTGTTTAAAAGGGAAACCAAGTGTCCAGGCAAAGCACTGAGTGTGAAAAAGCACAAACACACCCTCCTTTCAAGCGGTGCCCACGCGTTGTGGCAAGGCTGGCACCTCAGAGCAAAACCCTCCCCCAAGGAAGTGTTGGTGTGTGCTTGGCTGTGCCAAAGACTTTGGAGTCTGCAAACTCCTCCATGGCTGCCCTGAAGCCTCGCCCGTACCACTGAGCATCTCCTGGGTGCTTGCAGAAAGCGAGCCTCGGGGTGTTAACTGCTGCGCTGTGGTGCTGGTTGTGGTCTCCCCAAAGTGGGGAAAATGAGGCGTTTTGTGGCACGAGAAGGCTGCTGCTGACAGCTACTCCACCTCTGCTAAGGAAAGGGCTGCAGCCACCTGTTGCATGTGAGCCAAAGGGTGATATGGAGTCAGAGGACATGCTTATTGCCTCTGTTGTGGGCGTGTGTGGGACGGGGGTCCTCCCTGAAGGAGTCACAGGGCAAGGGGGGGACTAACTGCTAGCAGGTATTAACAGGGAGAGCTAGGGGAAAGCTGCTTATTTGCAGGACACATGCTTAAGATGGCCAAAGGAGCAGGAGGCTACTGGGACCTAGGGAGGTCAGCAGGATCTGCTGGAAGCTGCTGAGCTGGGGCACAGCATGAAGGAGCCAAAGGGAGAAAGCAGGGTGAGGGGAATGAGCACAGGGGGCCTGAAAGGGAGAAACCCCCTTCTTCCATCACCATCCTGAGTTCTAAGCCGGCAGAAATATCTGGCAGTTACACACTCATGAAAACGTTGCTGCTTTGAGGGCAAATGAAATGCTGATCAGAGATTCCAGTTAAATATTAACCTGAGATAAGGAGTTGCCCTGGTTGCCACTCTGTGGGCAGGAGGCCCACAGCTCAGCACCGTCCCAGATAGGCGCAGGGTACCAGGCTGTGCAAAGTGCTGTCCCCATTAAGAGACAAACNCACAGCTCAGCACCGTCCCAGATAAGAGACAAATGCTGCACGTGAAATATGGAGCAGGCAAAATTTGTCTGCCTGCTGGGCTCTCCCTGTTATAAGGAGGGGGGAAAGTACAGTCTTTTTGTTTCCTCTAACACGTGCAGAAGTTAATCTTAGCCCAGCTGTTCTGGATGAAAGACTCCTTTAGTCCCTTAGCAGACACCTGCACAATGTCATGAACAAGAGCGTTCGCATATGCTGTGGAGTTTGCAGCCCCTGATAACAAGCAAACCACAATGAGACTGCGGACAGAACCAACCCTATCTGCATCCTTCTTTTGTCTTGGATTCAGGAACAGGTCCCCTGCACAAAAATGAAATTGCTGGCACTGTAACAGGGTTATCTCTAAGACACCTGTGTGCTGTAAAGAGATGCGGTGGACATCTCTGACATAATTTTTTTCCTTTCCAGTGTGTTCCATGGGAAACAGCACCAGCCGGCTTTACAGCGCACTCGCCAAGACGCTGAGCAGCGGTGCCGTCTCCCAGCACCAGGACTGCCTGGAGCAGGCGGACTCAGCACAGCTGGATCCTATAGACCCCAAGGATTTGCTGGAGGAATGTCAGATGGTTTTGCAGAAACGGCCACCCCGGTTTCACAGGAACTTCGTGGACGTGAGGAAAAACTCTGCCAGTAACCAGCGCCCCATTCGGGTCATGCAGTGGAACATCCTTGCCCAAGGTAGGAGCTGCCTCTAAGCTCAAGGTGTGACCTTGAGATCAAACACAGCAATGGAAACCTTTAAGTGCAGGTTGTCTACGCAGTTAGACATGCTTGGGATTGGCAGAGCAAAGGGAGAGACATTGATTACGTGAGGCACAACAAACCAGCAGATGAGGAGGGGTTGATTTTCAGCACTTGAAATAGTGGTTTGCCTTCCATTCTATAGAAGGACAAAATATATCTTTGCAACTGTGATGTTAAGATAGCTCTGAATGCCCATCTTAACTGAATACAGCATATTTTAAAAAAACTGTGAGCATCACTTTTAAATAGTTGTTAATCCCCAGAAAAGACTCATCCTTCCACAAGTTTTCTTTGTAAAGCTTCTCTATGGTTTTCTGATCAGTTATAGGGTGAACTATTCAGGGATTGGGATCTGCTCTGCTAATTCTTAATTCTTAAAAAAAATTTTAACTGATTTTTTTCTTTGCAGACCTCTAGAGTCAAGGCTGTAAACACACTTGTGCAACAGCCTCATCTTAAAATATTGGGGTGGGAAATCTCCCACGTAGGCATTGCCTTAACATTGTGCAGTTTAGCCACTCCTGTGCCACTGTGGTTTTTTCTTGGACTTAAGCTGTGGCAACCACACGTGGAAGCACTTGCCACCATGTAGTGACTTTTGGGTAGAGGGGGCAGAATGGCCTCAAGCTCCACTAGGGGAGATTTAGGCTGAACATTAGGAAAACATTTTTCACAGAAAGGGTTGGGCCTCAGGCCTCTGCCAAACTTGGAGGAAAAGAACCTGTTTTAGTTATCANTTTTTTTGAGGACAGCCTTTTTTTTTTTTCCCCCCCCCCCCCCCCCTCCGTCTCTGCTAATTTCAGCTCTTGGAGAAGGCAAAGACAACTTTGTTCAGTGCCCAATGGAAGCTCTGAAATGGGAAGAGAGGAAGTGCCTCATCCTGGAGGAAATCCTTGAGTACAAGCCTGATGTCTTGTGCCTGCAAGAAGTTGACCACTACTTTGACACCTTTGAGCCCCTCCTCAGCCGACTCGGCTACCAGTGCACTTTCTTCCCGAAGCCATGGTCCCCGTGCCTAGACGTGGAGCAGAACAACGGGCCGGACGGCTGTGCCTTGTTTTTCCTCAAAGACCGCTTTGAGCTTATCAACAGCGCTAACATCCGGCTAACCGCCATGAAGCTGAAGACCAACCAAGTGGCCATAGTTCAGACGCTGAAATGCACTGAAACGGGACGGCTGCTCTGCGTTGCTGTCACTCACCTGAAAGCCCGTATGGGCTGGGAGCGGTTTCGGTCTGCGCAAGGCTGTGATCTTCTCCAGAACCTCAAGAGTATTACCCAAGGTGCAGAGATTCCTCTGATTATCTGCGGAGACTTCAACGCGGAGCCAACCGAGGAGGTCTACAAAGAATTTTCCAACTCCAGCCTCAACTTAAACAGCGCCTACAAGCTGCTGAGCCCTGATGGGCAGTCAGAGCCCCCCTACACCACCTGGAAGATCAGGCCCTCGGGAGAGTGCCGGCACACACTGGATTATATCTGGTATTCCCAGCATGCTTTGAATGTGAACTCAGCCTTGGGCTTGCTGACTGAAGAGCAGATTGGGCCCAACAGGCTGCCGTCATTTAATTACCCTTCTGATCACCTCTCTCTGGTGTGTGACTTTAGTTTCAACCAAGACCCTGACAGACTGCTATAATGTGGTGGGATGTCACCGGCTATCCCAGTGTCTTAACTTGCCCCTATTTCCTTGTAGAGAAAACTCTTGAAGCTGGAACCTAGTGAAAGATGAGGAAATGCTGTTGACTAAGTGTTATCTCGGGCACTTGTTTGGAGTTACACTTGCCATTCAGCACTTGTTCATCTGGGGCCTCCAAGGGAGGAAGAAAGGATTCAGTGTTCTTGTTGTGGTGTTCTTGCTGTGTCAGAGTTTGAAAACGGGAAGGCAAAGGAGCTTTATCCTTCACTGACCCTCATGGTTAAGGATTTAATACTCTAATGAATGTGGAAGGTTTAGTATTTAAATCAAAACACTTGTGTTTGTAAAACAACTTGCCCTGACAGCATGCCAATTTTATTTATTTCATGTTAAGCTTCTGCAAGTACCAAAGGGAACAAGGCTTGAATATTCTCTGAGATCCTCTTAAATCTTTTTCTGTTGCAATACGAAGGTTTAATGCAGTTTAGATATAAACAAATCTAAGCTCGTATTACATTTTTTACATGATGCAAGATGACAGCTTCGTTAAAAGTTGAACCAATAATAGCTCAGTGTGAGAAAGGCCCCTTTCAGTAAGAGCAGAAGAAATAGAGGCTAACAACTCTATGGCTATAGGAGTATCCTCATTTTTGAGATGAATGTGCATGTGTCCATTACACACGTATGGCCTGTAGTTGTGTACACTCAGCGACTGTTAACCTTTATCTCTTCTGTGCTTCCCTCCAGAGAACACACCTAACCAGGGATTCCTTCCTCCTCTGCTTCAAATATTACTTTTCTAAATGGTTTTAATTTGTAGTCTTGTCAATCTTGCTGTTTCAGTAAAGGGCCAGTCTTCACGTTGAAAGACTTCGTTCTATTTATCTTCAGAATCTAAAGCTACACTGGAACCTGTTAGAAGATAATTTATTTATTGACAGAAGTTGGTGACCCTGCATCTGACTTGAAATCCTAGAGCAGTGATGTTCGGGAGCCTCTTTCTGTTGCCCAGGGTCACTCTGGCTAAGGATCTAGGCTACACCTGAGCTGTGTTAGTACAGTAACTCTTGTGTGTGGAGTGGTATGAAGTATGTATTGCGTACGTGGGTTGTAAACCATGCCCCTAAACTGGAAAACGAGGTACCGAGGGAGACGGGAAGAGAGACAACAGCTGGAGTTCAGCTGAGATTTTGATAGTTGGGAAAGATGAGGCAGAGCAAATAAAGCAGTACTTCTGTATATAGTAAGGCCCGTAGTGAGTCTTAAATGTTCCAGATGTTTATTAATAAAAGTCTTTGGGGAAAAAAAAAAGCCATTTTGTCTCTGCTGCCATCTTTTTCCTTTCCCTACTGTAAGCAGGTGATCTGTCTCAACTTAGTGACTGTTCGAGCTTCAACTTAGTGGTGATGCTACCCATCCCAGACCTCTTTTCCCCTAGCCTCGCGGTCATAATCTTACAAGCTGGCCTGGCTCCTTTGCTTTCAGGGTAAGTACTTTTCCTCAAATTTGAAATGCCAAAATGCCACAGCAAGGCTATAGGAAAGGTATGTACCTTTAGCAACATTAAACTGCTCTCCCCTAGATAAAGATGAAGCCTAGACTCTGTTACTGGAAATAGTACCCTTTTTCCAGCAGTTGTGTGGAGCTACAAACCTGGCCAGTGCAGTAAAGCAGGGGACAAGTACTCCTCACTGAGGGACTGATGAGCTGCCTCCTCACAACAGGCAGCTGTAATTTATCACTTTCTTTTAAAACATCATTTGGAGAGCAAGAAATGCCACAGGTATGTGCTTTACACAGCCCATAAACCATTGTACTTATGTCGCTGGTGACACGCAGACTGGCCACTGGAAGCCCCCCAGTTCTCACACAAAGATGTTCCCTTTCATGCAAACGAAGTGCTGTGTTTGCAGCCATACTGTGACACTCCTAGTGCCCCACAGAAAGACAAACCTTTGAGCATCCCCACCGCAAGCATTTCATACCAGCTAGACTGAGACAACTTCCTTTTCAAGGTGCTGGCAGCCCTCAACTGGTCTCTGAGGGGGTGAGATGCAGCACTTCTCCTTTAGGGTTGTCTTCTCTCAGGTCTTCCCTCAAACAGTCTTTGCAAGGAGGAGAAATAATACAAGTGCCCATTAATGGAGGTGTGTAGCCGTCTGCAGGTAAACACTTCTAAACACAATGCCACAATGAAGACCTACAAGGTGGTACCTTTAACAAGCCAACACTTTGCTCATCTACCACAAAAAGACACACCAGAAGCTGGAGTTTCCCTTCAGACCCTTTTGGCAGTTTCTAAAAGAAACTTCACTTTTGGTAGAACGTTGGTGACTTGAACGCAAGGACAATACTGTATGCAGAACTGTATTAAACAAACCCACAAAACCAAAAAGGCCAAACAAACAAAAACAATTAAAAAACCCCCATTGTCTACAAAAAAACACTCATAATTTCCATTTTACTTCTGCAGAAGCAGCTCTGTTTTCCTAAGGGCAGCCAAGGGTAACCATCAATGTTAAACTGTTTCACCACTGCCAGGGCACAGAGCCACAGCACCGATTACGGCAGGCTTTGTTTACCACCAGGAGCTAAAAGATTGCAGCTAAAGCTCTCACGGGGTTATGATATTTAATAGCTGGACAATTTCTACGCCCTTTTACTTTCAACACTCTCTCCTACAGAAGAAAGCCTGCTGCAGGGAAACAGGAGGATTTGTGATGATACTACCATCACCGCAGAGTTCCTCGGAAGTGGAAAGTGCTGGGATTCTTATTTCACCCCGGACATGTGACAGTGGATGTTCACTGCTTCATGCCCTAAAAGGGCAATTCTAAAGGCAAGGGGAGGGTGGAATAACTGTGCAAAGGCTGGGGACTCTCCCCGTCATAATGCAATTCTTAATATCATAGGAAAACACACATGCCTGCTATAGCGCAACAGTTAACCCTTCCTGATGTACTTTAGTAAAAGGTGGACAAGATGCAGAAATTCACTGCTAACTTCCCAGGCAGCTTCACCCCTTCACTTGGTATAAAATCAATTTTGCAGACAGACTCATTTGGAAAACTTAAGTGACACATTGCCGTTGCTTTGTTTTATTCAGCAAGAGTCAGGCCTGCAGCACTAAAATGCTTTTGCCAGCTATAATATCAGTACAGTAAGTATTTTTCATAGGAAGAAGCAGGAAGGTTTGTAGTTTCTCCTGTGTAGCAGGATGACTCTTAGTAAATGCATCTTCAAAACTCTTCTTGCGGCTGTCTGCCTAATAAGCACACCAAGGTTAAAAAAGGTCTCCTCAGATCCCTCGCTCTAATCTTGAATAAAAGCTGCACCAGCTATAGCAGTGAGTTTTCTCTCGCCCTCAAGCTAGCTGAAGGAAGAAATGACCCATTTATTTAATTTGCTGAAAGGCAGAAGCTGTTACAAACTTATTAAAACACTCTCTCTCCTGGAGAACAATTAGATCAGAAGTAGATAGTGTCACTTAGATCATCTTCACTTAATAAGCTTAATACCTGCTATTTGAACTGTCTCTTACGAGGCAGAAATTGAATTTAGCTTCTGGCTAAGACTATCTCACGCATAACTGAGAACCCTGCTGCACACATCACAGTGAGCAGGAACTGAGGTTTCAGGCACCTCTCCACTTTCTCAACTCTTGACTGCCTCTGGGTTACTGATCCTTGATCAGCTCAGATGTAATTCTCTAAAGTCCTAGAGCTGATAAAATCAATTAGCAGAGGATCCCAAGAGCTCAGCCTTCCCTGCAGCACTTTCACCCAGATCACTTGAGTTGCGTCAAAGCACTTCAGTGCTAAGCAAGATGGACTTTGTCCAAGAGAAAGTAACAAAAACAGCGGTCACACATTTCTTAGAATCATCAACTTTGGAAAAGACCTTTAAGATCAAGTCCAACTGTTAGCCCAACACCACAGTGCCTACTAAAACCAGGTTCTGAAGCACCAGGTTTACATGTTATTTGAGCACTTCCAGGGAAGGGGACTCCCACCACTTCCCTGGGCAGCCTGTGCCAAAGCTTCACTACTCTTTCAGTAAGGAAAGATTTTTTAATATCCAGTCTAAACCTCCCCTCACATAACTTGAGGCTGTTTCCTCTCATCCTATCACTTCTTACTTGTGACATCAATGCCCACCTCGCTACAACCTCCTTTCATGTAATTGTAGAGGGTGATACGGTCTCACCTCAGCCTCCACTTCTCCAGACTAAACAACCCCAGTTCCCTCAGTAGCTCCTTCTTGCCACAACCCAGAAAATTTGATATTCAGAGCTTCATTCTGAGTTGCAACTCAGAATTTTTTTTCCTGGGGATTACACAGCACTACCCAGTCCTTCCTGTAACTTCAGTTATCTGAAAAGTACAATTGTTAAGCTCAGAATTTCATTCCACTTGCACATCTCGTTACAACCTGCCAAAGATGATTTAAGCCTGGACTCTTCTACATAAGTCACCAGCTCCAGAGGTAAACGCTAGTCCTGCTTTCACACATGGACACAACAACAGGTTTTTCAACAGCATTGCAAAAATCTAGCAGTAGAGCTAGATGCTAACTTCTTCAGTGTTTTAGCATTCCTTTATCTGTTTCAGAGGTTACAAAACCTGAACAAAGAGGTCATCCAGAGGTCACTGTTCTCCAACACCACCAGTAAAACCAGTTCTTGCTTCCATAGTAATTATGTCTGCATAAAACAGCACGTTGAAAAGCAAGCTGGCACAGACCTAGAGAACGATCAGACTTTAAATCAGAGGTGGGAATCTTGCCCCTCTGACATATGCCTGTAGAAATCTCCAGGGAAAAGCTGCCTCTTGGAAGAAGCTCCTTACCTAGGTGGCACACCACTGCTGAACCACCACCAGATCTCAGAACAACTCAAAGGAACCGCACACACACACCAAGTGATGCTGAAGAGCTGTGCACGTACTCTAAAATAGCCACCTGACTGTGACAGAAACCTGTCTGTACTTCTAACTTTAGCAGCTAAATTAGAAAAAAATAAGATGTGAGAAGTGCAAAGGCATTCAAGGAAAGGTTAACAAAAAGGGGCTTCACTGAAGATGGGTTAAGTACCCTTTCCATTACAGTTAAAGTGCATCCTCATACAGACTGAAACTCTCATAGAGCTTAACAAGCTTCTGATAAATCTCCTCTGGCAGCCTTTAGGGTGTTGTGCTGCTTGCCGGGTGGCCAGGGGAGAGAGCCCAAGGACTGTCACCAGGTCTGTGGCAATATGCAGCACTGAGACCAACAGCAGTGTCACAGGCACAGCTGCAAGCTGCCTATCTCAGCAGTAGCAGACATATGCTTTCGTTCCTTTAATTTTTGCCATGACATGATGAAGTCTTGGCTTTAACTTGAAGAGGACGAGGTCATCAGCTGGAAATCCTTATCTATTTCCAGGAAGAGTTTGTCCCCATTTGACTTCCAGTGTATCTAAATCGGGTATTGGAAAGGTCTTAACTACAAATACTCCAGAGAGAAGACACTGAGATATAGGATCTCCTTCAACATATGATCAAGTAACAGCCATTTAGAAAAGGATTTCTTACAGCAAAGTCTTACAAATCTGGTTTAAAAATGCTACTACCTTCCTCCTGTGTCTTCTAGCTCCAATTAGTTCTATCTGTCTCTTCACACTGCTCCATTTCCCTTAAACCAGAACACCAGTGCCTCCCAGACTACCACATTAGTCAACATCCTGCTCAGCTTCCCCCTGCTTCCCTTTCTGTCCCACCTTTCTTGGCAAGACACTCTTCCTTCTACATCTCCTCCTGTGAAGGAGTCTTTGTCCTCTACCCCAAGCCAGAAACACAGCTCATTTGTAACCACCTTTGCTTCTTTGGATTAACTGCTGGTGGAAGGCATTGCTGCCTTCCTGAGCTTGTTCATTTGTTCTTAAACTCTGCTTCCCTGCTTGGAGTATGAAAACTAACCCATTTTTCAGAACACTTTTGAAGCTCCCCACATGCTGGCTTGCCTGTACAGTTATTCCCACATTTATCAGTCAAAGGGAAGAACGGCCCTTACTGCTAGAACTTTAGAGGTAACTCATGCTCCACTATTAAAAGTTATAGGGGAAAAAATGAACTCAAATATAAGTATTTAATTCTGGTCTCCTTTACCATTACTGAAGACCTCAATTCCAGATTTCTGTTACAATTGCTCCTCCGGGTATGAAGTACTTAAATCACTTCAAGATTACCCAGGTTCCCCCTCTGAAGACTTTCCAGGGCACCTGGCTCCCCACGAGGCCATGTGCTGCTTCTCTAGTAACTGTTGTAGTGCCAGAGTGGTTTCCATGAACATAGGGTAAGGTGGCCTGCATCTATTTTAGGCCAAACTTGCACATGGACTTCAACTATGGAGCAATTTTTGTAACTGTGTGTTCTCACCTGAACTTTACCCTGGATAATACATTGGGATACCCATAACTGCAGTGGAAAACCTATTTAAGATACTTCATGCAGAAAACAGCATCTACCTGAAGTCATGTATTTGTGCTGAAGCCAAAATATTAAGTCAGAAACATCAATGGCAACAAAATCAGAAGGAGCAGTTTTTTAGTTTCTACCCACTAGTTCTTTCAGCTTGCCTCTATGAGATCATCAGAAAGATTTGCAGTAGCCAAGTCTGCTCATTTCTACCTTTCCTTTGCAGTGCAGCCTTATGAAATTAAGGTGTAGCTGCAGGAATAGTTAGGTAGTTCCCAGAGCTCTAGAAGTTGATTTTTCAAGAGCCATTTAAGTAAACTCTGTCTTCTTCGCATTAGAACAACTGGGAGCACACACAAAGTTATCACCTGTCAGCTGGAGGGCAGTAACTTCTTAAGCTACTCCAGTTTTTCTAGAAGTATTCAAGTATTTGTGTGATTAAGACAATGCAGAAACGCTGCATTGTCCTGAAACTGTGTAAGAGATCTAGATCCCTGTCAAAAGTTACCTCAGCAACTACCGCCAGCTTCTCAGATACTTCTATGAAATATATTTCTGCATACTGTGTGAGAGAGTTGGTCAGCCGTTCCGAGTACCAGAGTAGTGAGGAGTTCCAAACTTCCACACTATTATCAGCTACCTTAGGCTGAATGCCTGAAAGATTTCAAATAAGCAGAAAATAAAGTTAATGGGCAGAAATGAAAAAATTAAAAAATAGACCAAACACCATTAAATTTCATTTCTATATTTCAGCAAAACCTACTTGAATACACTTTGAAACAAGAGTACAACAAAATAGAATATACTTCAAATGTTGAATATACAAACTATTATAGTTCATTCTGAACACTGGTATTTTCCCTCTTAACTAAAAAAAAAAAAATGTACAGGTTTAGAACTACCTGACAAAAGCTCATGCTGGGTGTGACCTTCCAAGTGAAAGAGTAGAGCTGAAACTGAAATGTATGATGGATGTCGAGGCTAAGCGAGAGACACAGGCAGGTTACAGCAGAAGGCAGAAAGCCTGCTGCTATTTTGTCCACAATTAAGAAATTTCAACAGACCTTTAACTACCATACAAAATATGTTACATGTAATTCTATAACAATACTGTGCTAGGTACAAGATTTTTAAAAAATTTGTTTTAATAAAAAAGCTTTACACAAACAAGCCATTAGCTTATTTCAAGAAAGAGAACTGAAAATCAGTCTAAGGCTTTCATTTTGAATCTGCTTAAGCTGTATGATACAAAAAAAAATCCCTCTAGGGCTCTGTCTTCTTTTAGAAGCTCTTTAATCTTCTCTTTTATGTCACATTCTACAATACCAAGTAGCAGAGTTTTTCACATAGCACCAGTGGAGTACTGTGGGCACACAGTATTATTTTGCTGGTATGCAAATAAAATGCATCAAATTTGCTATTTGTAACTTCCTTTTCCCCCTGAAAATTAAAAACCAAGGCAAACCTCTCACACAACTCTCTCTTAGTGTTCCAGGTTTTAGTGTGACTTGGCAACAGGTAACGTAGTTAACTGTTTGGTCCCTTTTCAGTCCCTCTATCTTTCCTTCTCCGTAGGTTCAGCTGTTTCCCAGCTGGAAGAGGCAGTTTTTGTCAGCATATCAATGTGGTTTTCAATTCCCACTGAAACACGGGAAAATAACTTTTTTTTCCAGTAAGTCTTCAATATATGCACATTTATTAACATTTCAAAATTCTCCTTTTCGACTTGGCGATCACATCCACTTCCCTCCCCCAATTATGTCAGTATATTTAGAACCGTAACAGTCTCCAAGTCCATGCCGGAAGCAACCTATTGCTCATTTCTCGCACGTTATGATTCCTTCTGTTTTCATAGTTACAGGAAGCGCAATAGCGGAGGGCGTGCTAACTACTACTACGTGGGTCACAGTCTTGCTTCCATCTGCCGGCTTCTCTTCTTTTACAAGCTGCAGTGTTTTCACTTCATGTTCCTGTTTTGAAGCCACCGTGTCAGATTTAACTTCTGGACTTTTTATAACTGCACTAATCACCCTGGGAGGAGTCTGGCCAGATGCCTGCTGAGCAGGCACCGATAGTCTCATTACTGGTGTCCCATGAGCTATAGACACTGGGGTTAGTGCTCTAACAGCCAACGGGGTTCCCACGATGTTAATACTCCCTGACCCAGACAGGCTTGTTTTTGTTTGTAACTGACACTGCGTAAGTTGCGTAGCAGGGATGGTAATGATTTTGGCAGGCTGCATTGTGATTTTGTCTCCGTTTTCAGCAGAGGTTGGCATCACAGTAGGGATTGTCTGGATTACTACCTTTGGAGTTGTTGCTGTTGTTGGACTGGTGTTGGTGATTAACGGTGACCCCGCATTCACCGACTGCACCGCCACGGTCGAGATTTTCTGCCCCAGGGAGGTCATAACAACAGGCACTTGCATTGCTACACGTACAGTCCTGCAAAATAAAAGATGTGTGTGTTTAAGCCAAAATATATTAGAAATGACAACAGGTATAAACGAATCCAGGATTTGCAGATTTTTAATAGGTTCAATTAAAAAAAAAATAAAAACCCACCCCAAAAAAACCTAAACCTTTGTCACATCTTGCAACAGGACTTGAAAAATCCAGCAGCATTCATACCTTTTTTCCCTTCCTTCTCTCCACAGAATTTTAGAATCTGCAGGAGGGCAAGCATATACACACTTGGCTCTGGTATCATAAGCTAGACTTCTATATTATTTTATCATGCTACACTGCTGCTTCCAAATCAGAAACTGTTTCCAACATTTGAAATGTAAAGCAAAAACTAGAAGAGTTTCCCAACCAAAATATTGCTTATTGTCACTAAATGATGAACCCAAGACACACGAACACAAGACACATGGGATGTCACCCAAAGGGGCCTGGACAGGCTGGAGAACTGGGCCTGCCTGCAAGAACATCATGAGGTTCAAAAAGGCCGAGTGCAAGGTCCTACACCTGGGTTAGTGCAATCTCCATTTTCAGTACACAGATGATGGGGGATGACGTGATTGAGAGCAGCCCTGCAGAGAAGGACTTAGGGGTGCTGGCTGATCAGAAGCTCCACATGAGCCAGCAACACGTGCTCACAGCCCAGAAGGCCAAACGTATCCTGGGCTGCATCAAAAGAAGCGTGGCCAACAGGTCAAGGGAGGTGATTCTGCCCCTCTATTCTTCTCTTGGGAGTATTGTGTCCAGTTTTGGAATCCTCAACATAAGAAGGATATGGAGCTGTTGGAACAGGTCCAGGGGAGGGCTACAAAGATTCTATGAACACAAACCTGGGCGCTGTCGTTGCTGGGACAGTAGTAGTGGTAGTTGAGGGACGAGATGACGATGTATCATGCGCTGGTGAGGCGATATTCACAACTCTGGTGATTGATTTTTCTGTCCTGGTACAGCTTAGCTGAGAGGAATTTTTTCCTCCACGTGCGGAGGTTGCTGCTTTTAAAAGGTTTTCTGCAGATAAAGATACTCTTTCCAATGACTTTTCATCTGTAGGCGTTGACAAATCTTCATTGCAAGACTCACTTTTGTCATCATCTATGACAACTATGTTTTTTGGCATCTCCTTAAATTGATACACAAGCCTCTGCCCTTCAACTTTTGCCAGGATTCCTCTTTGATAGTAATATCTGCAAGAAAGTGCAAAAAGTAGTAACCAACACAGTAACGGACTTCAAAGAAAATCTTATTCTAAGCTAACAAAATCTGATGTAATCATGGTAAAACCTACCACGTGGGAAGGTATGGAAAGAAGCTGACAGAGCACACTGACAAAGTAGATGAAGGATCTAGCTGAAAAAACCCTGACCTTTCAAAGTTGTACTTCAGGAATTACAACGCAAATTAGGTGGTAACAAAAACAACAGGATCTGCAAGACTGATGCTTTTTAAAAAGCTATAGCTATATCAGCAAGAGGCCAGATCTATAATTTCAAAAGCGTTACTTTTCTATAGGCAAAATTAATAATCGGATTGAAAGTTATAACAGATAATTTAATGATATAGGAGTTTTTACCTCAGAGCTCTTCCCATAGTTTCATAGTTCATGTCAGGTTTGTTTTTGTGTTTTCCCCATAGTTTGGAGACAGCTTTCGAGTCCACAAGTTTAAAGATTCCCTTCTCCCGCTGAGTCCATTTAATATATCGAGGACAAGTATTTTTGTCCTGGAGAAGGTCCAGAAGAAACTCCCATAAATACGTTGTATTTCCTATAAAGGGAAAGCATTTAAGCGTTAGAAACCCACTTTCAGGGGTAAAAAGTTCTTCACATGTACGTAACTCCAAATGTCCTCCATTACGTGCAAATGCTACACGGAGGACGATATCTAACGCAACCTGCACATACTCATTCATTCAGGTAAGTTTAGTAAAGCTTCCATAAATATTTACATTCTGAAAGGAGCTAATCCAAGTGATCTGCTTTATAGCACAGGAGCCTCTTCAATCCAGCGCCCATTCTCAGTTCTTGCAAAGAAGTGTGGGAGGGCACTCCAAGTCACTACAACCTACGTCTGTTCAGCAGAGGCAGGAGGAGAGCTCAGAATCTTCTTCTCATATGTGCTTAAACAGGGAATGGAAGCGCCACTGCATTTTATGACACTGAAGGACAGGAGGATATAAATAAGTAATTTTTAAAAGGCACATAACCTTCAGTAAGAAGCCATCTCAACTGTGCTAAATTTGTAGCGTAACCTCCTGTCCAGGATCCGGGGCTCTCACACCAATAGGTGACAACCTCTTGTTCTGACTCTTCCCAAATACATGTTGCAGAACTGTATGCTGCATCCTTCTAGGTGCAAAGCTAGTACAACTTCTTGCTGCAAGCACTCGTACCTTCTGTTTTCCCCTCAGCTCCTCAGAAATAGAATTTCTGGGTTTGCTTCTAAGTGCATGAGATGCCAAAGCTCAAGAACTTCATTAAGGTCCACTGCTACACTCAGTCAAACACAGCAACAGTGACCACTGCAGGGAAGTGCAATTACTGTTCGTGCAGTTTGTTTCATGAGCTACCATCTGCACGACATCAGTCCCCTTCTTCCTTGCCCTACTGACAACTCAGGAGGTATAAAAGGAATAACGTAAACAGCAGAGAGCTTGCTTTCAAACAAATCCCAGGATCATAGTGGAGCTGACGCTGCAGGCTCTTCCAGCTAGTGTCCTGCCACTGGAAGTCACTCAACTTTCTTCCTCCTAGCCATGGCTACATCTGCAAACAACTTTCAGTGCAGTGACTGGGGAAGAGATCCAAGTTTTGCACCTATAACCAGGGGAAAAGCCAATATGCTCTATGCCATCTCAAAGGTAACCTGTGAGCAAATGCCCCAGTGTCCCCGTGCTGGATGTATCACAATTTATCAAGAAAAACATTAAGAAAGTATGACTCTTCTACACAAAATCCCTCACTCAACCAGTACAGAAACCTATCATCATTTGTTCTTCCCCCTATGCCAAACTGAATCTATTAGTCAGGCAACATATTCCCACTGAAGTTGGTGAATCAACTAAGAAAATTTATTTTCAGCCAT
Source organism: Piaya cayana (assembly GCA_013389865.1). Lineage (NCBI taxonomy): Eukaryota > Metazoa > Chordata > Aves > Cuculiformes > Coccyzidae > Piaya > Piaya cayana. Next base: position 578,830 of record WAAB01013672.1, on the reverse strand, counting down.
CACCATTATGAACAGTCATAAGCTGCTTCTACTTGAGAAGCGTTACTTCAGCAGCGGCTTAACAAATTCTGTGCCTAATAGTAATTTAACAGAAGTCAGCACAAGTCAAAAAGCACAAAGCAAAGCTAATGAAAGATCAGGCTGCAATATGCATTACAGGGTACTTCTAGAGCAGTTCTACACATCCTTGTGCCAGATCTTGTACAAAAAAACGCGCAGACATTGAATAAAAATAAAACTCTAACAGAGTCAGTCCAAATTCATCCAAACTGTTAAAGTTCTGCATAACTCCTGTGACAGATACAATACATACATACTGCATGATTTTAAAGACTTGATAAATGGAAAAATATACCTTTGCCTTCCCTCGGTTTCTTCTTTATGCCTAGATCTGGAGACCCATCAGATATACCCGATTGCTGGGTCTTTGGTTTACGGCCAGCTGTAAAGAAAACAGGGGTGGGAAAAGTATTAATCATATGCAGAATAAAAGTATTTTATAGTTTTGTCTTTGCTGAAAGAAATATGTTCTTGCTTTTTTCACCCCCTGACATTTCCTTGCTACAGATATGGATAAACTTAAATTTTTCAACTATTACTATTGCACATCCAGTTATTGCTTATGAACCACGTCTTCATTACACACTGCATTTCAAAAAGCATTAATAATGAAGACCAAAGTTAAAGCTCTAACTATGGCTGAATAACCTCACGCACATAAAAGTGGGGATTTGGACTGTTTAATAGGAAATAATATTTACAAAATAATCTTCCTAAAACTTCCTGAGCGCAGCCCTGCAGCACAATCTGACCAGTAATGACCATAAACAGACAGCAGAATATAAAGAAATAGTTTCAATCTAGTGTACGACTACAGCTACGGAAAAGCTTTAATCATAATTTTCTTCCCAATGTAACTTACAGTAAAGTTACGGTATCTGGTGTGCGTGGTTTCATTAAATCTAAACCTCACAGATCTTAATTTATATTACTTTATCACTATGTTGCACTTTTTTCATCAAAATTATAAATGAATATTCCATCTCAGCACACCTGTAAGTTCTAAGAAAACCAGTGTCCCTACAGTGATGTGAATTGTACTGATGGCTGCAAGAAAAATGCAAGACCAGGGAGAAACCTCAGCATGTGCCAACTTCTCATTTGGTAGCTGAACACATGCCAATCAAATGAAATACTTGTCTCACAAGGCAGAGCTTGTACTGATTTTGTAAACTGATTTATGGATTTTTACATTAGTATTTAGCCTGTCATTTCACTGGAAGAACACTGAGTCAAATATATCCTTATTTCAGACACCAGTGGTTATCTACACAAATCCTCTTCGAATTCTTCTCTACCCTTCCTCCAGTTCAGAAACTATGCTTAAAAAAACACAGCAGCAAAAACATCATTTTCCTCCACTGCTTAGCAAAGCCCATTCTCTTGCTACATTTTTTTCTCTTGCATTTTCCAAGAACTTGTATTTCACACTTAAACAGTCTTATTATATCAGCAGAGACATCAGGTGATCTAACCTATCCCTACCAGTACCAACCACACCATCCGCAGCAGCGCACATAAATAAATTCTGAGATTGCTCCTACAAAGAGCCACACACACCTTTTTTCTTTTTCATTGGTTCATGGATATCAGGGGAAGTTGGAACAGGAGACGAATCCATTGGTTCAGACTCCTCCGTTGATACCTCCACCACAGTTTCTGTGATCACATCAGGTCTCATGGCCGCATGGATAAATTCTGGGGTTGACACACAAGGAGGGACAAAAACTTCCACTGTGAGAAAGAAAAAGAAGAGTATGTGATAAAGTTTCTATCTGATTATTTTAATCTCTCTTACACAAAATTATTTTTTAACAAAGCATATGCAATGTTATAGCAAGACTCTGCTCCAACAACCTGGCACCTAGACAGTTAATCCAATTCCCAAAAACACGGACACTTGGAGACACTGTTAGCCACAAGACAAATATTGCACCAATATTCTTTAGAACTAAACTCAACTTTAAGTGAAACAAATCAGAATCTAATCTTTGATCCTTAATCTGATTTCCATTTCTTATTTTGTACCTATTGGGTTCCAGTTTGAACATTACTTCATCCAATTTATATTAAGTAACTTGAGAAGAAACATCAAGTTCAAGTAATCACCAAGAGTAAGTCTGGGTTTTTTAAACTGGTACTACTTTGCAACACAGTGTATCCAGATACTCTTTCTAAAATACCGATAAAAGTACTTTCCCTTAATATAACTCTTTGTTTTACCAATGTAAAATGGCAAATTCACAGAACCACAGAACGGTCGAGGTCAGAAGTGACCTTTGGAAGGGAGCTGGTCCAACCCCCTGGGATGACCTAGTAGGGGCTGCCCACAACCATGTCCAGTCGGCCTTTGTGTATCTCCAAGGAAGGAAACACTGCAGCCTCTCTGGGCAACCTGTGCCAGTGCTTGGTCACCCACACAATGAAAAAGTCTTTCCTGATGTCCAGATTGAAAAGTGTAAATGTACAGCTTCTCAAGGATCTGTACTCAATCTTAATTTATCTGTAAGTACGTTTATAGGGTGGAGAAATCATGTAAAAACTTTATAGTTTTGAAATAAGCAAGCAAAATGATTTAAACAGCACACAGTTCTCCACAGAAGCAGGTTTCCAATTTTTTTTGTTTTACTAATTAATTAGAGGAAGGAGAAATGGCTCACAGAGCAGAAACTGCGGCTGACATACCAGGACTCCTGGCATCTCTCAGGCAGGTAGGAGACTCCATATGAAGTAAGGCCTCTGCAGCTTCGATTGTCTTATCCGTGCAGTGCACATTACTTCCATGAACTGATGCTTCCACTGTAGAGATTGAAAAAAAACCAGAACAGATTAGTGATAAAAGTCCATATGTATTGCTATGCAACTGCACTACTCAAATCTTAAACAGAAAAATCAAAACATTGTCAAGTGTCTTCACACCTTTTACACCTTCCTGTCACCACAAATCTACAGGGAAGACACGAGACAAGCAAAAACAACACTGTCACTTCTCAAACTAAATTGCTGGTTCGTAACCAATCTCATCCTATGAGGTGTTCAAGAGTTTCTGGGATGTGTCCTCTGCCTTCAAGTTAACCAGAACACACCAGCTTGTAAGGAGGACAGTTACAAACTAACACAGCAGAGCAGGGAAGCTGTACCATCTCCAACTATTGTCCCGTTAAAATCTAGAGGTCACCTCTCCTCAGATTTTCAGTCCATCTGGATAAATAAATATGCATATATATAAAAATACAATATCAGTTTACAGAACGGAAATATCCAGTTTCATTTTCTGACATTAAAATTATCTGTCAGTTGGGTTTAGCAGGCTTGGCTGTTAAAAAACGAAAAGAACAAAGCATAATAAACAGTATGCAGGATGAGGAGGGGTTTAAGTTATAGCTAAGGAAGAGGCTAAAAAAATCTTTCTGCCAAGTTCTGAAAGTTTATGAAAACTAGAGTAATTAATCAAAAACAATTTAAAGCAACTTCAAGAGAGCACATTTAAGTTTGATACAGTGCAGATCACAGCAACTTGAACACAGCAGCAACGCAAAAAAAAAAAAGAAAGCCAAAAAAACCCCAAACAAAAAATCCCCCAACTTATCAATTAAAGCTACAACCCTATTCAGGGCCAACTCAATATTCCCCACCCTTGCAAAGGTTCTTACGAGAGGTGACTGCAGAAACAAACACCTGTTGCACATCATCCACACTTCTCCCTAAGGTACGCCAGCTCTCTCCAGTTGCTCTTTCCATTTATGGCCATCTGCTCAAAGCTGAATCGCTCCAGTGAGGCAGCCAGCAGCCCAGGAAATCTATCTTTAGCATCAGCAGGGTCACCTATCTCCGGCGTCAGAGAACTAAAGAGGATTCGGCAATAATTCTCTAGGAGAGCTTCAAGGCACCTATCCAGTTACTGAAAACCCCTTATAAACAAGGTTTTCTTTAGTGATAAGCACGAAAAATACTGCTGACATCACTTCTGACTTAAAATACTGGATAAAAGCAGATTCACACAACTCAAACGGGGAAAAAACCTTCCAGTATATTGCAGTTTATTTAAACGCAAAGATTAACAACTTGCAAAACCTACTGGCCAGCAGACTGAACACTTAAACCAGGAGCTGAGAGTGAACAAAATCTGGAAGACACACAAATGTCTAATTCTGGGCAAATGAAACACCTCGCTGAACCTGCCCACACGCTGGCTGGGTGTTGGATTCCCACCACAGCCCTCTCCTGGGATGCTATTTAGGGGGCTTTATCTTTTGGAATAGTAGCTGGATGATAAAGCCGACACTCCACCACCATTCTGCCCCAGGCTGGGAACAACAAAAGCCTAAGTGCCGGGAAAAGTCACTCTAAAGGAAAGGGTCTCTATTGCACACAGTGTTCCTCAGATAATCAGTGGCAATCAGGAAGAGTTTCAGACCATGAGCCCTTCCCCCAGTTGCAGGTCCTGGGTGCTCCCTATGGCAGGGGAAGGCGTTGTCTTGTTCCCAAGCAGCAGTCCAGGCTGTCCAGAGGCTGAACACCCGCACTGAAACTGAGCAACCCTGCAGGAAGCCCTCTACTCAAACATTTTTCCTTCTAAAGAAGCGCTTCAGTTGCACAGAAATTGATCGCTAAGTCTCCCCTCACCTACCAGATACAACCTGCCACTGAACATCAAAGACAGAAGCGGTATTCAGCTAGTCACTATAAGTGTATCAATTCTACACCAATATCAAAATTAGACAGCACAAACCAGCATTCAATGTATGATTATTCTGAAGTACGAAAGGAGATTGAGAGCATGTCAGCAAAGCTTTTCCACCAACCCCTCTGCCTTCCCCACAGCAGCACACTCTATGATTCTCAGTTCTGTTTCTGGTTACCATTTTTCAGACAAATAGCAAGCTTGCTTTTGTGCAGAGACCAGGTTCAGCATATAAAGGACTTCCATAAAGAAATTCAAATATAATTCCCAAATTTCAATTGTAAGAGAGTACTGAATTAGCTTAGTGAAGTCACCTACTCCTAAATACTTAAAAACATACAAAATTTTCCTACTTCCCTACTTATGATATCCTACTTTTTATATGAGGACTAAGGCTGCAATGCTCTAACAACAGATCCAAGGAACACCGGAGCCACACGACCTTTGCTCAATGTAACCCTTCCATTTCCAACAAAACCAGCACGATGTGCTCCTCAAAAGCCCCCGACATTTGATAATACAAACTTCACAAATGTTTTTTCCAACGTAAGTTACTTAAGGCTCCACTAAAACTGCCACCTAAAAAACATCAAGCAAAAAATAGTAACACTTCTGGCTTTGGCTAAAACACCACACATGCTGGCTGTCTATCACAGTAGTTTAAACTAAACTAACATGGCCATAAACGAAGCTATTAAAATAATTACTAACATGAGTGCTATCACCAAGTCTGAAGCCTTCTCAGCTAGCTGCATTCTCCTTTGGCCAGCCCACAGTTTTGGCCTCGGAGGCTCACCCAGTGACCATCGGGAGTTTTCAGGTGTGCTTAGGAAACCTTACCGCATCAAAGCATTTGGAAAAAGAAACCTGCCAATTTGTATCTCAATGCATTTTACATAAGTTGTCTTTTTGCCAAACTGGAAAATGTAATTAATAGAAGACAGTAAATCAGAGTGCTAAGTCTGGAGGTGTGATAGTAATAAAAAACACAGCTAGTAAAGGTATCCTAAAAGATGAAGTGAGGGAACCGTTTTCCTCAGAGTGGATGGGACTAGGGAGAACCAGGTGGCTGCTGGAGGACTAAACCAAGCGTCACTAGCTAAACGATGCTGGTATCACAACGCTTGATAGCTCCTCCTCACAATAAAGACTGGGGAAAAAAAGCAAACCGAAGGAGTAGGATTCTGCAACTTAAAAAAGCCAATTTCAGTCAAAAGCCATCACCAAATTAAAATCCCTGGCAATTATCACCACAGAGTACCTTTCAGGCTCACACATCTTGCGCCACACAGACACACATCAGAGCAACCTTAATCATCTCTCTGTACATACAAGGCTGTGATGTTCAAGTACCATACCACAGCAAGCAGAAAAATTTCTAACTAAAGAACCTTGTGTGTGAGCCATTTCTTTAATAACGCCAAATTCACCAATTTTCTATTGTATTTGCACTGTGAACTCCTGCGAATTGGCCACTGTGCCCAGAGAAGTTGTGGCTGCCCCATCCCTCCAGGTGTTCAAGGCCAGGCTGGATGAGGCTTTGAGCAGCCTGATCCAGTTAGGGGGGTGGAACTGGATGACCTTTAAGGTCCTTTTCCAACCCAAACCATTCTATGACTCTATATACAAGACTCACAAAGGTAAAATAAACAGTACTGCCTGAGTAAGCAACTTCAGATGTAGCTGCTGCTTTATACACTCATTTCAGGAAGAAAAACACGTACAGACATGAAGCAAAGTAGAAAGAGATAGAAGTAGATTTTTCAGACTTTGGTAACTGAGAAACATGAGAACTACTTTTTATTGATCTATAACGCATCAAAGCCAATGACACCACTTATCTTTCATTCTTTTAAACCAAATCTCATCTTTCTTCTTTTATGAAACAATCTGATGCCTTGGCACTTTACTTTAGGACAGTTAATTAAAAATGTTTCTGGTCTGTTTTCAGAAAAAGAATTAAACCTCCTAGGAAGGAAAATATCAATTTTTAAAATGCGAACTATTAACTAGGATAGTTGATATCTATCTTCACTATTGACCTAGTGTCTTCCAGCTCCACTTTCTAAACAAATACAGTAAATTACCCAAGGCTCTCAACAGCTATTTCAAAATACTAAACTTGGAAATTAAGTCGGACAAGGTCATACTTCAGCTTTACAGAAGAGAATACTGGCAACCTATCAATTTTGTAACAATGCCCCCAGTTTTAAGCTAAAACAAAAAGAGCTGCAAAACAAATTAAAGCAAGTGATGAGAGGAAAAAAATGGAACTGAAATTTTCAAAACAGTACTTATTGAAACTGCACTACAGCTCCCCAGCTCTTTATCTCAGCTATCAATGTCTGCACTTACAAGGTCAACACTTACCTGTAGCACCTGATTTATAATAGCTAATCCTTTAATATTATCAGGCAACCAAAGCCACACTTTAATGAAGAATTCACAATTCCAAGCATGGAACTCAGTCAAGAATTACTACACACAAACAGCGCTCATTAAAGTTTATTGGCATTCACATGCTTGTTTTATCTCAACATTTAAACACCACAGTAAACAGCAGTGGAAGGTAGTCACAGTGGTTAAGCCACATTTTAATTAAAAACAGTTGAATTGCCCATGCATGTAATACCCAGAAATCTTCTAGTATGCAACACTTGACTGGAAAAGAGGGCATTTTCAGTTTACTGCTTGTTTTACGGCACACATTTGCTCAGAAACTAAGAACGATTCCTCGAGGTTTTAAGTATTTCCTAAGCCTGGCTTTGTGAGTTCAAGGGACTTTCAGCTGCACACAGGTTAAGGATGATATATAACCCACTGCATACTGGATATCACTAATGAAGATGGATGCAATCATCTCAAAACATAATATGATAATTTCCCTCTGAAACATAACTTATCAGACCAATATTGAGAACAACATTAACTACAAAGCCCAAACATCTTCCCAAAGTCATTTGGGAGTTGTTAGTACAATAAACAATTGAGGTAACTTGAGGGGCCTGGAGAACAAGTCTTACAAGGAGTGGCTGAGAGGACTCGTTGCTTAGCCTGGAAAAGAGGAGGCTGAGGGGAGACCTCATTGCTCTCTACAACTATCTGAAAGGAGGTTGCAGACAGGTGGGTGTTGGTCTTTTCTCCCAAATAACAGGGGGACAGGAAAAGGGGGAATGGCCTCAAGCTCCACCAGGGAAGGTTCAAGCTTGACATCAGGAAAAAATATTTCATGTTAAGGGTCACTGAGCACTGTAACAGGCTGCCCAGGGAGGTGGTTGATTCCCCTTCCCTGGAGGTGTTTAAGGCACGGGTGGACAAGGTGCTGAGGGGGATGGTTTAATAACTGATGGGAATGGTTGGACTCGATGATCCAGTGGGTCCTTTCCAACCCAGTAGTTCTATGATTCTATACGCAGTAACAATTTTGGTCCACCTTTCTTCCCACAGTTAGCAAACACTCTAAAGTTTTGTCAGCACTAAGGCCGGCAGGCAAGGCATAATTAATACAATTCCTTAGGATAAAAGATTCCTCTCCTAAATCCACGTGACACCACCTACATACATAAATAAGTAAACAGACATGGCATCTTGATAGCGTAAGGGCGGGAACACTAGCCGAGTGTATCTGCATCCCTGACTGCAATGCAAATAGCAAAAGAAATTAAGTTGACTGGAGTCCTCTACCTCTAAAGACTTCTCTTAAACACACAGGTAAATGGAGGAAGGACACGGAACGGGGGACGACCACGTGTGGGGGCTGCCCGGTTTCCTTTCCCCCGCCCACCTCCTCCTCTACTTCCGTGTTTACCAACTCCGCGCGCGCGGGGCGAGCCGGCAGCCAATGGGCGCGCGGCGAGCGCGCCAGGCGCTCGCCGCGCGCCCATTGGCTGCCGGCTCGCCACGCCCCCGCCCCCCATTGGCGGGAAGAGGAGGGAGGGGGCGCGCGCGCGCCAAAGGCGCCGCTTCCGCTACGCAGCGCGCGGGGGGGGAAGAGGAAGAAGGGGGCACCACCCCCCTTTCCTCCCCCCCCACCTCACGCACACGTGGGGCCCCGCCGAGTTTAAAAGGGCACGGGAGGGGGGGGTAGGGAGAAAGCGGGGGAGGAGGGGGAGAACAAGGCTGTCGCACTTCCTGGTTCTCCCCCCCCCAAAACGCGCCGCGCAAAGCCCCGCAAAACTCCCGCCACAACTTCCGCCGCGGGGCTGCCGGTGGAAACCCGATCGCCCTTCCCGTCCCCTTTCTCTCTGCCCCCCCACCAACCCGCAACCCCACACACCCCGGCGGCGCCGCTTTACCGGCTCGGATGAGGAGGTCGAGCTGGTTGGTGGGTCCCTCGTGTAAGGACGCCGCCATGTTTTAGCGCTGCCGGAGAAAAGGTTCGGACCATGGAGCGGCGCGCGGCGGCGGCACCAGCAGCGGCGGCGCTTCCTGATGGGCGGCGCGCGCGCGCGATCCTTCCGCCGCCGGGCGCAGACAGGAAGTGCCGCGCCGGCACCCGCGCGCGGAGGGAGGGAAGGGGGGGGGGGGGGAGAGGAGGGTGTAGCGACTCGGCACCGCCCGCAGCCATTGAACCCCCCTTCCCCGCCGCCTCCTCCGCTCGGGGCTCCAGCCTGAGGCAACAGGCTTCGCCCGCATCCTTCCCCACGACTGCCCCAAAGGAGGGTTACCTGGCAGTGGTAAAAATCTCTGCACCAAAAGGGCTGAGGGGCTGTTCGCTAAGGCTTGTAGTGATAGGACTGGGGGCAATGGGTATAAACTGGAGAAGGGGAGATTTAGACTGGACATAAGGAAGAATTCCTTCACTGTGAGGGTGGTGAGGCACTGGCACGGGTTGCCCAGGGAAGCTGTGGCTGCCCCATCCCTGGATGATTTCAAGGCCACGATGGATGGAGCTTTGGGGAGCCTGATCTGGTGGGGTGTCCCTGCCCATGGCAGCAAACTGGGTGATCTTTAAGGTCCCTTCCAACTCAAACCATCCTGTGATTCTATGGTTATCAAGCACCGTACATCAGTAAAAAAAATCTCTCCACCAAGAGGGCATTAGGTGAAGCGCACTGGGCATTAGGAATAATTTCCTCACAGAAAGGGTTATCATACACTGGGCATTAGCAAAAATCTCTTCACCAAAAGGGTTATCAAATGCTGGCAGATGCTGCCCGGAAGGTGGCTGAATCACCATCCCTGGAAGCATTGAAAAGATAAGTGTATTAAGTGCTTAGGGATATGATTTGGTAGTGGGCAGGCATGGTTGGGCTTGGTGATCTCAAAGGTCTTTTCCAACCTCATGGTTCTATGAAATCTAGCCTCCAAGCAGATTTGTGGGAAAGAAATTGCATTGTTCTCTTAATTAAAAACCAACAACCACAACCCCCCCACCTTTTAGGGTTGTGCCCTTTCCCATCTGAAGAACAACCAGCTTTAGTAATGCCACAGCTTCCCCTGCCAGGCCCCTGCAGCCAGACAGAAGCAACAACCACAAGAAAGTGTTCTCCAAGCTTATTCTCCAATTAAAAACTCCAAGCTGTACACAAAGAGTAGCTATGCCAAGAAAAGCCAAGCACGTCCCACATGGAGATCAGGCCCAGGAACTCCTTCACTAACCCCCTGCATACCTGACCAGACCCATACTGCAAAGCCACTGTTAGAAGGATCAAACAACCACTTGTTGCCCAGAGACTTCCCCGTGCACACCAACTCCACAGCTCAATTATAAAAAGGTCAAGGGCACCAGCTGCATAAATCTGACAAGGAATCTCTCTCCAGTGTTTTAGCAGTCCTAGGGTCTAGATCACAAGCAAAAATTCAGAAGAACTTTTCCCCAGCACAGAAATGACAAAACAGCACCCAGCACAAATCGCCTCTAACAGGTACCTCATACTCCTACCACAACTCTGAAGGCTTTCCAGGAGTACAAATTTAATAACTATATATACACAAATAAAAATGCAGGCACAGTTTGTAGACTTCACTCATCTATCCCGGGTTGTAAGGACTGAATTGGTTCATCATCTCATCAGGTAATGAACAGGACCCGCAAACGACATCGTTCATTCTCACATTCAAGCAACAGTATCTAAGGGTAGGTGCGTGCTAAAGTTTTGCCAGCAGAGCTCTTTCCAGCAAGAAGCATGGACAAAAAAGGCACTCTCCAGCCAACCGTGACAGCAAAAGCTCTCATGCAGATACGGCTTTGCCAACAGCAGAGTGCTCCTGTCAGCTTCTGTTATTCAGAGAGGTGGAACAGCAGCATTAAGAATTCCTTCTGTCAGCATATTTCCACTAGAGGACTCTGCTGTATTCTCTAGCAGACGTTTTTCTAGTGGAGACAAGCCAGAGGACAAGTAAATGCATTTTAAGTAGGTAAACACTTAAACGCGCAATAAAACTTCATAGCCCTTCCTTAAAACATACTCAACTTGGATGTACAATCTTCACACACTGTAGTCTGGGGAGAACAGTGCTGTAGATACAGCTTACGTGCTGAAACCACTGTGTGCTCACATCGCTTTGTCCTTGTACTTAAGTGTTGTTCAAAATCCTAATTTGCCCACACTTCTCTCTTCAAGCAGTTACATCCACAGCAATAAAACACAGTTCAAAATATTTTGTCAGTTCAGATCCAGATCAGGAGGTGCACTGAGATACTGAATACCTTTGAAAATCCAGACTTGTGTCAACAGGAATTCAAACTGACATACTTTGGAAAAGATGCATTTGCTGCCTTACTTGTCAGTATGTAATTCAGTGAGGACTGTTTACTGCCAGCCACAAACTGAAGTGTTTGGCTCATATCCAAGTTGTTCTCTCTACCCCCTACGGGCAGAATTGCCTAAGAACTGACGTTTTGCCTAAGATATGCAGACTCCTTGAGTAAGTTCATTCACGGAATCTGCGTGTGTAATTTTTGACCAACATGATGAGTCCAAAAAGAATAAAGAGTACAAAACATCGAGGTCTTGGTTTGATACCAGTTTTCTAAGTGGCATTTATTTACTACTGTGAGCACAGGCATAGTGTAGTATTTGCCAATTCACAGCCTCGAACAGCTGCTCACATTATTCTGATACTTTGCTCTCTCTGATCATACAGAGGGAAACTATCTCTGGCTGCCTGAGGGATTCCAGTCAGTTGCAGAAAAGCCAAGCCTTTCAAGATTATAATGTCAGCAACTACAATCAATCTGTGAAGTGATCATTTTGACCTCTGCCCAACTCATTTACACTAGTATTACAGCACAACACTGTCTTTAAGCACGAATGGGATTTCCCCCTGAAGCTCTGCGTGTTTACACTATGTGGTTTCCAGTACTTGATGCTGAACACCGATTTGTCATGCTAATAAAATCTTTCTATTTCAGGGGGGAAAAAGACAGTCAACAGGGAAAGACAGAAGCACGTATTTACCTTCTCGATCTCTTTTAAAGCCCCCTTTCTAGGCAGAAGACTAACAAGGCTACAAAACCTACTTAAAGAGTGGTGGTTGGCAAGAAATATTTACTGTAATGTAAAAGGACCACATGAAATTGCAGATTAACTTATGTTTCTCTGCCACAAAAAAGGTAGAAAAAATATATAGGAACAGATCCCCTCCACAGCATCATTCTTTGTCAGACTGAAAACAACTGAGAAGTTGGATGTGATTAACTGCATGCAAGAGTGGATTTAGAAACTCAAAAATATGAAATCCTGGAAGGTTTGATTTGCAAAAGCGGACAGCAACACAATCGCTTATTATCTTATGCACCTCCCTGAACATTCCTCAGAACTAACACAGCATTCAGTGGCAATAGAGGAATTGTCCGTCTCCCCTCCCATACTCTCTTATGTAAAGTTGCATTTCCCCCAGTTCTGACAAACACACTAAAAGCATTTTCCAGTGACAGTCTGTAGTTTCTCTTGGAAAACAATCTTACAAACTTCTTGAAATGCCAGCAGTACAACCTTCCAATAGCACTTTTTTTTTCCTTCACTGACAGCAAATATGAACCAGAAAGGAAAAAAAACACGTATTTCATTAGTCTTCGGCACAGAGGACTCCAGTTGTATTCTAATATGACAAAGACACCCTGGGAAAATTATTATAAATTATAAATTATTATAAATTATCATAAAGCAGTTACTTATTCTCAGAGAGGCAATTTGTTTGACTTCATTTAAGTAGTTAAGGGTGGACAGCGATCTGTCTGAAGGTGGTATTTGCAGCCCACCTGAGAAACTGCAAAGGGTAACAGAAGAATACTGAAGTGGCAACTGACTGTGCCAAGCCTCTCTTGATCCCACCATACAAAGCCTAGTAACACCATAGCCACAACTCTGCCACAATCCCCACCTTTAAGTGTACCCAGGATCCTGGTGTCACCATTCCTACGGCAGTCAGCGACTCCACACAGAAACGTAAACACATTCTTAGTATTTGATACTGTCTCTGACACACAGAAAAGGAATTACTCAAAGCACCAAGTGCCTAAATTTCAGCATTATTACTTGTGAACATGGAATGAGAAAAACTTGGCTGTCTCGAAAGAATATACCAACATATGCAATTTCCTGCCTTATAATGAAATGCTTTCATTTCAGGGCAGATGATTAAAAATCAGGCATAGCACGTTACATGATATGACAAAACTGACAGCATTTGAGATTGTTAACAGGCTGGCAAGCAAACTGTGTCACTGTTGAGCACCAGGGAGTTCAAAACCTAGCATTTACAATTCCTTAAGACTTCTCTGATAAATAAATGTCTACTCTAGAAGCCCAGTGAGCAGGAATCTTTGAGCAGAATCTTTGAGCAGGATATGACTTCACCGTGACCCTAGAATTTTTTTCGCCAACTACAATCTCCCTTTTAACATGCAGATCACCTTTAAAAATTAGTCCTTTTGAGCTTGTCACAGTAGCTTTGATCAATAAAGACCACTAGCTCTCGTGCGCTCATACCACGATGCTTCTGGCATGGCACGCTGCATTCCCATTTCAGCTACAAACCACATTTTTCAGCTTACGTTAGTAAAATGTTGTGGCTGAGTCTTCATAGTAACATCCTACAATTTCCCAATCCCAGTTGCTGCTGGAGTTGGGAGTTTAGAGAGAGCATCTGTACATCCCAAGTCCAACCCATAATGCCCCGCACTAGCAAGCCATTTGATTAACCTCACATCAGGCTCAGAAAATAAAACCATGCCTCAAATGCGTGTTTAAATTAGGCTGTATTACAACATACTCAAGTCTTGCGGTGCTCTTTCAGTACAAAGCACTGAACACAGCATCGCAGAAACCTGAAATCTATGAAGAACCGGATGCCACAACCACGCTGTTACCATTACATAGAAACACTATCGTCCACAGAGCAGCCGCACTGCTCTTTTCATTAAAGGAAACGTCAGCAAATATGGCCTAAACTTCAAGTTGCAGGTTAATTTTGTTCCTGAATTATGAACATTACTGAGAACAAATGTATATGCCCCTGGCATAACTGCTCCAAGTGCTATACAAGAGCACACAGAACGGCAGCAGGATCATTTTCTTTCACAGTCAACAATATTTCACCAGCAAAACTGCAATGGATTTCTTGCCAGAGTGCAAACTCACATCAGTGTAGCAGTAGCATGGCATTGAAAATAAAATAAAGTCACATTCAAAGGATAAATTCTTAACCCATGAATGCGTTCGAGACATCTAATTCTTGCAGCAGAGCAAGTACTGCACACAAAGTTTTATCGTGCTTTTAACTAGCTAATGGGCTTCATCTTAGCTCGTCGACAAAGGCAGTACCAACTTCAGCTGAGAGTCTAATCAGGCTGTTAGAATGTCCAAACTCTTTTTTGTAACCAGCATAGTCTTCAAAAGCAAACTGCTCTCCACTTGTAAAATTCTAATCAAGATAAGGAAATGAAGTTTGATCAACAGGATACGTCAGCACTAACCAAAGGTACACCAGATGTTAACATTAACTCATTTTTCGTAACAGGCATTTTAATCAAATGTTGTCTGGACAGAACGGATGATAACATTGTTCTGTTTATCCCCTACATACACGAGTTATGATCAAAGGTAAGATTTGAACCAGATCTAATATCGAGTCCTTGGTATATTTAACAACCAATGAAAATTTATCTGAGATAGACAAGAGTTCATATGCTCAAATTCACATAAGAAGTCAAAAAGGAAGCAGTTTTAAACATCACAAAGAAGACATAGAGGCAGAAAGAAGAACAAGTAATAACTACAAACTTTACATAGATATACAAAAATGGTTTGCACAGTGCTAACAGTGTAAGCAGTAACCTAAAACTTCCTCTGTAAAAGAGGATTTGTCTTAAAGTACATCTTTTATTCATGCAATTGTTTAAATTAGGGGATGAGCTAAGCCTAAATCACCTTATTCAACCTCCTCCCTCCTTAAGGACAACTACCAATTTACACAACAGTTTCAACTGAACTTGTGGTGCAAAAAAAAAATTAAGAGATTATAGACAAACATACCATTGTTGTTGTCTTTGTAGCTCAATATTTTTCCATCAGATCATAATCCTGGAGGGGCTAATTTTCAGATCCCCATTTTTTCAAGCAGATCTTCTACCCTCCCTGTGGCAATAACATTTTTAGAATTAAAACAAATTTTCAACTTGCATCACAGGGAGGATTTCTGATGGAACATCAAGTTTAAAAACGTGGTGACAGTTCACAAGTCAAATGATACCTCAGCTTCTCAAAAGCACTACTGTTTCCTCTTTAAAGTTGTGAGAGGAAAATTCCAAACCTGTACTTGCCAATTTGGCAATTAATTAAAAAAAAAAGGGGAGAAAATACTACTGATACAAGAAGTTACACTCACTGAATCAATTACATCGGGGTCTGTATCGGCAATACGATGTTGGTATCCCAGCTTCGAGCTTTACTACACTAACAGTGACATCTACTTAATAGCTCTCTGCTGTTCAACAAGATTTGCAAGCAACAAACAAAACTGGCTTTGTAAATTCATCATAAGTGAGGTAACACAGAAGAAAAGCAGGACCAGTGCGGGCATGAGATCAGTGGAAAGGGAGCTCAGAAACTACTACATAATTTCAGTGACAATGCTTCAGATAACTCGACACTTAAAACAGCGTTATCCTACTTGAATACTCATCTAATGCCTTATTTAAGTAAAAGACTAAGCATCATCCATGTATGAGATGTGCAGACCATGACTGTGGTACCCTCAGCACTGCACATACATTAAATCCAAAGATGGGATAATCCCATTAACACACCTACTCATCCATGCTCTGGGTTCTCTGTCGTGACAGACAAACAGCACTACAGCAACTAATAATTTCAAAGTGACTGTCACTTTAAAAACAGCAGCATCTGTTGTTAGGTAAACAAGGACATATTGTTTATGACACTGCTGCAGTAAACAAAATGTTAAGAGCATAACTCAGTCCCCAGTAGTCTATAAAGGTACCGCTCCCAAGAATGATGTCATACACATAGGAAAAGATATTTAAAACACCATGACAATCTGAAGCTCATACTCTCCCTTTCAAATATTACAAAAGGAACTCCCTTCCACTGACATCGTCATAAAGGTCACATGAAAAGCTCAAAACTCCTACGTTTTGTCTGTCCCAGAAAAATCTTTTGTCAACATTTTTTTCTATTCCAAGCAGACTGGCATTTATTTCTGGACTAGGACAAAAAAAACATAACTTGAACCATTAAGTCTTTCTTGTTTGCTAAAAGACTCCTGAGTTTTACTTTTATTGTTAATGGATTAATAGTACCATTGAAGGATTAACTAAAATTAATGACCCTTCTTGATTAATGAAACTAGACAGATTAGTGGGAAAAAGGCTGCCAGAGGTCTGACAGGCAAAAAAACCCATATTCTACTAGAATTGACTAAAAATCCGTCAGTATTTATAGATATGGTTATTTATAATGGTTATATAGCACCTTTTATTTGAACTGTGTTTTAATAAATGCAGGAAGTTCTTTAATACAAAAGAACATCACAGGTCCTGATTCTGCCCTCAGATCAGCACTGACAGTCCTTACAGGCCACACAGTCTCAAATCCAATCACAGAACAGCAAACCACAAAGAGTAGAATTGAGACTGGTTTAACAACAATGGATTTTTCTCCCAAGATACACAAACATCTATCACTGCATCTACCTACACCTTGTTTCTGCTTTAGCCTGCTTTCTTGTTAACATTTACTACGGCACATTCCACCACCCCTCCAACATTAAATTGCTTCATACCCACAGAAAAAGATCTATCTCTTCCCCTACAAAAATTAATTAAAAAATACACTCAAGATTCACACTCCTGCAACTCATTGCTAATAATGGCGCATTACCAAAATGAATATTCCTCAGGGCTTTCATATGCTCCCTCCACTCATTTCTACCTCTATGTATGAGCAATTAATTCAGAAAGAGTCTTGACAGTCCCAAAATGTGTGAGAACCCGTGCCCCACCAGCCTGCCTCCCGCAGAACAGGCGAGGCCGAGCACTCCTCTCACCAACATCAGACACAAGCGCTGTGCAGAATCATTAATTGCTGTCATGTGTAATTACACCATGTAAACAGCACTGGATTAATGGTGCATACGCTATACCAACACTAATTAAAAATTGCAAGCATGGAAAAGGCTGTGCAAGGGAAGATTACCTCTCTCCAAAGACCTTCTGGGCTCACAAATTATAATACTCATTAATAGCTTTTAAAATCTTCAGCAATTTGAATTTCTCTTGTACACTATAGCAAATTGGATTTTTAGTGCACATTAATTTTTATATCAAAACTATTAAAACGAAATTTTAAATATCCTAACTGATCTTAATACAATGTTATTATACTAAAATTTTAAGGGCATATTAAAGTGAAAGTTACTATGAAATTAACACACACAAAACTCCACCAAACTATCTGCAGTCAAGACAACCTATCCTACCATCTCCTGTCAAACTCACCAAATTATCACATGAACTAGCCTATGCTGCACTTTGAAACATCAAGATTTGGAAGCAGCCACGTGTTTCTTCGTTTGAACAATAAATTAAAATACAACTCCTTCCAAAGACTTACAAGTTTTAAATGTCCCTGTCACCAGTTTATTGGGGCCACAAAATGATACTTAGAATACCAAGTTCATTTGCAGTAATTTTTTATCCTAGAAGAACTGTTGTGTTCACCATTAATCTACCAAAATCTTACAAGAAGCGGCATATTTAATGTTTATAAAAACACGTGTGAACGCAGAAGGATTCAAAGTACAAGCTACTAAATGTTTTCAAACAGAAGTTTAATTTATAAAACTCAGTGTCTTGGGGAAAAAAAAATAATCTCAATTCTCATTTACAATATCCTAGAAGTTTATATACACACACATTGCTGTATTTTCTTTGTATTATGTTGTTGAACTTCTATTAGTGTCTTTAATCCAAAGCACATCTGAGTAAACAGAAATTGCATGTATTCTCCCAAAACCTGAACCATTAGACCACGTACATGTTACGAAGCTGACACACATGATTTTCGATGCAGTGCTACAGGAGATTAACATCCAGATTGAGAAAAATGCATGAGCAATTGCATTCACTGCTTAGGGAGAAATCTGAATTTAAACTACCCAATCTGATGCAAAGGCACATATTTACCGGGCTGGAAAGTCAAGGGACTAAGAGAAGAGTCTGTCAGCTTTGTTTTGCTGGCCTGACGTCATGAATGCAAACTGCAACTCTAAATTAGGCAGCCCAAGGACAGGAACGTATGCTATCCATGATCTTGTCAAGTGGTCTCACCAGTTCAGTATCGAGCGCCAGAGGACCTGGCCTCCCTTTGGTTCCAGTTCTATGTCCTCCCCACTCATCAGGCCCTCAGCTGAGCCGTATCAGCATGCTAACCCAGCAGAAAGCTAACCCAACAAAAATACAGTTGAAAGCTTCTCTGCTAGTTTTCCTAGCCAAATTAGCACACTGAAATGGATAAAAAGGATCCAACAAGTATGAGAAGCAGCACAAGAAAGCAAGTGGGAAGGACAAAAGGAATGGCAGCACAGCAGCAGCCTGGCAGTCAGATGTCATTAGGCTCGCATAGAAGCATAACTTTTTTTTTTTCCAACAGTTTAAATGGACTTTGTTCTCCCTCAGAAAGTTCAAAGCTCCTGATTATGTTCTTTGCAGAGTGGTTTACAGCAAGATACACACTCATCTCTAAACAGGTCAGCGGCTTTAACACCAAAGCTTTACTCCCTTCTTCATTAGTAACTTGCTATTTTACCGCACAGCTGAGTTAATTTCAATCTTCCAGGCTTTCTGCCCATAAAAGGACAGTCCAGCTCCATTCCCCCGCCTCTGCCACACACTCCTGCCACTAAACCAGCAATAAAACCACTTCTGGACCAAAAAGGCAGGATAGCAAGGGACAGAGGATAGAGCTCGTGGGAAAGGACAGACAGAGCTGTGCAGTGCATATTGCCCACTGCTCTGCAGTTCTTTGGGTCAGACACACCGTAAAACTAAATTCTAACCAGCTTCCTGGCTCAGCTGATTCTTAAAACCTCAGTTCAGTGCCGAGCTAGCCCCCTGCAAAAACAGGTAACGAAGACAAAGTGAAGATCAGCCTTTTCACGAGGGTACAGGGTGTTACACCCTAAACCTAAAGTGACTTTTTAACCTGCCAAGCCTCAACCCTGCCACCACTGAAGCTAAGCAAGACTGAGTCTATAAGGAAGGGATATGAACCCAGGTGAAGATCTCCATTCTCTGGGTAAATAAATTCCTTACAGACTTCTAAAGGAAAGACAACTGCATGGAAAATAAGATGAAAATAAGTCTACCTGTTTCCACAGTTTCAGTCTCAATTTCTTGTTCCTCTGCTACATCTTGCATCAGGTAAGTCTCGTCATCATAAACCAGGACCTGAGCAGCATAACCCTGTTCTAGTCTGGCACTAGGAACTGGCTCCACAATCACTGCTGGAAATTCAGACACTGGCTCTTTTTCCTACAGAAAGGAAAAAAAAAACAAAACACAAAATAAACCAAGAAAACACTAAGTACTGCACTACTGAACTCTACATCAATATTTTCCTCTTCTGCTCTCACATATATTATAGAATAGTAATAATAATTTTAAAGAGTCTTAAAGGAAATTTTCTTCTAAAGTAAGAGATAAAAAACAAGAGATGGCTTATCAAAAGGACCTTCCTGAATCTCAAAGACATTTTCCTGGCTTTAAGCATTTAAAATTTAAACCATCAGACAGCTTTAAGATATTGAAAAATAGCAAGCCTTCCAATTAAGATATTCAGCTGTGGAAAGTATTTCTTCTGCTCCATGAATCGTGATTATTGCTTTGGATATGTATCACAACATACCTACATCTGACCTGTACCTTATGAACTCCCATGTTCAGGATTAAGCAGGTAAGCTATCACAAAAGAACTGGCTACTTCAAAGCCCATATGCCCACCGCTACTTATTTGAGGATGAAAATAATTCTAACAACATATGTAATCTGTTAAAGTCTTGCAGAAGTAGAACCCTGCCAAATTCAATTTACTACAAGCTACAGCACAGTGGAATGTATTTATTATTTGCCAATATGGATGCAAAATAGAAGCAAATACATCGTGTTGGCTAACTTTGAAAGCAGTCCTTGTATCGTTCTCCTGATCACATTCTACCCCACAAGATACATCTGAGGTGTTTAAAGACGTGCTTAGTATAGAATTTCATTTTGTAAACCCATCCTACAGTTGTACTGCAGACTTCAAAACTTACTGCTTCCACTTCTCTGTGAAAAATAACAGTAGATTTTTCTTTCCAATTAAGAGAAAAGGTGTAATACTTGTTAGTAAATAAATGCTATTTATTTTTCTAACCTCATTTTTTATGCCGTTGCTGTCCAACTCCCGGCCAGGACCTCCAGTGTCAATCACTGCTGATGTCATGGTGCATCCCCTGAAGACGCTTTGAGAGCTGTTATCTATTCCAAAGACAGTAATGCTGATAGCCTCAGGTGATCAAAGACTCAGACCCACGATCCACTTCTGTTAAGCAGCTAGGCAGCAGTGGCTGAAACACAAAACAATTTTAAGTTATTTGCAGTTTATGTTGAAAAGGCTTCCTACATTTAGAAACTGCGTGCTATATCCCTACATCAAAAGAGGGCATCAGTGGTTGAACACAACAGATGTGACCTTCTCAAAGTTAACACTGAACGCCACTGTACAACACAAGTTTCGCACTAACTTTAATACTAAAATAATAAGGTTTCAGTTTGGTTCTTTGCAATTTGTTAAATTTCACACAATTTTAAAAACAAATAGTTTCCTACAGTATTTCCCACTGGCCAATATCCCACTGATGTCAAATACCAACTAACTTTTCGAGACGCATGCTTGAGTTAGCAGGTTGGGGTTTTTTTTTAAATTACATTTTCCTCTTTGTTCAACTAGTTTCACAGTAATTTCACAAAGCTATAGTTTCATAACATTTCATAACTATTTTCATAAAGCTTTCAAACATACTGCCTTTTAAAATCAAAGCATATGTAAAACACATCTCACAAACACATATCTTATTTCCAATACACAGTTTTCTTTGAAATAAAAAGCACTGTAGCACTTCTTTTTTTTCTTTCCTAGAGAATANAGACACTGGCTCTTTTTCCTACAGAAAGGAAAAAAAAAACAAAACACAAAATAAACCAAGAAAACACTAAGTACTGCACTACTGAACTCTACATCAATATTTTCCTCTTCTGCTCTCACATATATTATAGAATAGTAATAATAATTTTAAAGAGTCTTAAAGGAAATTTTCTTCTAAAGTAAGAGATAAAAAACAAGAGATGGCTTATCAAAAGGACCTTCCTGAATCTCAAGGACATTTTCCTGGCTTTAAGCATTTAAAATTTAAACCATCAGACAGCTTTAAGATATTGAAAAATAGCAAGCCTTCCAATTAAGATATTCAGCTGTGGAAAGTATTTCTTCTTCTGCTCCATGAATCATCATCATTGCTTTGGATATGTATCACAACATACCTACATCTGACCTGTACCTTATGAACTCCCATGTTCAGGATTAAGCAGGTAAGCTATCACAAAAGAACTGGCTACTTCAAAGCCCATATGCCCACCGCTACTTATTTGAGGATGAAAATAATTCTAACAACATATGTAATCTGTTAAAGTCTTGCAGAAGTAGAACCCTGCCAAATTCAATTTACTACAAGCTACAGCACAGTGGAATGTATTTATTACTTGCCAATATGGATGCAAAATAGAAGCAAATACATCGTGTTGGCTAACTTTGAAAGCAGTCCTTGTATCGTTCTCCTGATCACATTCTACCCCACAAGATACATCTGAGGTGTTTAAAGACGTGCTTAGTATAGAATTTCATTTTGTAAACCCATCCTACAGTTGTACTGCAGACTTCAAAACTTACTGCTTCCACTTCTCTGTGAAAAATAACAGTAGATTTTTCTTTCCAATTAAGAGAAAAGGTGTAATACTTGTTAGTAAATAAATGCTATTTATTTTTCTAACCTCATTTTTTATGCCGTTGCTGTCCAACTCCCGGCCAGGACCTCCAGTGTCAATCACTGCTGATGTCATGGTGCATCCCCTGAAGACGCTTTGAGAGCTGTTATCTATTCCAAAGACAGTAATGCTGATAGCCTCAGGTGATCAAAGACTTAGACCCACGATCCACTTCTGTTAAGCAGCTAGGCAGCAGTGGCTGAAACACAAAACAATTTTAAGTTTTTTGCAGTTTATGTTGAAAAGGCTTCCTACATTTAGAAACTGCGTGCTATATCCCTACATCAAAAGAGGGCATCAGTGGTTGAACACAACAGATGTGACCTTCTCAAAGTTAACACTGAACGCCACTGTACAACACAAGTTTCGCACTAACTTTAATACTAAAATAATAAGGTTTCAGTTTGGTTCTTTGCAGTTTGTTAAATTTCACACAATTTTAAAAACAAATAGTTTCCTACAGTATTTCCCACTGGCCAATATCCCACTGATGTCAAATACCAACTAACTTTTTGAGACGCATGCTTGAGTTAGCAGGTTGGGGTTTTTTTTTAAATTACATTTTCCTCTTTGTTCAACTAGTTTCACAGTAATTTCACAAAGCTATAGTTTCATAACATTTCATAACTATTTTCATAAAGCTTTCAAACATACTGCCTTTTAAAATCAAAGCATATGTAAAACACATCTCACAAACACATATCTTATTTCCAATACACAGTTTTCTTTGAAATAAAAAGCACTGTAGCACTTCTTTTTTTTCTTTCCTAGAGAATAAATTCTTATGAGTCAAAAAAAAAGTAATTCCTCAACATAATGCTTTGATTTGGGTATACCATGGACCCAAAAGACATATAACCTCTGTCTTTGTGAATCTCTTTAAAACTAGATTAACAGCAGAGCTTTGTTTCTAAACAACTGCTATTTATTTATTCTGAATAAATATTATTACTCATATCCTGCCTTTGGAAGAGACAAATAATCTGCCTTCATAAACCTTGGGCTGTGAGGAGCAGTTTACTATTTCAAGATGCAAACCAACAACTTTGGCTTCTTAGTCATACAACAGAAAGCCCGTAGTCCACGTGAGACGTAAGAACCCAATCTGATATCAATTACCCTTGCAAGTCACTCCACTGAGATCAATGCTTTGTAACAGAAGACAGAATTGAGCCCAACACTCTTAATAAAAATACATCCATTTAGAAAGCCAGTACAATCACTGAGGCCTGCAAGAAAATAAGACTTTCCAATACATCTTCCAATATATACTGAAGAAAAAATTTTATCATTAATACTCCAGTAGGTAAAGTCAGTGAGCCTGTTTTTCAAGAGCTTAAACTAAATTAATGTTGCATATGTAGGGAAAAACTAGCTCAGATTCATGCAGTTCATGCAGAATAACTGGACTTCCAATAGGCATGGAAATCTTCCTTAGCACAGTAGTTTCAGTATACTAGCAAAAATTACTATTACTGTTCTCTCTAATGGGATGTCAACTCAAAAAAGCCATGCAAAAACTGTTTTAAAAGTTTCAGTGACCAAGGTATTATGGATCTTCCAGTATGCCATAAAAATATGCCCAGAAAGGCATCGTTTATGTCACCAAACTAAGCTAGCACAGAAAGTCAGCAACCACTCAATGGATGGCCGCTTACTATAAAAACACACTGAACAACAAAAAAAACTCAAAAAGAACCACATCAAACAAACAAAATATTGACAGAAAAATGTACTCATGTTTTTCACTCTTGCACACAAAAACAAAGAGAATAAATTCTGATAGCAGGTTTTCAGGCAACTAATCCTCGTGAAAGAAAGCTGAAGAACATAAGCTTGTCTTAAATCAGTCATAATAGGCACAAGATATATTCCAAAAGAAAGGGAAAAAAATGCAATTTATAAAGAAAAAAAAGAAAATTAAGACATTATTTGCTTACACGGCCAGTCAACTTGACATGAGAAAGCATGATTCATACCGAAAAATATTTTGCTTGTAATAGCACAAAAAAAACCTCCAATGCTGTAATACTTTATTTTCCACTATTTCATTTGTAAAGCTAGCACCACTTTTTAATTATCAATATTTTCCTTGATGAAAAAAAAAGAAACAAAGACCTCTGCTCCCCAAACAAGATTCAAGCTGGAAAGTCTTCAACAAGCATCCTCAGAGCCAAATACGCCTGTCACCCTCCAGGCCTTTAGTACAAAAAGCTTCCTCCTTCCCCGCCTGTCAATTACCATGTTATTTCAAAAGAAATACATAAAGCAGGAAAAAAAGCTGAATGCACTAGAATAATCAATCAGAATGAAAAAGGGAAAAAAAAAATCACTTCTACTTGAAACAGATTTTTTGCCACTTCTACAGGTTTCCATCTACATTAGAAACACTGCCAAGCAATCACAACCTGAGAGAGAAGCCCAAAGAATGGAAATTATATTTTAATTTGGAAGCCCAGCCTCCAACTAATTTATCACCATTATTCCCGTAACTCGAATGTGGATCTATGAAAGAACACACAGCAC
>WAAB01013672.1:537301-553611 GCA_013389865.1 Piaya cayana | reverse complement strand
TTAAAATCAAAGCATATGTAAAACACATCTCACAAACACATATCTTATTTCCAATACACAGTTTTCTTTGAAATAAAAAGCACTGTAGCACTTCTTTTTTTTCTTTCCTAGAGAATAAATTCTTATGAGTCAAAAAAAAAGTAATTCCTCAACATAAAGCTTTGATTTGGGTATACCATGGACCCGAAAGACATATAACCTCTGTCTTTGTGAATCTCTTTAAAACTAGATTAACAGCAGAGCTTTGTTTCTAAACAACTGCTATTTATTTATTCTGAATAAATATTATTACTCATATCCTGCCTTTGGAAGAGACAAATAATCTGCCTTCATAAACCTTGGGCTGTGAGGAGCAGTTTACTATTTCAAGATGCAAACCAACAACTTTGGCTTCTTAGTCATACAACAGAAAGCCCGTAGTCCACGTGAGACGTAAGAACCCAATCTGATATCAATTACCCTTGCAAGTCACTCCACTGAGATCAATGCTTTGTAACAGAAGACAGAATTGAGCCCAACACTCTTAATAAAAATACATCCATTTAGAAAGCCAGTACAATCACTGAGGCCTGCAAGAAAATAAGACCTTCCAATACATCTTCCAATACATACTGAAGAAAAAACTTTATCATTAATACTCCAGTAGGTAAACTCAGTGAGCCTGTTTTTCAAGAGCTTAAACTAAATTAATGTTGCATATGTAGGGAAAAACTAGCTCAGATTCATGCAGTTCATGCAGAATAACTGGACTTCCAATAGGCATGGAAATCTTCCTTAGCACAGTAGTTTCAGTATACTAGCAAAAATTACTATTACTGTTCTCTCTAATGGGATGTCAACTCAAAAAAGCCATGCAAAAACTGTTTTAAAAGTTTCAGTGACCAAGGTATTATGGATCTTCCAGTATGCCATAAAAATATGCCCAGAAAGGCATCGTTTATGTCACCATACTAACCTAGCACAGAAATTCAGCAACCACTCAATGGATGGCATCTTACTATAAAAACACATGAAACAACAACAACAAAAAAAACAAAATAACCATACCAAACAAACAAAATATTGACAGAAAAATGTACTCATGTTTTTCACTCTTGCACACAAAAACAAAGAGAATAAATTCTGATAGCAGGTTTTCAGGCAACTAATCCTCATGAAAGAAAGCTGAAGAACATAAGCTTGTCTTAAATCAGTCATAATAGGCACAAGATATATTCCAAAAGAAAGGAAAAAAAATGCAATTTATAAAGAAAAAAAAGAAAATTAAGACATCAATTGCTTACACGGCCAGTCAACTTGACATGAGAAAGCATGATTCATACCGAAAAATATTTTGCTTGTAATAGCACAAAAAAACCCTCCAATGCTGTAATACTTTATTTTCCACTATTTCATTTGTAAAGCTAGCACCACTTTTTAATTATCAATATTTTCCTTGATGAAAAAAAAAGAAACAAAGACCTCTGCTCCCCAAACAAGATTCAAGCTGGAAAGTCTTCAACAAGCATCCTCAGAGCCAAATATGCCTGTCACCCTCCAGGCCTTTAGTACAAAAAGCTTCCTCCTTCCCCGCCTGTCAATTACCATGTTATTTCAAAAGAAATACATAAAGCAGGAAAAAAAGCTGAATGCACTAGAATAATCAATCAGAATGAAAAAGGGAAAAAAAAAATCACTTCTACTTGAAACAGATTTTTTGCCACTTCTACAGGTTTCCATCTACATTAGAAACACTGCCAAGCAATCACAACCTGAGAGAGAAGCCCAAAGAATGGAAATTATATTTTAATTTGGAAGCCCAGCCTCCAACTAATTTATCACCATTATTCCCGTAACTCGAATGTGGATCTATGAAAGAACACACAGCACTTCATGTAGCATCTCTGCATAGCTTAAGCATGTCACAAAGCTAATTTGGTTCTCGGGCACTACATTAATGCAAATAAAACGATCATGTACTAGACCAAATGTACCGTATATTCATATTTTATGTAATATAATCCCACACAGGTGGCCAAACAACTGCCAAACTGTAGCAACTGAAAACACTTAATACCGTGTACCAGATCAGATTATGTCAGAAAGCTGCTATTTCTCTGTCTCCTAGGTTACAAGGAGTTTAGATGGCTTCTGCGCTGATTTATCTCTACATGAATTACCAATTATCTACAGAAGCTAAGATAGGGCAACACAAAAACATAAATCATAATGCTCATTTTCCAGTTTCAGCAGAAATTCATAGCGAGAACCTTGAAGGGGAAAATAAACAGAACAATAAGTGAGATGCTACACCTCCACGTTCATTAAAAGGATGTTATCTGCAGCGTTATGGCACAGAACAGTCCAGGCAAAGAATAAACAAAAGACACAGAATCTTTATATAAAAGGATTTGAAACTCCTGCAGAGTCCTGCTATTCAGCAACCTTTTCTAGAACTGGATAGTGTGGGTAAAAAGGCAAGGACACCGACCAGCAGCTGGGAAGTTGAAAGAGTTTCGGATCAGTCTGGTTTAGAAGTCCTAAATTAAGACAAACACAGCCCACACAGCCACGCGTATGTTAGATCCCTGCAGATGCACCCTTTTTTGAATGAACCAGCCAAGCATCTCCCCCCTCCCTAAACATTATGACTTTGTGGAATTCTTCTCACTTCTCTCTCAAACTTCACTAGAATACTGCATCTCTTTTCCATCCTCTCCCTAGGAAGTCACAATTAATCTGACTTCTGTAAAAAACTGCCTAGCCACTTTCAGAATTGAGTTCCAAAATTCACATTTCCCAAGGCTGACTGAGAAAAAAAAAAGTGGCCAAAAGACAATTAGACTCAGAATTTTAAAGTAAGAGACAGTTCAGGTTTATAAGAAGCCAGGTTGCCCCAGTGATACCATATGCCAGCCTAGAAGCTGGTTCAAAGCATGACTATTTTTGAGTTACAGGGCACTGAGCAGAAGGGCTAAAAAAAAAAAAAGAGAGAAATCACAACAGAAAAGAACTTAGTTCAAATTTAACAAAGCTAAAACTAGAATGACATCAGAGTTAAACAAAAAAAACATCTAACATTTCCAAAAGAGATGACCAAACCATTTTGTTATGGACCTGGCATCCGCTCCTCTTCCTCCCAGTCAGGGAGAATGGAGAAAGAAACTAGTTCTGAAACATTTGGAATATCCCGCACAACATGGAAAACAGCTTTGCTGCATCATCTGTTATTTTTATAGACATCTCCTGGGAAACAAAAATAAGCTTAGGTGTTCCCACTCTGAAAAAAAAAAACCCAAAACACCACAATCAAAAATCCAGATCATGAAGCCACCGTGTCTGCCCCAACAGCAAGAAGTTTCTGTTCACCACTTCAAGAGATACAAGACTCAGCTTTTTGATAGGTTTCACATGGTCAGGTGGTCAAGAAGATACATTGCAGCACGTAGAGGCTACAGCGCAGTCGTCATAAAAGCCGAAAAATACCTATCAGTTTATTCACACGTTTAGCAGGACATTTATATGGCCTACATTTATGTACCTGAGCATCTGCCTATAAGAAATCCAAGCCATCTTCTTACGTTTTCAGCAGCTACCAGAGCTTAAAAACCCTTCAGATCACAATTGCGATGAATGCACAGTAGTGCCATAAACCCCAGAACCTTAAGTCGACACCTCTGTGCATAAGCACCTATCAAATCAATAGAGAAGTAAACACGCAGTTCAACAGAATTAAAAATAATAATTGAAAAAACAGAGTGGAAAGGACAGCAGAGTGTAACCTCTGCCAGGCCAGACTCAAAGTGAAGCTATTTCATATTGGCTTCAAAACAAACCTCTAAATATAAATCTGCAAATAGTCTTAGTGCACTTTCATTTAAGTTTTAAAACAAACAAACAAAATCAACACTTGGGGGGAAAAAAAAATGCACACACTCCTATCCACACCTGAAAACAAGACAAACACCACAGACTGAACAGCAGTGACCAGAGGCAGCTGCTCCCCCAGCACTCAGAAGTCAAGAGTACGGGGAACAATGTCCCCCTTTTATTCAGCTGGCATCACAAATCCTAGGGATAGGGATAGGATCCTAGAGATTTATGCCAATACCTACACAGATGCACCCGCAAAAGCAAGACTGCAGCCAGAGTAGCATCACACACAACTTGTTTTCAAAAAGGCCTCCCTTTGGTTTAATCAAAAAACAAAGTTAAGGAAGTCAGCTTGAACATGGAACTAGCTATACACAGAGAAATATATCAGCCAAGATCACTGCAGAATCCCATGAATGCTTCCAAGGGCACAGAGGTGGTATTGCATAGGCAACACCTCAAATACACCAGTAAACGTTACTATCCCTCCAGTATGTATAAACCATAGTGTATACTGTTAATTTTTTTTTTACGTTGACTTAAAGTTCTTTTTCAAGACATTTTCCCAGGTAACTTTTACAGCTCTAACCAATCCACACCGACATTTGCAGAAGAAATGGCGAATTATCTTTTTTTTTTTTTGAAACCCAGAAGAAGTCTAAAAAGTGCAAAAGTTACTGCAAAACCTGATAAGAAAAGAATCCAAAGCCACACATAACTAGAAGATGGTTTAAGAATCAGGGGGAATGCTCAAAAAGAGGAAACACAGTAACTCTCTGCATCCACAATGTCAGGGGAACAAAGCCCTCAATCCATGCAATTTAGAGCACCTTATAAATGACACCAATCACTTAAAGTTAGGGAAAATGAAATCAAAATGAGGAACTGTCAAAGCAAGGAGTGCTGGCCACATCACACTTCAGAAGTTTCCATACAACAAGGCAATAATTTTATTGCCAAACGCACAGAAATTACTACATTGGATCAAACAAATGATACAAAAAATCCAGTGAGAAACTAGAGGAACTCCTTTCATGCATATTTGGTTTGGTAATCTGACCATTCAAAGTTTGCTCTGAAACCTCAAAAGCTAAAGCCAATGAGCCCCAAAACTTGTAAGCTTATAATCATTTAAAAGCTACTAATATTCTGCAAAAAGCTTTGTGGCTTCAGCAGGCTTCTGAACTGTCCCCTATTTCATCCTATTAGCACGCTCTCTTCCCACTGCTTCTCTATTTAAAGATCCCCTAAACCTTCTCTTCTCTCTGGTAGGAAGCCTCATATCCGTACCCCTACTTTGTACCAGCACTTCTCTTACCAGCATGTCAACTGTCGGTCCTTCACATCTATTTCCACTCCCCCAGAAGCTAGAGTAGGGAGCAATTATTCATCATTTTACTTATCAAAAGAGCAGAGACTGACAAAATTAAATAGTGAGGATGTAGATTAAAAAAAAAAAACAACACAGACAAAAGGAAAGAGGGTACACAAAGTGTAAAATTAATTTTCATAGGATAGTCTAGAGGTCAAAAGAACAAGATTTAAGTTAGATAGGTTTATAGAGGTAAAGCCCCTGAATGGCTTACCTGACTATTAAACACAAAGACACGCACAAAGCCTAAAGTTTAGGGATCTTCTGAACCAGGTAAAACTGAAACCTGAGAGATGGAAAGAGCATGTCGCTGAAGGTACTATACAAACCAACCATCCTCTTCCAAGAACCTTCCCTAAAGCAACTGATCCTGTTCTCTCTCAGACATGGAATGATGAGAGAGGGAGGAAGAGGATCTTGGATCAGACTCATCACATTCAGTTTTGTGGACACGTATTTCATTTAAGACTTCTGAAAATCAGTTAGGGTTTGTGGTAACAGCCACAGCCCACATCTCTCCAGGAGTACTTAATATAATGGATGGCTCTGTGTAATCCCCTCTAATAACAATATGAGGTTTTCAACATACCCTAATAACAGACAGTTCCATAAAGTGATCTAAAATTCTTACATTCTCCAAGCTTTCCCCAAATCACGTGCTCACGTTTTTGCCTCCTTTCAAAATCACAGCATGAAACACGCAAACATGTTATTTCTACAATTTTTAGACTACAAAAATACCTGAATTGCTTTGAAATTTTATTGTTAAGAGCATCAGTTTTGAGTCTCAAGAATTCTCTGATACTTACACTGCTATATACCTGGGATCAACATAGATATGTTGGAACTAGTCCAGAGGAAGGCCACGAAGATGATCGGAAGGGCTAGAACACCTCCCATATGAGGACAGGCTGAGAGAGCTGGGGTTGTTCAGCCTGGAGAAGAGAAAGTTCTAGGGAGATCTTAGCACAGCCTTCCAGTACCTGAAGGGCCTACAAGAAAGCTGGGGAGGGGCTCTTTATAAGGGAGTGCAGGGACAGGGTGAGGGGAAATGGTTTTAAACTGAAAGAGGGAAGATTTACAGCAGACATGAGAAAGGTATTTTTTCCTGTGAGGGTGGTGAAGCACTGGCACAGATTGTCCAGAGAAGTGCCGGATGCCCCATTCCTGGAGGTGTTCAAGGCCAGGTTAGATGAGGCTTTGAGCAACCTGATGCAGCAGATGTCCATGCCTGTGTCAGGGGGGTGGAACTGGATGATCTTTAGGGTCCCTTCCAACCCAAATCATTCTATGATTCTATGATTCATTTCATGGTATTGACTAGGATGCTCTCAAAGTTTCATTTCTTGACCAGGAAGCTCTCAAAGTTTTATGTATGTATACGATAATCAGAAAGTGCCAAAAAACTTTATGATGACATTGCAACAAAGCTGAGTAATTATCAGCAGACAGAAGGCAGACAACTCAAAGCGTGACAAGAGATGAACTCAGCGGACAGAGAGCCCTCCTCACAAACTGACTGTCTTTAAGCTCACAGCTGGTAGGCTTGAGGAGTCTTCACTAAATAAGTTAAATGGTTAAAAAAAACAGTCACAGGGAACACAACAGGGAGAGGGCACGCAGATGACAAACTGTATTATAAAAATGAGGAAGAAGTGACATGAGAGAACGCACTCAAAAAGCTAAAAGATAAATATGACCACTATAACTCCCACAGCACAGCATTTTATAGGCACAGTGGTGTACAATTACAAACACGTCCAGCTCAAGCCACGAGGGCACGGGCAGCACGGGGCGGTTTTGGGGTGCAGGGCACTGCATTGGGGCCATGCATCAAGCCACAGGTCACTGTGGTGGGGCACGGGGTGCTGTAGTTGGGGTGCTGAGCTAGGGCATTGTGTCGGGATGCAGGGCACCTTATCAGGGCTGTGTGTTGGGGGCGCAGTGCCAGGACGCAGGGCAGCACATTGGGATGTGGGGTGCTGTAGTCAGGGCACAGTGTCGGGACAGGGGGGGATGTCTGAGTTCAGGGCAACGTGTCAGGTCGCTGCGATGGAGGAAAGGGTTGGCGAGTGGGGGGGTGCAGGGTGCTTTGTTAGGATATGAGGCAGGTGTTTGGGACGTGGGGTGCTGCCAGTGAGCTGTGTCAGGGCACTGCGGAGCACAGAGAGATGTGATGAGGCACAGGGTGCTGTCAGGGCGCCATGCTGGGGCTCGGGATGCGTCAGGGTGCTGTGTCAGGGCACAGGGCACTGTGCTGGGACAGAGGGTGCTGTGTTGGGGCTCAGGACACTGTGCTGAAACAGGGGGTGCTCTGCTGGGGCTTAGGGCCCTGTACGAGGGCACGGGGCGCAGTCAGGGTGCCATGTTGGGGCTCAGGGCGCTGTATGAGAGCACGAGGTGCTGTCAGGGTGCCGTGCTTGGGCTCAGGGCGCCGTATGAGAGTATGGGTCGCTGTCAAGGTGCCATGTTGGGGCTCAGGGCGCCATATGAGAGCACAGAGCACTGTCAGGGTGCCGTGCTGGGGCTCAGGTCCCTGTGTGAGGGCACAGGGCACTGTCAAGGTGCCGTGTTGGGGCTCAGGGCGCTGTCAGGGCGCAGCGTTGGGGCTCAGGGCGGTCAAGGTGCGCACGGGGCGCTGCCAGGGCGCTGTGCTGGGACGCGGGGCGCTATGTCGGGGCGCTGCGTTAGGCTACGAGGCCCCGTGTCGGGGTGCGGGGCAAAAGGCGCTGTCAGGGCGCTGTGCCGGGGCTGCCATCTTCTCCCAGGGTAAACAAGGCGCTCCCCCCGCTCCCCCGACACCGCCCCGGGGCCGTGTTTACACCGAGAGCCGCCCGGGCGAGACTCAACGGAGACCCGAGGCGGGGGGGGAGGGGGAAGGGGACGCGTCTGCACCCCCGACACGAGGCCCAAAACCGAAAGCCCANGGAGGGGGGCGGCCCCGCCGCGCCCAAGCGCCGCGCGAAACCGAAAGCGCAAGCGGGGGACGGGGCTGCGGGGCCCCCACACCCCCCGCACCGAGCACCCCCGAGCCCCCTGGCCAGCAACACGGAGGGCTAGCTGCTCGCACCCCTCGGCCAGCCCCCGCGCCCCCTCCCCGGGCAGCACTTCGCACCCCTCGCGGTTGAAGCGGGGGGGGGGGGAGGTGTCGCTTCTTGCCTCCCCATGCCCCCTCCTCGCCCCGCATCACGCACCCCTCGGTGGGGCAGCCCCCCCCTTACCCGTTTCTCACGCCGAACATCCCCGCGTCCGCCTCCGCGCTCCCGGGAAGGCGGTGGGAGCCGCCCGCGCACAGCCGGACCCGGAGCGAAGGGGCCGGGGCGGGAGGGAGGTTCGTTGATGGGAGGGGGGNGGGGTTGGCGAGGAGGGGGGGGCGGTGCAAGCGGCCCCGCCCCGCCGCGCGCGCCGCCGCCGCTACGGGCATGCGCGCGGGGGGCTGGAAACGGGGACAGGGACTCGGAGACAAGTGACTGAGCTCTGAGGGACACGCGTCAGAGCAGCGTTAGAGTGGCTTTGTACGAGGCCATGGAGAGAGAGGGAATCACGGAATCACTAGGTTGGAAAGGACCCACTGGATCATCGAGTCGAACCGTTCTCATCAGTCGCTAAGTCGTGCCCCTCAGCACCTCATCCACCCGTCCCTTAAACACCTACAGAGAAGGTGACTCAACCACCTCCCTGGGCAGCCTCTAACAGTGCCCAATGACCCTTTCTCTGAAAAACTTTCCTGATGTCTAGCCTGAACCTCGCCTGGCAGAGCTTGAGGCCATTCCTTCTTGTCCTGTCCCCTGTCACTTGGGAGAAGANTTTCTGATACAAGCCAGGATGCCATTGGCCTTCTTGGCCACCTGGGCACCTGCTGGCTCATGTTCAGTCGCTGTCAACCAGCACCCCCAGGTCCTTCTCCTCCAGGCAGCTTTCTGTTCTCATAGTCTGTAGCTGCACAGGGTTGTTGTGCCCCAAGTGCAGGACCCGGCATTTGGCTTTGTTAAACCTCATGCCATTGGTCTCAGCCCAGTGGTCCACACTGTTACTCATGAGGGGAGGAGAAGGAGCAAACACTGATCTCTTGGTCTCTCTGGCGACCAATGACAGGACCCAAGGGAATGGCAGGAAGATGTTCTATGTTTAGACTGGTTACTACGAGAAGGTTCTTCCCCCAGAGGGTGGTGGAGCATGGGAACAGTTCCTCAGGGAAGCAGTCATGGTGCCAGGCCTGACAACATTCCAGAAGCATTTGAACAACACCCTCAGACACATGGTTTCCATGTTGGGGCTGTCTTGTGCGGGAACAGGAGGTGGACTCGATAACTTTTGTGGATTCCTTCCTGCTCAGGACATTCTGTGATTCTATGAAATGCCTCCAATGCTTGCATGCAGCCCCAGCAGTGCATTTGTTTTCTACAGCTGGTGTTGGTACACAAGAGAATGAGCTGTTCATGTGTCTGAGCAACTGTGGACCCTCAGGTCTACAGAACTGATTGCAGCCAGTCACCTGTAAGGGCAATTCTGAATGTCCATTTCCCATTTTCTTCGATCACAGCCATCTCCTTCAGAACATGTTGGATTTTAAATTAGACAAATTCATAACACAGCATTTGTTATTGCCTTGTCAATATGAGATACATTGTCATCAGTGTCTGCTGACAAACCCAATACATATCGAGATTGTCTTGATCTAGCCTGGTCTGAATGGTTTAGGACAAAATTAGCTTTCTCCTTTACAAATATTGGGCTTTAACCATTATACATACTCTTCTTCGTGTTTCACAGTAATAAACAGAAGAGTTTTAGCTGAATGGGAAGCATTATAGTTTCATTACTGGAAAGGAACTCTTGACTGAAGGTTTCTGTTCAAACTGATTCAGGCCCCCTTGTGCCCATACATTGCAAAACTCTGAGATATTCCTTTGTAGCTCATAGCAGCGGTACATAGCGATCACGTGCACAGGCTCCTCACCTTCATCAGTCACCAAAAGCACTCCTGTGCTACACCTCAGTTTCCATCCTACCATCCACCTCTACTTGGCACTTCTTTTTGTGTCCTTCCCTACAACGTCTGATTTCGATTCCTCAGGCATGCTACCACCCACTGCTCTACAGGTCTGGCTCCTGTTGCTTATGCACTTGAACTGGGTATTTCTTTACTCTGCATCTTCAGGACATCAGCTTCCTTTCCTAAGGAAACAAGATATTTCAGGTGTCTTTATGTCCTGGAATCTGAGTGGCTTTCACAGGTTACATACAAATTGCAGTTTTCCATGATACACAACGTGGACAGTTATTTTTCCCCAGGGATGGCACAAACATCTCCCTGCCATAAAGAGAGCCCTAAAAATATCAGGCCTGTGCCATGAAGCATGGAAACATTGGAGATTGATTCCTCCCAAAGACATGTCAGGCGATATTAATAATACATGGTGCCACCAGCAGCCTCTTGTGTAAGTGGCCACTGCTGAATTGTAAACTCAGACTTAGGAGTAATTTTGTAATAAAGCACACATTGCAGCAAAATTATGGTCTTACCATACGCTAAGCAGCCTGTCAGATGTTTAATAATGTGGACACTGTTAATTAGAAAAATTGCTACTAGTTTACATTTAAGCAATATGAAATTTCAATTATCAAACAAACAAAAGGACCACAGAAGATACAGCTGGTAGGTAAAGACAGCAATGGAACTCCCATATAGACCATAAATCCATGGCAAACCAAGAGTTACATAGAGCTTGCTTGGTATATAGCTACAGGGACTGTGGAGCTGTGGGATACGTGTTAATAGCGCTTAAAAGGCATCATAATGGAAGCACTCTTTTTTTTTCCCGTACATACTGTGTCACCATTAGACTGTAAAACTACAAACTCAGCATTTTCAAGGAAGCTCTAAGCATAATAATATCCAAAATAAAGGTAGTCTGTAGAAATCAAGGTCCAAATCCAATCCCTATGCCTGTTAAAGCGAACAGCCGGGATTTAGGGTATTCATTGTCAGACTGCTACTAGGGATATTGCTGGTGCTTCACGCATTACTGAAGCTGTCTCTGCCAGCTGGAAGGAAATTCCTAATGGGCTGTCTGGGATGGATATTTTGTTATATCTGTTTGCCCTAAAAGCCATCACTTCACTAGCACAACATTTGAATGGCCTTGCTTTTATATAAGATGACATTTAAGACCCTATCAAGGAAAAAAAAGTATTACATTGTGACCTGAGAGCTCAGCAGTTATTGCTGGTAGAAAAATAGAATCACAAAAACATAGAATTATTTGGATTGGAAGAGACCTTAAAGATCATCCAGTTCCGATCCCCCTTCCAGGGATACCTCCCACCAGATCAGACAGCTCAAAGCCCCATCCAGCCTGGCCTTGAACACCTCCAGGCATGGGGCATCCTTAGCTTCCCTGGGCAACCTGTGCCAGTGCCTCACCACCTTCATCGTGATGAATTTCTTCCTAATGTCTCATCTAAATCTTCCCCCTTCCAGTTTAAAGACATTCCCCTTCCTCCTATCCTTCCATGCCCTTGTAAAAAGTCCTTCCCCAGCTTGTCTGTAGCCCGTTCAAGTACTGGAAACTGCTCTAAGTTCTCCTTGGAGCCTTCTCTTCTCCAGGCTGAACAACCCCAACTCTCTCAGCCTGTCCTCGTATGGGAGGTGCTCCAGCTCTCTGATCATCTTCGTAGCCCTCCTCTGGACCTGTTCCAACAGCTCCATATCCTTCTTAGTACTCAGAACGATGAGAAGCAGGACTAATTTGAACAGTGTCATATCTTTGAGTCTCATAGTGCGGTGCAGAGCAGGTACGAAAGTCAGGAGACCAGTTCCTCATCTATCCTGCCAATGGATTTTTATGAAGTAGGTCAAGTTGGACAGATCCAAAATGGAGAAGGCTATTTTGACATTCTACTGATAGCTGGAGAAGATCTTCAGCACCAGCTCCAGGCAACTGCAGGTAGCAACACTGCAGACGCTGAGTCCAGAAAAGACCACAGGATATCTATTTCATGTATGGCAAAGTGATGTATGTTTCCCCAAGTCCTATAATATTACTTGGTACAAAAGGTACAACCCCCTGACAGAGCAGTAGTGGAGGATGGCACCAGGGCTTTCAGTCCCTGCCACTGCAAGATGCTGATCAAACCACCAGTCACTCCCAGGAAGAAAATTAGTATTTACTCTTCACAAGGGCAGGAGTTATTTTTGCAGGGATAAGGAGCCTAATTTGAGATCTATAGATCTGGTGATTTGCGTATTTCTATTGCCGAGCACAAACACCAGATGAGGGTTCTGTCTGTGAAGAATTCCAGATCTGACAGCTTAAACAAAAAGTTTCAGACTTCTTATAGCCCTAGATGCAAGGCTTCCGTGCTATGAAGACACATGGCTAGTGTCAGCTTAACTCAAACTTACTTAAACTGCCTATCTACTCCTTGGTTTTATTAATGCTGTGGGCTACTAAAGCAGATTATATTTTTCAGTAAAGTCCCTTAAATTACATGTCTAATCCTAATCTTTCCTGAATTCCATCTCCTTTATAACTCCGTCTCATTATAACTTCCCCTTAATTGCACAGGAGTTAGAAGAAGATAAGATTAGATAAGATAAAACCTCAAACCAAAGAAACAAATGCACATACCCCTTTTCCTTACAACTACAGTGCTAAAGTGCTTGTGAAGTAGATAAGCACAAGAAGCCTCTGATCCTCAGCTTTGTAGGGGTTGTACTGCCACTAATGATGTGGGAGTTGTATGATCAAAGCAGGGGAGCAATGCAATGCTGAAACTAGCCTCTCAGGGGCGGGATTTTACCCTTGAATAAATTTCTGTTGCTTTTAAGAAAGAAGGAATTGCAGGGAAGATAGTGTAGTGCTTTGTTGCTCTGTGTTACATATATTTCTAAACACAGCAGTTGCAATCTTTTAGAAAAAAAAAAAGAATCTTAAGTTAGTATAAGTGTGAAAGAGGACTCTGCCTCATTTTCACTCCAAAAGTAGACGGGATGTAGGTGATGTTGATTTTCTTAATTTTGACACAGCAAAACCCAAAATGCTCACAAGGGACCCTTCTGATACAGGAAAACCCTTTGGAAACTGCGGTGTTTTGAGAGAAGAAATTCTTACTGAGATTATCTAGTTTCAGCTGTAGATTTTCAAGAAAATCTAAAAAAGACTTGTCATCAAAGACTAAATTATCTTTCACAGCATATTATTTCAGCATTGGAAGCTACTTTTTGTTTAGGAACTTCCACACTGCAATTAGTAAATGTCTTCACGTGGACAATGCCCGAGTGACAATATCTTGGTATAGAAGACAAGATTCTGAGAACACACACGCTGAAAGTGAATGGCAAGGAGTGGAAACTAAGCCTTTAAGGTTTTTCTCCTAATGTAACAACTTTGAACACTTCAAAGCCCTTCTCTCTTCTCTTTGTTTCTAACCAGGACCAAACACTTCATGTAACCTCCTTCTGCTGCTGATACTGTAACAAATAAAAGGGGCAAGCCTGCAGCGATTTTGATTTTACAGAAATTCATTAATCATTTAGATGGAAACAAAGACGTTCAAATCCAGCCTCATTGTGTTCCCACTGACAAGAACTGTCAAGCCTTCAACGGTTACTGCAGGTTTGGCTTCTCTCATATTAAAACAGCCTCGGCACCAGATACTTTGCATTGGAAATCAGTCACTTACTACAACGGCAGAATGAAAAGGATCTGTATGATTTGGATTCTCTCCAAGCTACAATTAAAGTTGAGAAAATTCGAGCCAATTTTATTCAGTGAAAAAAACCCACCCAAATAGCATACATTATTCATTTCTTCCTGTACTGTTCAGCTTCAGGTTTTGGGGGATAGGGGATTCTTTCTCTGTTCTAGGTTTTAGTAATCATACTGCTTTTGATGTAGTGCCCTCTTCTGCTTGATAATGTGAATGCATGTTGCCCAATGGTTAATTATTCTCAATTAGCCCTCAGTGGAGAATAGCATTTCCCAGTAACTCCCGAGAAAGAAAATAGCTTTATGCAGGAAGAAAGAAGCCAGAAAAAAAAAAATCGTATTATGGGAGGGTGATCAATGAATGCCCACGGACTTCAGTAATTTAATTTAATTGCAGAGAGGGAAAGAGAAATAGGGTACATATTGCTGTCTCTACTCTTTCGTTATTCTCTCTGTTTTCCCCTTTAATTGAGAATTGGCTTGCATACTGCAGTTGGTGCCTAACTGAGAAGACAAAGTACAGGCAGATGAACTTCCTGAGATGAAGCACAACAAATACAGCAATTTATAATGCTTTTCGTAGGGTACAAGCAGAACTCACCCATGGATCTTTTGAAAGATCATTGTCATGAAGGTTTAAAATAAGGAAAACCATTCATTACTATACAAGCAAGAGTTTTAGGTAATTAGGAGACACTGAATCTGCATGTGATGCTAATGCAAATAATTAACAGACCACATGAAGAAGAGTCTCATATTCCACAGAAGCTTCCCACTTGTTTCTTATACAAGAGCTGGTGAATATCAATTGCTAACAGCATTTCAGAGCTTGCTAA
The DNA here is from genome assembly GCA_013389865.1 of Piaya cayana. NCBI lineage: Eukaryota > Metazoa > Chordata > Aves > Cuculiformes > Coccyzidae > Piaya > Piaya cayana. The sequence continues at coordinate 538,837 of WAAB01013672.1, read as the reverse complement.
AACCATCATTTGTGACTGGTAAATTGCGGAGAGGAAGTGGAGAACATTTGCAGATAGCTAAACCACTAAACAAATCATGCCGTTTCAACAACCTGTTTAATTACCTGTAGTTCAAACAAATGTCAGGAGCAATTCCAGCACAGAAACCTCCAGTTTTAGCCTTTCTTCTCATCTCAATAAAGTTGGAGGAGACAATATCTCCCCCAGCATCCCTAACAAAGGAGAAAAGAACATAATGCAGGAGAATCTGGTTTCTTGTGATGGCATTTGATGCCTACCACTCTGGGATGGACTTTATTTGCATTATCCTGTACATCTTCCATCTTCTGCAGCAGGTGAGTGGGGCAAGAGCAAACCGTGCAGCCAAGAAATGTCTTTCCTAAGAGCAGAACTGTCCGTGTGGCAAGGGGAAAGAGCTAATCCATCGCCCATAGACCCACTGACGCTAGCTCCCAGGTCCTTTCACACAAAATGCTTTCCGTCCCTGCATATAATCATAGAATACCAGGTTGAAGAGGACCTCAAGGATCGCCTGGTCCAGCCTTTCTTGGAAAAGCACAGTCTAAACGAGATTACCTGGCACTCTGTCCGCATAAATTTTAAGTGTCCAATGTTGGGGAAATTCACCACTTCCCTGGGAAGATAATGCCAAGATTATTTTCGCACTGTGAAAAATTTTCCTTTTGTGTCCAATTGGAATCTCCCCAGGAGTAAATTATACCCATCACTCCTCGTCTTTTCCGTGTGACTCTTCCTAAAAAGGGAGTCTCTGCCTTCTTTGTAGCCACCCTTTGACTACTGGAACATGTTGATAAGGTGTCCCCTAAGCCTTCTTTTCTGAAGACTGAACAAACACAGTTCTCTCAGCTTTTCCTCATCTGGCAGGTTTCCCTCCCACCCCATACAGCCTGTGCCCTCTCAGCTCTCCTCCTGCAGTGCAGCTGGTTCAGTCGCTGACCCCATAACCGCCAGCAGAGAGGAACCAGCATCTGCAGTAGCCAGTTAGGACCAACAAAGTGCTTCTCTGCTACATCATCTGTCTCCGTTTGCTGACACACACAGTGAAATAAGCTACTGTCAGTAGCTACTGTCAATAAGCTACAGTCATCACTCAGCTGGTAGGATCTTTGTGTCCTTCTCTCCTCCCCAGTGAAAGAGAAGTTCAAAATTTATGAGGGAGTGAAAAGGAGTGGGAAAAAAAGTGGGGGAAAAAAAGGGAGGAAAAAAACCACCAAAAAACAAAGCATGGCTTCAGTTCTTGACTTGGTTTGGGTTTGGTTGGTTTTCGTCCACAAAAACAGGTAAGTGCTGGGTCCAGCCCTGTTCAATGTCTTCATCAATGACCTGGATGAAGGCATCGAGTGCACCCTTAGCAAGTTTGCAGAAGACACTAAGCTGGATGGAAGTGTCGATCTGCTGGAGGGTAGGGAGGCTCAGCAAAGGGATCTGAACAGGCTGGACGGCTGGGCTGAGTCCAGTGGCAGGAGGTTTAACAAGGCCAAATACCGGGTCCTGCGCTTGGGGCACAACAACCCT
>WAAB01013672.1:363820-533080 GCA_013389865.1 Piaya cayana | reverse complement strand
AAAAGTCAGCCTGTCTTTCAATTCAGCAGCAACCTTCCAGCACCAAGTAATAAAATGTTTTATAAACATTCCTCTTCCATTTTTTGCCCAACAAGATTGAATTAGATCGTTGTAAGAGACACTTTTTGTAACCCTGTGATGCTATATTCATAAAAAGACTTTTTTTTCCCCAAAAAAAGCCTAAGCAGAATTCAGTGGATGTGTATTCTTGTAGCAGATTTATCTATTTTTCACCTATTTTCAATTTGTTCCATCAAAGGTGCTTCCTTTGATGCCATCCCTCCTGCTGCCACCCCTTCTTGTTACCATCTCTGCCTTCACTACTTGAATTTGGTATGGTGGGTATTTGTTCTCCAAATCAAAATCTGGAATAACAATGCAACAACTGTTAGGGTTGCAAGGTGTTTACAGGGAAAACTAGAGATTCCTAATTCTATTGCTTTCTCCGTATCACTGCATCGGTGTGTCTGAGAGAGGAAGAATTTCTCAGCAATGTATTTTTGTGATGTGATATCCTCAGGCGCCCTTAGCTTTCACTCTGAGGAAAAAACAGCTTTGAAAGGTGCACCTTCTCTGCACATCTCACTCACATTCATTAAATATCTGCTCCCCTTTACACCATTATCAGAGAATCACAAGATAGTTTTGGTTGGAAGGGACTGTAAAGATCATGTAGTTCCAACCACCTTGCCATCCCACTAGATCATGTTCCAAATAAAGCACAAGAAGTCTACTTAGTAGAGGAATATATCTTACGCTAGCATTTCATAAATTATTTTATAACTGTGGGATTGGCTTCACTTTGATTTTTTAATCACATTTATGCATGCTAAGACAATGTGGAAGAAGACTGTGCAGTTTTAGAACAATAATTACCTTTTATGACAAGAAGATAAGAGGCATTATCTTCTTTTTTTATTGCAGTGGATGATGGAATAAGCAAACATACGTTTGCAAAGGACTTGAAACACAATGGTAAGATTGCCTAAGTGTATTCAGAATACATGTTTTGAGAATATAACAAAAAATAACTTTCTTCCCTCTTCCCTTATCTTCTTGCACTGCTGCTCCAAGAGTTAGTGCATGAATTGTTAAATAGCAGCAAATAATTTGGAGAATTCCTGAGCTGCTTGACTTTCAGTTGTTTCTATTCTAGTTAATATCTCTTCTGCCAAGATTGATGTTCATATTTCAACCAAACTTTTTATCCCCTCAGCTTTCTATCACCATGCTACAGTCCACTTTGAAAAGGGGAGTCACACTAAGAGCAAAATAGTAAGAATACTGTGGATCAAGCTTTTTATTCTATAAAGTAATAAAACCAACTGAGAGTGATACTAGCAAGATTTTTAAGTATTGCGCTCAGTAATTTTCATTAGCACAAACTAAATATGCAGAGAGATTAATTGTGAAAAAAAGTCTTAAAAAGAAGCTCCAGAAGGTTACAAGTTTACTACGTTTACACTGAGGGTAACAAGAGAAGAGTTCAGTTGCACAAGGCAATATTCCATAAATTCAGTACGTCTATAATTTAAACCAATGTCCAAAGAACAATTTTTGCCTAGAAGAAAGCTACAGCTCATGTGTCTTTATCCATTTTCCATGGGACTGAGATAAAGCCATAAATAAACACCCAGCATGACAACTGATGCAGAAAAGGTTTGCTCCCTAGCCTCTACAAGGTGCCAACAATGGTTCCCAACCCGTAAGAAACGCTTCAGTAAAGTTAGTTTTTACGGTGTACGTATTGGGAGCAGAAATACAACCTCACCATCAGCATGTATGTGAAGACTTACCATATGCTGCAATTGCCACTAACTGAGGGAAAAAGAAAAGTGAAGAGCAGGAAACCACATACTGCAATTGTACTGTGTACCTTTAGGGCTCCTTAGCAACTTCATCAGGAGACTTCTCCTCCACGGAATCTGAAAACAGAGACAAAACACAAATGAGAAACACTGAAAACAACTCATTTGATGATGAATAGTAGAGTAAGTTGTTTCCTTCGGTCCAAAGGATCCTTCAGACTAAAGGGATACAATTTACAAAGTCACATTAGGTATACAGATATTTTGCCTACTAGGCTTTTTAACTCTAATTGTAAAAGAGTTTAGAGGCCAAACTTCTAAACTCCTTTGAAATTCTCCGCAGTGATGATTTAACACACATTTTTCTCTGCATTCAATTATATTCAACTTCAATGGCAATATAAAATCGTTCATAGCTTCACTGAAACCCGGTATCGTTTACGGGTATCACATGCACTGTATTTCTCTTTACAGCAATGTAATTTAAGAAAATGTTACCTGTCAGATTAAGTCAGATGTTTAAAAAGTGTGTTACATCACATGCAGCATGAGAGAATTCCTTTTTCTTGGTGAACTTGACATCCAGCCACTCAGCAGAGCACTGAGCTCACCCCGCTTTGCGATCCAGCTTAGCAATATCTACTACTGCATAGCATCTAATTTAAAAATTATGTTTTCTGCTAACTCTACGAAGCCAAACAGAGTCATCGCTAGCAGCCACATTAAGCTCTGCACACTTTCACAGCTAGTTCAGTGCAAACAGCCATTCGTGCTTCACAGAGACAAAACATTTCAGAGCCAGCAGGACTCTTGCACCTTCTGAGGTTTGCCCCGACTCCTCGGCATCAGCGTCTGGGCTCCTTGAGGCTGTGTCGGATATCTCTTGAGCTGTCGAGGCTACACTTTCCTCGACACTGTCTAATTCTTCCTCGTGGGCAGAAGCTGCAACATCCAAGACTTCACTTACAGTTTCTATGAATCAAATTAAAGAGATAATTGTCTCGTCTTTCCATTCACCAGCATAAATGAGGGTGAGCAGTCAAGGCTCATAAAGCAGAAAGTACCTGCCTAACATATGTGTTTGAAGTAACTTAGGACAACAGGATCTATCAGATGATTAAATTTTATCATGCAAATACAAGTTTGCAAGTGGAATTCCAGGGAAAGTTTGACTCTTCCCAACTGTGGAGGAGAAAACTATAAACACGAGCTACTTTCATGCCTTTAGACAAAGCTACGTATCCTCTAGCACATACATTCTCCTGCAGGTACTATCATTTTATCATTTCATTTATGCCAAAGTCTTAATGATGTGCAAGATAACAGTGGTAAGGTTTCCATGGAAATAATCCTAGTCTGAGCACTTATGCATGCACTCAACCTTGCAAAGACTAGATAATACAGATAATAAAGAGATACAGGGAGAACAAACGCATCAACCAGCAGTTACATGTTAAATTTCATTTGAGCAAATTCTCTCTTACCATGTCCTTCTAACCGCTCATGCCTTCCCCCCTCACACACCTTAAGGGCTCATCAGGATAAGGTCTGCAGGGATTTTGTTGTTAGAAATTGTGTCCTGTGCTAAGCTACTTGTATATTAAATACAGCTAACTAAACAGCTTCAATAAATGCAGCAAGTAGGAGTTTTGGAGAGCTAGCACCCTATGTATTCCAAACACCAACTTGCACCTATTTGAATATAGCATATTCTGAACTCTTTCACTTTACTTTGGAGAATACTGACTGAATTTTGAGGAAGCAACAGAAAAATAGATCAGGAATTGCTATCTTTGTCTTTACAGGGAACAGCTGTGCAATAAACCCAGCACATTTGAAATTCAGAACATCGGATATTTTGTGGCTACCATGACTTGGAGTAATACATTTGCTGTGGTAACAGGCTGCTGGGTTTGAGTTTGTAGCATCAAACATTCAACTTTTATTACTAAAAACTTGCTCTATGGTGTGTAGTTTTTCATCTTGCTAATTTTTCTTTATTTGTTGTGACGTTTCAGTGTTTTGATTTCTTTTGCACTAAGAAGAATAGATCAGTTAGCGAGGTAGAAGGAGCAACATGGTCTTTCTCACTTTTTTATACAAACTTACTTCCTTTGACTGGGGATTGTGTTTATTTACCTGCCTTGAAAACAAGCGTTAACACATACCACTTGCGCTGAATGATTTGTCTCTGGTCTGCAGTATTCTTTACAGCTATCAGAAAAGCAATTTACTGCAACAAAGTATGAATTCCTCCCAACATCTCCATTCAGGTCTCTCCAGAGTAGCTGTCACTCCCTAAAATTCAAAGGGCCTTGTTGCGACAGGCATTGCAGTTTTGAAAACCTCTGCCTGTACCTATGAGTAATTGTCCTTGGTTACTGCAGAAAACTCCAGCTGATGCTTTTATTCAAATGGCTTTCACACCCCTTCCTTGATCAGATGGCAGCACAAAGCAATACGAAGCTTGGGTACTTCTTATTTTTGTTTCCCGAGATGTTAAATTTAATATTGCTGCTATTCCCCTCCTTCCTCTCCTCCCCCCTTTTTTCAAATCTGGATTAATTTCATATGTTTTCAGTCCAGTTTAATCTCTCACAGTTGTTCCATGTAAAATCCTGCATTAATGCCCTTTCTCTTAAAAATTATTTTAATCTATTTCTAGTACAACAATGACTTATTTTTCATAATCATGGAAGATAAGGTGCTAAGTCCCAGTACCCATAGCTACAATTTTCTTCAATTTCATGAGGTATTTGCATACTCTTGAACTTACAGATCTGAATTAGGAGCTTTACTTTCTTGCAATTTCAACAAAAGATAATATAAAAGAACTCCAAGCCTCAGAGAAATCAAACGGATCACATTTACCACCTGTAGGTGAGGGGTTAGGCTTTATTGCATCAGCAGATGTTCTGAAAGCATTCAAAAGGATTTTAGGATGCCAAGGATCTTGAGGACAAACATCCTCAGGCTCATTAGACCCCCTGGAAATGTTTCCACTGGGCAATCATCAGTAGGTGACTCAAGATCTTTGTAATATCCATTGCCTACGTGCAACACTGAACCCAAACAAATCTATCACCTGCTTCTGCCCAGGACAGCTACATGCACTCTTAAGTGCTCTTGAGCTCCTCTCCTCTACAAGACAAGCATTTTGAGAAGAAATACATCCTTGCAAATTGCAGAAGCAGGAATAAAACAAGACTGAGCAAGCACCAGCAGCACATTACATATGCACCAAACAATACCAAACCATTTATGTTATGAAAACACATCTGGTTTGAATTCAGTAAATACAGAAAAGGAAATTGATTTCACAGAGAAAAGGAAATTAAGTTTTTGGTTTTAAGCTTTTTCTTTTTTTTTTTTTTTAAACAAGGCAGCAGCATCAGGAAGTCCCAGTAGCTTATTAGCACAATATCTACCTAGAAATACAACTTTTAGGGTACTATCCCTATCATTGCAGTGGGAGGAAAGAAATTACTGCTTTCTGTATAAAAGTAGTTATCCCTATAGTCTGTAAAGACACAATTTTTACTCTTACAAGTGCCACAGTTGCAGCACTGAGGGAGCAGGAGCCTGCACCTCTGTGCATTCACATTAGAACAGAAACCAGTCCAAATGCAGGGTGCTTCTGCATCCTCGTGATGGTCAATTGAATTATCTGAATATTAGCAAGCTCAGCATTCCCCGAGCAGAACAGAGAAGCACGATAAGCTGGGACTTGCATGCCCTAACTCATCTTTGTTCCAGCTAATAATAAAAAACCCCACCCCCCATACTGACTTTATTACCATCATCATAATCAAAACATGACAAACCCCCATGCATGCGAATTGGCTTTCAGAACCCAGATCCTACTGCTTGCCTGTCCTCTTAACCCAGAGCTTTCAAGCACTTAAAAACAAGCTTTCCAGCTTTTTGGGGGAAGTCGTCGTTGAGAATTGGGCTTGATTTTTGTCTGGAATGCAAAGCTTTCATCTGTGATTAAACCAGCTCATGCTGGCAGTCATGTCCTATCCTCTAGGGAACAACCTGCTGCAGGATGATCTTGAAGCAGGCAGGTGAAAGGGAGGCATGGAGCAAATCAAGCTGGCACCAATGAGAAGCGGGATCTGAAACATACCAAGAACTTGGTTCTTGCAAGAATTTTTGCAGAAAATACTATTCCTGATTGACAGCATTTCTACAGAGTATGTATTGTCAGACTTCAGCACTCGGTGCTCAGAAAGCTGGATTTTCCAAGCTGTGTTTCATACCACATACCACGTGTGACAGCTAACAAAGCAAACTACCAATTGTCCAGTATTTATGTATTATTTCAAGCGTCAGCTTTACCTGACCAGAGTTCCAGAAGAAACCAGTATGATACATGAGATTAAGAAGGAGAAGAAACAAATAGTTGACTACTTATTCTATGTATTTATAGTCACCTCAGCATGGCCAAGAGGAGTAAGCAGGAAAATGGAAGTGAGTTCTGCTGTGCTGTCTAAGCAAGCTCGGGTTGCTCTGGAGCGAGGGACCTTCCCTTACAATACTGAAGTTTCCGCAGTGCTAATGTAAACAACTGCTTTAAAATAATCAACTTCAAAATAATCAACCATGTCAACGCCAGGGTTCAGTCTTCACACCTCCGCTGACCTAGCAGGTAGTTAGCAATGAAATGTTAAGAAAACAAAACACTTATTATTACATATATCATACATATACAAATGAACTCATCATACATATAGAATGAAATTCTATCAGTATAAAGAACTGCTTTCTGCCTCCCTCATGCAGGTGAAGCGCTGTAACCTGTAAAAGAAACGCACCTTTCTTTTTAATGTGCAAAAACAGAGGAAGGAGAGCAGCAGTAAAAGAAGCAAAAGCCAAAACTTTTAAATAAGCGGAGGGAGAGGAAGGTGGTTCTTGGAATTCAGAATTTCACTCCTACAGCAAGTTTTACCCCCTTTGGCCAATCAGCCCAGCCCCGCTACAAATGCTGTCTTTGCTCAGTGTGCTTTTGGGTTTAAACTTTATTATTTATAGTATTTATCAATTTATAGATGACTGGTATAAATAGCCTGTTGGCATAATTTAACTTTTGTGTTATACATTTAAATCTTACTGGACTTCAAGCTTTTAGCGTGTATTTTTAAGTGCCTCAGTGAGCATGTTCTCCCTATTTAGAATATGTACGGAGAAGAGACCTGTTCCAGATTTTAAAATGAAAGCTATATTCGATTCTTTTCTTTTGTGGGGGGAGGTGGGTTTCTCCCCACTCCAGGACAGAAGTTTCATTGCAAGATCATACAAAATCATCACAGCCTTCTCAAGAATGCAGCCTATATATTTCCCCCCCCATGTTGTATTTCCTTACCAGTATATTTAAAACTAATCCCTTTGATTAATTTTAGAAGTGATAGCTCCAGTTAGGAACAATAACAAAACTTCTGTGCAAGCACTGGTTTCCTGCTATTATTAAAGATGTTTAGAAATACGCTTTTCAGAGTGAAGCACTTCACTTGAAGCAGCACCTTCACATCATGAATTCTTTCTTTAGGCAGTCAAGATGAGGCTGGTATCTGCACTGCAGAACGTCAGGTTCAATTACTTTAAAAAATATGCTTCGCAGAAGAATTTGGCTTTATAAAGCTAAAATAATACAAGTTAGCTGGCATAATATGAATGGAATCTGCCTGGAGCGCACAAACCAAAGCCGGAGTGCAAAACAAGGCTTTGATATTTCAAGCTGCCCATAACATAACCAATGTCAAACGCTAATTTCAATGGGGGGAAGAAGTAATTGAATTTAATAATTTGATTGTGAAAACAGAAACAGTATTTCACTTACAGGCTTTTTGAGATGCACTTGTACTAGAATGTGATGCTCTCATTTACATAAAGCTTCTCCTCAGTATAGTCCACTGAGGGTCTTGGGACCCGGGGCAGATTTAGACTAGACATAAAGAGGAATTTCTTCATGATGAGAGTGGTGAGGCACTGGTAGCAGAATTCCCTTTTTAAAAGTCAAATTTTGCCATGTTGCAAGAGTAATTCAAGAAAATGTTTGAGAGAGACTTCAAAATTGAGCACAAGAGGTAGGGGTACCCTCAGATCCAGCCCAGGGGAGAACACAGCAGCAGCAGTAAGGAACTGCAACCCCTTTTAAGACCAACTTAATGTATTTTTGTTCCATCGTCGGCTTTAAGGAAAATGGAAAAGAAGTTCATTCAGCAGTGAATTTTGATCAAAAGCCTGAGGTGGTGGCAATAGCTAAGCTCCCCTTCCTTACATCGAAAGCCACCTCCCACACTCAGTACTGCTGACTGGGGTTCAGCGCCTCCTCCCTCCACTATCAGAGGCTCAAACCACCATCAAGCTGCCTCAGCAGCAGAAAGAAGGGGAAATAGTAATTACTATGTCAGTTTGGGACAAACCAGGCAAAACTGTGGATGTGTCACTGTAAAGTGAGCAAGTGTGTCAGGTTTCTGTGGCCAGGAAGACACCAGGAACATCCTGAACACCAGGAATGTCACTCAGGTCTACTTGAAATGCTATTTCTTTGCTCACTGGCATTTTACTCCATGACTGTTTAAGATTATAATCATCTGGAGTAAGTTATTGATCTCTTCAGAAAGGAAAAAAAAACACTTAACACTTAAACATTGAGCTTAAAAAGGAAAAAAAAACCCCCTACCGGATAGTTAACCACAAAGTACTGCCTCTCATCAACACCAAATTCAGCCCTTGAGCTTCAGACAGGAAAAAATAAACTAATCAGCTCTCCATGCTAAACCAAATCAGGGATCTCATGACTATTTAGAAAAGCACTGATCATTTTTCAGTCTGACCAGGTCCCTGAACACACAGGACAGGAATGGCAGTGCTAGAAGCCCACAGTTCTCTCAAGAAATCGTTTGCAGAACTATTCTGGCTCAACAACCCTGTTGTTTGGACATGGAGGCCTCAGCCTTTCCTACCCAGCAAGATCATTCTAGTCTGTGGGCATTGGGAGTTCTGTCTCTTAGGTATTTTATCTATTCCATAAGTGAAAGCTGAACCAGAGGCTTAGAGCCCAAGGTCTTTGAGAAACTGATGAACAAAGGAATGTTGAGATTTCTCATAATCCTGCCGCTATAAAAATATGACAGCTTTATTTTTGCAAGCCATCCATAAGTAATCCAGATAAAAATCCATGAGGTATAGCTGAGAGCATAAACCATAGCATTACAAAGTACATTTTAAAGAAAACAAATGTATCTTCTTCACAGTGCACAGCAAAAAAAGAAACTTTCAATCAACCAAATATTTCACAGGTTGTTTGTGCCTAATGTAGGTCACCAGTTCCTAAGAAAAGCCTCATTAGTTCGTACTAATGACCAGAAGACTCATTTCAAGAGAGCTTATTCTACCATAGATGACTAAAAGAAGATTCAGAGATGTCTGTAATGGTCCAAGTAAAAGCGTAACAGTGCACACCACATTAATCCAGAAGACTTTATAATACCTCATATAATTTCAAGCGTTTAGTTCTATATTCTGTAACAAGGATTTGAAGCAATGAGAAGCAATTGACATTGTGGTTGGTCGGTTGTTTAAAACACCCACTGACTGGAATGGATCATGAAGAAAGTTACTGCAAGTTAGCACAAACAGCACATATGAAAGTGCACCACTAAACACAGAGAGGCGTTCCTGTTGCTATTTTCTCTGAAGTTTGACACTAATTGTCTTCTTTCCTGTGCTGTACTTACAGAAATATTTCAAATTACACAGGTAATACAGCTTTAAGTAATGTAAATGCTAACAGGTTTTGTTGACCAAAGGGAGTTCTTTCTTTCCAATTTAAAGAAATAACATTACTTAGGATTCTTTTTAAGTCTTGATGATGAGCTATAAATGCTGCTAGTAAGAAGCAGTAAGTCCATTTTCTCCTTCCTAGTGACAATCATTTAGGCATTATTCACTCTATGTCGTTTTACCAGTATTAATTTATTTGAGATGATACTTGTCCCCTGGTTCTATGACAGACAGATAGGAAGAAAGTTATCTTATTTAGTTCTCCCTCACTTATTTGTTTTGCACTCTTAACTGGGAAGTTCTAGAGGGGTTTCCTTTTTACTGGAATCTTCCTCCCCAGCCCAGTGCATGCTGTAAAATTTTATTTTCAGCTAAACTGATCAAACCTGAACATTCTTTTCATTTACCAACTTGTGTCTTCGGGTGCTCATAACTTCTACAGAAGCCTCTTCTAAACATTTTTCACATTCTTCCTACAGAGATTTTCCAGTTAAGCTATGACGACTCCTTTACAAGCTCAGTTTTGTGAAGGAAAAACAGAAGGAAGAGAGAAGAGACTAGTGGCCAGCATATGGCAGTCAGAGAGATGCAAGAGAAATGGCAGTAGCTCAAGGGGAGATAACTACAGTGATAAACATGAAGCAGAAATATCCAACTTAAGTTCCACAGAAATGGATACTTCTCCAGTAGGATAATTTCACATTATTCAACTTTCTAGAGCCTAATTTAGCTAGCTTAGGATACTGCAATCAATGAAGAGGAAAAAAAACCTCTAAAAGGAGGTTCAGAATAGAAGACCTTTATTTTGGAGGTAATTAAGCATAAATTCCATCACATTTATACAGTTTCTCTGATCCTATTCCTGTCTTACACCAGTCTGCACCTGGAGGCCCATTTCATGCCACAACATTAAATGGATGAAAGCTTCAGGTAAGGGGCCGGTTATGAGGTGCTTCTGGTCTATACAAGCAAGTCTGAGAAGAGAAAAAAGTTGTAGTTATTTTCACAGGGTCCAACTGTGAACAAGTGATATCAATCACTCAAAAGGGGTAAGGTCGGTCCAGCCCTATCCATACTGCATCTTACCCACCACCCAAGGTTGTAAAGAGCTGCAGGTTGCACAGCTTCCTCCACACAAATGCCTAGAAGGATGCATTTGTTCTACTGAGCAACCTCATTCTGAAAGCTTCTGAATAAGCACAAACTTTAACAAATTACTTTGAGGACTTTTCAGCAATAATCAAAATACTCCTGGCCTCAGAGCATTTCAATAGGCACCCGGAGTCTGGTAACTTACCAAGCAAAAGCAATGCACTCTGATTGTGTCTGGGGGGGTTTGTCTGCTTGGCACTGCTGTGCGATTGGGTCAGCAAAATCCTGTCCTGAAAGCAGTAACTCCTGTCCAGTAAAGCCTACATTTGTTTCTCTAGGCTGCAGACAACCAGCACTGTAATGCCAGTTGAAGCTTAACATGGAAAACACTGGCACATTCGCACTCTAATCCTCCCCAAGCCGAGTTACTTGCTCAGACAGTGTTTGAAATAACAGAGGAGAAACCACATCCTTCAATACTTACAAAACTGGAAACCACACTACAGAAACAAGGAGTCCTAAAAAGCAGGGGTTTAGGCTGATTCCTTTTGCTATTCCAGTTTATAAAGTCAAGCCTCAATACTAGAGTTGGAGAAAAGTTTATAGCAGCAATTCAAAAACTACAAGTCACAGATGCAATAATACTGCTGAATCTAAGCAGCAGCTTGCCAGTCTCTGCACTTCACAGCATTTATTCTATCTGAAGACTAATTGATCTTAATTTATGGTCCCCAGACACAGAATACACTAAAAGGAGAAAAGCATCATCAGGAGAACTTAGCAACATCAGGCATTAAGCAGGAGTGACAGCACAGCTCAAACAATAAGCAGGTACAGAAAACTCAAATATAAAGGAATCTAAAACCTTGGGAACAGAGTTACATGTGCAGTACATTTTTTTTGGNTCAGGTAGTTGTAGAGAGCAATGAGGTCTCCCCTCAGCCTTCTCTTCTCCAGGCTAAACAACGCCAGCTTTCTCAGTCGCTCCTCGTAAGACTTGTTCTCCAACCCTTCACCAGCTTAGTCGTTCTTCTCTGGACACACTCAAGAGCCTCAAAATATTCTCAGATACCATTAGTGAGTTGTAAATTGCTTAAATTGAGACTAAGAGAAAATTCCAGCCGGATACAATTGTAATTAAACTTCCTAAAATTGAAAAATACCTTATTAAGTATCTACCTCCAAGGTTGGTGGGGTTTTTTTTGTTTTGTTATAGGTTTTTTTGCACATCCACATGTACTCACATGTTTGTTTTATATGTATATGTACGTATATATGCATATATATGCATGCCTGTGTCCTGGAGCTGGAGATAAACCTCTGCTGGCACCTTGCATTTCCAAACACATTACGGAAGACCATATAGATTAAAGGAAACAATTGCATTTGCATAGGCAGAGGTTTACTGATAATGATAAAAATACTTGCCCCTTCATCTGCAGAAGTAATGCAGAGCTACCAAGAATACTAATAAAAGTTATTTAAAGTGTTCTTTTTCAAAGTAAGCCTGCATTTCCCTTGGCAGTTCTGAAAGAAAAACAATTGTCTACCTCAGGGAAAGTGCAGATAGAGTTTTTCAAACCCCTCTAAATGGAGGGAAGACAAATGATGAAGATGCTTAAATACAAAACTGCAAGGTTTTTAATTGTAACATCTTGAAAAAATAAAAATAATCCACAAATAGCTGTTGACTGCAGGTAAACTCTGAACAAACTGGCACATGGACAGCAGAGAAGTTCTCAATAAGGCCTGGAGGATAGCAGAGGCCAAACACCAAGGTGACCTGGTGGCAGGGCCTCTGCTGCCTCTGCAGCTGCCCAGGGCAGGACTCCGGTTACGCCGCAGCCACAGTGAGATGGAGCCCCAGGGGGAACCTCACATGAACTGCTTACGGGATCGACAGTGTTCACATCTGCCTCAGGCACACCTGTTCACAACGGCTATTTACAATATTCTTCACAGGTGACCTGTGCCATGAGAGAACTGTTTTACATCCCAGAAATGCCAAAGAGATCAGCCAATGTTGTGCCAGGGAGCACGCTCTCTTCCTTTAGAAGCTAGTAATTACTGAGGGGAAGTACGGCTTCTGCTCATTGATATGAAACAGCAAGCTAATGTGCCATATCCTGATTAGGGGTTGGAAGGAAGAGAGCTGACACAATGTGCAAGAGTTTCTCAACCATGTGACATCCCACAGGTTCGTTTCTGCCAGCTTTACCAGGGAGCAAAGAACAAGCACTGCAGCAAGTCTTGACAAAGGCCACCTGAAATGACCTTCAGAATCTCTGATAAATATCAAGGTAACAGCAGTGGTGTTCTCGTGCTGTTCTCCTCAGTGACTGCAGCCAGACAAAATAGATCTAGAAATCATCCATTTCTGAACACCACACCTGCTCCCAGTCGACACCAGTACTAACTGTTATAAGACCTATTTCCTCTTGTAAAATAGTGGCCACTGACTACATGAAGTCACATGAAGTCTAGAATTAGATTCTCTGACTTAATCCACTTGCACACATTTCTCAGGGTGATAGCTGCTTTCTCTTCAACTGAGCAGCAGAAATAACTTCCACACAGAAGATCCTATCCAACAATTACAAAAATATTCCTGGATGAGCACTGTGATGTGAATATTCAACCCCTCCTAGATGCAAGCAAGCGCCCACTCCCTGAAGTGAAATTTTGCAATTGCTGCCTAAAGCAAAAGGTAAACATTGCAAGACATTTTTAAACATATTCGATTTCTTAACAGCTCTAATTCACGAACTTTAACACCAGATTACTTCCTTTCTAGATTAAATGGTCTAAATATTCTACAGAAATGTTTAAGGCTCTAGGTATTTTAGCTAATACTTTATAAGTATTTTTATATATAAACATTAATAGTCATTACAAATATACTTACCTGTACCTTTTCTTAGCTATATTACTTTCAGCAGGTCAGATCAAATCTTGTTTTAAAATGTTATTTGCAGTGGATTGTTTTGCAGACAAGTAGAGGAGCTATTCACACTTGAATTAAAAATTCATATCTAGACCTTTCACCGAAGCCAGCCCTTCGAAGTGCTGCACCATTTCTCAAGCTCATTTGTTAAAAAGGCAGTTAGGAGGCATCCATACCTCCCTGGAGCCACCAAGGGAAAAGGTAAAAATAATGCAGGAATGTGCTGATACCCTTCTAGTTGCTATGATAACCTCCCATATACTAGCAGTCAAAACACTTCTAATCTCTCTTCTCTAATCTCTTGACCTGTGTTTTAGATATCTCCTCTCAAGCAGGTGGTTTGTTTTCTCAAAGGAAGTCAAACATAGGTGTGCAGTCAAGATTCCATGTTTAAATCAAGCGGAAAAGTGCTTCAGTGGTTTTCAGATCTTCTTCAGCCACACTGAAATCTTTCCTTTCAAAGCAAGGAGTGAATTTTCTCTCTCATGACAGGCTGGCAAGTTTTTTGTTGGATTTTGTTTCATTTGTTTCTTAACTGAAGACACCAGATGTAAATGTCTGATGCTTTCCTATCAATCGAGAAACTGCAACTGCTTTATGCTTGTGATAAGCAGATAAGCCATTGTGCTATCCTTACAAGTTAACGGAAATAAATAGATAGACATAAAATAAAGATATATAAAATAAATAAATATATATAAAATAAATAAATAGAAAGATAGGTAGGTAGGTAGGTAGGTAGAAAGATAGGCAAGTAGGTAGATTTAAATTCTAATCCTGTAGTTTTTGCAATTTATGGCTAGGTTTGCATTTCTATTATTGTGATTTTTTTAAAATGTACAATAAATCAAAATATTCCAAACACCCTGACAGTTAGAAATACTGAATAGGTAGCCACTAATTTATACATGTTTAATACCAGTTTGATGTATTACTGAATTTCAAACTTTTAACCTTGTGTATCCTTAACACTGAGATCATGACAACATTTTGGTTGCTATGCAAGATTCTGTTGAAGTTACTTAGACAGAACAGCTGTCATTATTCGGTGTGAATATCTTAGAAACGGTCAGTGAAATAAAACATTTAGATCCCTTAACAGACCTTTGAGCCAAGTCACTGAAGCAACTGTTTAACCGATGATACTACACGCTCACCTTAATGTCTGGTCTTAAAGAAGAGGAATAGAATGGTGTAGTAAAATGAACCTGTCATTCTGCTGGCTTTAGACCAGTGCCACAGGCTACACGCTTTTAGAGACACTGATTTAATAAACTTAATTACTTTATGCTCATGATATGTCAAAGTAACACCTGAATTAGTTATCACTGCAGGAAAAACTCAATTAGGAACACTGAATTTGTTCTTAATGTTCTGTAGTAAGAGGCAGAGGTTTAGAACCCACAACACACACACACACGAATTGCATTTATAAGTTAACCTTGTACGGCAGCAGCTTCTGAATTAGCAGCAACTTCTGAATTAGCAGTAACTTCCAAAGTAGCAGCAGCTTCCTGCTGTGCTTCTTCCACAGCAGGGGATGCGTCTGAAGCCGGTAAGTCACTCTCCCCTCCAGTTTCTGGGGATACCCCAGTGCTCTCATCCTGTGCTGCAGGTCCAGCAGCAGCTACTGCAGCAGCCTCTTCCGTGGCTGTCTCTGTTTCAGTGACTTCGGCCGTCTCTTCTTCATCACCTTTTAAGGATTTATTTAATACAATAAAGAGAGTAAAGTGCATGCATGCAACACAAATTCACCAACTACTTTCTACCATCATCTTCATTTAAATTTAAAATGGGAAGCTAAGCTTTGGAATCAGAATCTACAAACAAAGCCAAGTAATATGTGTGTAATAATACTGTCTAATGTGGCACCAAAACAGATGTTTACAAGATGAGGAAACCATATTCTTAATTACTGAGCTTTGTAAGTGCATCAGTGGTCAGTGTAGTAAGAAAAGAAACCGTGACTTGAAGCAAGTGACTGCAAGAGGTGGGAGTGCAGACAGATAAAAATAGACCCCAACAAATGTTGCTCCAAACCCACTCTGCTGAAAGGGCCAGTGATAAAGCACTCACAGGCACCACAAGGAGCTGGATCCAGTTTGCACCCAGCAGTGGAGTTACCACACTGGGAATAAGACATTTACTTGGAAGCTCTTATGGAGTTTACTATCCATCAGGCTCACAGCTCAGAAACGCTCCAGGCCGAGACGTGCCTTCAGTTTGCACAGGACTATTGTCAAGGTGGCTATCTTGGCTGGCAACAGCTACAACAAAGCCAAGCCCAACAACGGACTAGTTTTCAGGTGGGTCTTGTGCCATCTCCTAGCTCTCTGCTGGCACAGGTACTTTGCTATACCTATTCATCCTTTTTTTAAAGCTAAATGGAATGTACTGTGACCACTCTAAGAGCCACGGTACTCAAGTAAGAAACACAGGATCTGTGAGGCAGAATAAAACAGGGGGGGCTTACTGAAAACCATAGATATAACAGGAGTATTTATGTAGGAATACAACTTGCTAATTTTAAGCGGTCAGCGTTCACTTTACTGGAAATACAACCACTTACGACTGACCATTTTCTTTTTATGTGTTCCAGCTGTCTTTTAAAGGCTTGTCCACACTGATGTGGGTCAGAATCTTTACAATCCGAAAAATCCAGTGCTTCCCAGTCATGCACTACTCCAAACTATTTAAAAACTAAGCACAAAGCCACAAAGATGCACAATCACCAAACATGCACTAAGACCAAGTTAACAACAGTTATATATCTAGAGTTCTTTGCAAGTTTACCACTAGAACCAACTCACCATGTGAAAAAAAAAAGCAGTGGAAATAAAGTTTGTAATACAGTGAGAAAAGAAAGGAAAGAGCTTAAAGAGACATAGTCAGAATTTATTTTATTCTTTCATATATGTTTAAAGACTAACCAGATCAATTTGAATTCTTGGCTTTCTCATGCTAGTGAAGCCTGTCTTTCTGTGTTCAGGATTAAACACATGGTTATTTATTCCTCGGTAAAAATCAAAGCTTTCCATTATGCAACCTGACCATGTCCCTTTAAGAGAATGCTGTATTTCAAAAAAGAACTAAATCGATTCCACAAAGAACAGACTAACAGCCAAGCTCAGCATTCAGAACACTTTATTGGACAGTCAGATATAGAGTGCATTCATTCCAGCGGCCAGCTTCTCAGTCTCAGAACTGCCTTCTACAAAGCAGGTTCAGTAATGAGCTCAATATGGTTTGGCCTTGCAAACACAGGTAGTTCTTTTAAAGTCTCACAAGTACGGAGTTTTACAAGAGAAGGTATAAAGTCATCCCAAGGTAGGCTGCAAGGTACGCAATGGTGAACGACTGTCCTTTGTTTGTATTTAACTTCCTCGGGTTTGGAAAGAGATTTCCCTGGTATTTTAGGCTGGAAAGTGTAAAAGCAGAGTATAAATTAGAAAGATTGAATCAGCTTGCATCAAGTTAAAAAAGAAAAGTCATTGCTAAAAAAGAAGGAAATTAGGAACAAGCTTAAAGGAGACACATGCAAATGGAAGACAAAACTCAATATTTACTAAATAGGCAAGTAGAACATTCTGCAAGGTAAACATCATTTTAGAGCTCAAATGATGTCCCAGATTTCCTACTGCTACTCTGAGTTGGGCTCCTGCCACAGGCTTTTTAAAATCCCTCTATAAATTTGAGAGCAGCTCTCAGTTACTAGAGCTACATAAAATTTGCCATTAGATGTTTTTTAAAATGTCCAATGCCATTAATATACAACTGAATATCACTTCAACCCTCTAACAAGTGTAGAATAGCATTTGATTGTTCCCCTTGTTTTCACAGCCTTGTTTGCTACATGCAGTTCTTTATAATAGATGTTTGGGGTTGGAGTACAAGGGGAGAATCTTGCTCAGGATGAGAAACCACAAATGTCATTCCTATCAGGAGAGTCTCTCTCTGATCAGCTGCTCCCTAGCATTAATTTCTTCTGCCTAGAAAGTTCTCTTACCACATGTAAGACATGTAGCAAATATACCATGAATGTGCTGTCTGGCATGCTGCTCTTCTATCCACCACTTCATATTGTTACCAGCACTGTTCTACAGCTTATTTTTAACTTGATTTTATGTGACCCTAAAAAATACCAGATTACTTTAATAATAGAATTTAATTGCCGTTATCAGCAATGCTTACATTGAAAAAGTGTAAGGACTAACTCAATCTAAAGATAGAGTGGGGAAAGAACCTGTGGTGGCACTTCTGGGAAAAGTAATACTATGGTAACACTCTTGTGACGAGATACACACAAATATATGACTACACAGGGAACAGGAAAAAAGGGGAGGAAAGAACATGTTAATTCTTTTGAGAAAGCACAGAGAGGATTCCATTGGAAAAGTAAGAACAGAAACCTCTCTTGGGAGAATACGGTTGGGAATGAAGAAGGATTGAAAAAAGAGCTGATTCAACAGTAGTTTTGCCTTGTGAATCGGAATTGGCTATTCAGAAATCCAATTAAAAACTTTGGGTTGAGTAACTATTCATAAGTCCAATACAGAACATAATATTGGAAACACCTTTGAAATGTGCTGCTGGACATGTTCTGGACTTCTTATAGTGAATAACAAGGATGGCAGCAATCAACTGCCACTGGCTGTGACACTTACGTAAATTACTAAGCAGCACAAGGTGTCAGATTATGGGATGTCTGGAGAGTACCCAAAGTCAGAATTAATCAAGTTACAGTGCACCGACTCTTACCCCAGTCTCAGGCAAAGCCTTCAGTGGGTCAACAGCACCACTGACTGCGGGTACCCCACTCAAAACATTTTGCTAGACTAGGCTTAGAACTCAGTACCTTGCAGAAGTGAACCTTAAGAGAAAAGAGGGAAGATACTGGCATCAGTTGAGTGCCCTGAAAGGTTTGCTTAATGCTTTCACATCTACCATGTTCTTCTGACAGTAAGAACGTAATGAGCATAATCCCCCATTTCTTCCCTGAACAGCAGATGATGAGGTCACTGCAAGAAAATACCTACTTGGGCCCTGGTTAGATTTTTTTTATTTTAAGGACAAGGAATGATTGGATTAAAATTGTGGCTCAAATCTCAGCATTTAAAGAATTAAATTTAAAAACAGCATTACTTCCAGCTCCATAAGAGAAAGGAAATTAAGAGTGTTCTGCTATTCTAAATCTTAAAATCCGCAGTTGTAAAGTTCTGGAAGTAATGGATACATAGTGGAACTTCAAGACTGAACTTCAGAAGGAAAAAATTTACAGACAATTCAAAAGCATGTTCTCACATTGAAAAAAAAATAAACCCAGCATAATTTATTCAAATCTATTCTTTGTGTACATGGAAATATAATTAAACCAATTGTCTAGATATCAGCATCAGAAGAAATACGGAAGAGCTTCAAATGCTACAGCTTCGCTGATTTATTTATGTTTTAAATAACAACTAAATAAAAATATAAAGATCCTGAAGAAGTCACTTTTTCTAATCGCTCTTCCTAGCAAGACCACGCTTGCCAAAGTTCTATCTTTTATATTAATGCTGCTGTAACACTAATTAATGTAGACAGAGACAACATTCCATTACAACTATTTGAACTAACACGGTCTAATTATTTAAGCATGAAGAGCTAAGTAAGGATCTGCCATGTATTTAGGCGGTGTCTGCTTTTCATTTAATCCTAAATTTAAAAGGACAAAATAAAAGTTGTGGAAGAAGAATGACTATACTTTTAAAAAACATATTTTTTTCCTATTATACTGTGTTCCCTGATAGCATGTGGCCTGGAGTCATGCTGATGACAGAGAAAAAAACTATTATCAACTTCCCCCCCAACAAACAAAAGAACAAAAGTGATTTTGACAGCATTATGCACTTAGTCAAGTTTCATTAAGCTTCCAGTAAATCAAATGCAAACACCCAATATACAATTAATGGTTTCATATCAACTCTTTACATCCTGCAGGTTGATCACACGCCAGAGGCGCTGCCTAAACATTAAGTCCCTTCCCAAACTTTTGTGCAGAACTAGCTTTGCAACAGAACACTGCACATCCATCCTTGTCTTTATTCCCACTCAGAGAGCTCAGACAATGACCTGGGCAGGGTCAAGGCCTGATTAGACAATCTAGAAATCCATTCCAGATCCTCACGCGCCCCAGGGAACAAGAGAGAAGAGCTCAACTCACCCTTTTTCCGCCCCTCAGCTCTCTCATGGAGAATATTCACATGTTCAATATACTTGCTGCGGGATGAACTGACTACTCTGTAGGCCTGAAAGGAAATTATACCTAAACTTATTGCTATATTCCTACAAAGTTACCAAACAAAAAGAAGAGAGAGGGAGAGGGACAGGGAGAGAAGGGGTTTTAACACTGCTCATCTTAAAAAGACCATGCTAAGCAAGGCTAAAAAAAAAAAAGTATTCTGCTATACATGTTTATACATTTCCTATTTCTCCATTGTTAAAAAGCAATTACAATAGACCATGTGGGTTTCCAAGTGCTGCAGTGTTTCAGTAATGGCACACAGTATTTCAAAAGAGTCAGATTATTTTATGAAAAACCTGTGACAGCAAGATAATTTTTTATTTCTCCAGGTATGCAATCATACAAGTTTGATAATTTGAAAAAGTAGAAACTACTTACTGTTCAAGAGGATTATTTTGTGGGGAAAGGAAACATGTACTTCTCTGGGATGTGCTAGCCACTATCCCAAATCTTGGAGGGGCTGAGGGAAGAAGCTATGAAATGGAGGGTTTAGGGATGCGAAGCACAGTTTCTCATATATTTAGATGCAGGGAAGAGAATGATTACTGAAAAGCTTGACAAAAGTAGATGTTTACAGAACTTTAACATGTTTTTTCTAAGTAACTAATATTCTTATCTCTCTTTGTGCCTCAATTAATGAGGTTCATAATCTTCCCCTTGCAGCTTCAGCCAGCTTCCTTCACATCAGTCTTGCCAGCTTTGAGATATTCTTTATGTTTGTGGCTGACAAGAGGAGGCAAGGGCTTAGAGGCAGGTGCCTTACTCCACCTTTGGACATATTCATTCCACATAGTATGATTATATTTTCCACTAAGAACAACAACAGCAGGAGACAGCAAAGTAAGCAGTAAGACAGGTGAGCAACAGGCATTCGATGAGTTCTCTTGAACTCATTTTTAAGTTACACTGTATTTAACTGCATGTCATCCACTTTCTAATGACGTTTGTGTCTTGATATACTCTTTAACCCAGAACATCCCTTACACCGTGCCAACTCAGAAAGCACAAGCAGATACGTCCCCAAACACTTACATAAAATAAACCACCAAAAGCAGCAACACCAGCAAGGAGATAGTAAATCATGGTCTCTCCAGAAGAGCCAGGAACGCTCCCAGATGACGTCTGGCGAAGAGGTGCTAGAAAGAACATTATTGACATTGATGTAAAGTGCTGTTAATATACGATCACAAAATCAATTGATGAAATAGAATCATGGAATACTTTGGGTTGGAAGGTACCTTTAAGATCGTCTAGTTCTAACCCCCCTGTCATGGGCTGGGACGCGTCCTACTAGATCAGGCTGCCCAAGGTCCCATCCAACAAATTTCCCATACAAATAAGGATTACTTAAAAAGATGTAACAAAACAGCGAGGTAGAGGTTAGCGATGTTTAATACAAGAATAATGGAGGGTGCAGTGGCTAACTGAATATGGCTGAGCTCTTCCTAATAGTACATGATTGTCTGTGAACTATACAGCCTGCTGATCAGCTTCCAAGTACTGGATGCAGCCTGTATAGACCAAGGAACTACCTAAGGAATGTGAAGAAAAAAAAAAAAGGAATGTAAGAAAGTCCCTGCTTAAGGTATAGATAATAATTAATCGGTCTTTATTCAGTCTTGCTGCAGTCATGATCAGCAGAGGCAACAAGTCCTGTCCAGTTTAATAACAGAGCACTTTGAGGAAAAGCCTTTTCCTTTGAATTCACCTTCCATTCTCAAATTGAATTCATCTTCCACTCTTAAATTGGTTGCTGACGTTCAGATACACGCCTGCAACAGGGCAGTATTGGTCAACAGGGCAGACAGGAAGGATTACACAATTTTATCCCCGATCGAATACATATTTGCTAAAATGGCAGCACTGGCCATTTATTTTTCCGCCCTGCTCCTGTAGTTTTGATGCCTGCGGTAGCCTGGGCCTTTTGTACATCTCAAAAAGACCTGGTAATTCTTTTGGTCAATAAATTTTTCAGCTGAATTTCATGACTTTATCCCAGATGAGTAAGCAGCACGGAGGAGAAGCACCTTATTAAATGTAAAATGGTTCTGAGTGCTGCAATCGGTAGCAACAAAAATAGTCTTAATCTCAAAAAACTGCCAGATGACGTGTGGCATCATCTGCCTCGCGACACGCTTTCCAGACTCTTCTTCAACACATCCGAACGGATCCCGCACGTAGAGGCGGGTTCTGCGGCGTTTTCTCACGGACACCTTCTGCAGGGCCGCTGCGCTGGCAGGAGAGCGCTCGGCGAGCCCGGGATCCCCCGGGGCGGCGGCGGGAGGATATTTTTGCCACCGGTTACACAACCCGCAACGCGCCACAGAGCCCCGAGGCGGCACCGGGGGGGCGCCCGGCCGGTTTTACCCCTGCAGGTCTTCGATGGGGGTGGAGGGAAAGCTGGAGGGGTGCGGCTCCCCTTCCGTGAGCGGGGTGTGAGAAAAGAGGGGACAACGGGGTGGGGGGGGGGGACGACAACACACCCCACACACCCGCCACCGTCTCTCACGCGTCGTCCCCGCGTCCCCCCCCGCCTCACACACCGCCCTCGCGCCACCGTCTCGCGCGCCCACGCCCCCGCTCTCCCGCCCCAACCGCCGCCGCACCTGCCACCTTCCCCCCCCCCGCCCCCCCCCCCCAACCGCCGCCCCCCCTGCCACCTTCCCCCCCCCCCCCCCTTCCCCGAGGCCGCTGTCCCCTTGACCTCTACCCGGCCCCGCAGCCACGCTCCCCCGGCGTACCGCGCTGCTTGAGGCGGGTGGCGGCGGAGGGAGCCCTGCTCAGGCGGGAGGCCAGCGCCTGCGAGGCGGCCCTGCAGAGGTACATGGCGGCGGCGGCGGGAGCCGGGCAGCGGAGCGGGCACTGCGGGCTGCCTGACGGCGCGGGGCTGCGGGCACCGGCGAGGGGGCGGGGCCTATGGCCGAGGGGGCGCGGTCTGTTAACACTACTATTATGGAGGGGGCGTGGCATCGCGCACAAGGGGCGTGGTTTAGTGGGGAAAGGGGCGTGGTCTCCAGTGCGGATCTATTACGGGGCGTGGCCTCTGTCAGCCCCGCCCCCCGGGAGCCGCTCGGTCCTTCCCCGCAGCCCTCCGGGAAAGGCGGTGGGGGGGGGGTGTCTGCGCCCGCAGCGAAGGACACCGGGGTTAAGCGCCGGGAGGTCGGCCCTAGGGGAGTAAAACGCCCGAGGAAGTCGGGCACCGCGCAGGGGGTGACGTTGCGGATGTCATGGGTGCCTCGAGGCGGGGGTCGGCGGGGGACACAGCTCTTCTCGTCCTCGCTGCCGCCCCTCGTCCCTTCTCTAGGCATGGCTCTGGCCCTGTTCTGCCGCCTGTCGTTACCCTATTCTTCCCTCCTTTGTCCTTGACTGACCTTGGTGCGCGAGGGCAGCGCTCCCGCTGCAGGCCGGCCTCGGCTCCGCGCTCAGGGACACCCTTCAGTCATTCCAAGAACGCAGATAGGGATGATCCCTGCGTAAGGCACCTCACACGCTGCCCCCTCCACTGCTCCGAACCGGCGCTATCCCCTCAGCTGCCAACTACACTTCAAGGAACAAGACCCTGGGGAAGAGCCAGGTGTGGCTCCATCCAGGACCACTCTCCGAGAGCTCTAGGATAGAAAACCGGCTGTGCCGAGCACATGTAATGGGAAAGGGCAAAGCAACGAGCTGCAGAACAGCTAAACAGTCACCAGGATCCAGAAGGAGCTTTCATCCTCACTTTCTGAACGTACAACATATTTGAACTCGCTCTGCTCTAGCAAGAGCAAAGTTCCTGTAAAGGAGAAACGATAAAGACCTACATGGAATTTAGGTCTACCACCTCCAACTGTTGTCTCCAACAAAGCTTAATTTCTGCTCTAGTGGAAAAAAAACCCAACACCACAAACCCCCATCCAGACCACAAAAGACTGAAAAATAGCAGCACACAAGCAATTAGGTCCAGCTTGCAAAAACATGTGTAACTTCAATTACAGCATCTCTAAGTCACTGGGTCAAGCTGTGAAAGCCTACCCTGTCAAAACCGAGTTGAAAGCTGCTTCTTTGATGTGTGGAGCAGCAAATGCACATTTCAGCATTTGTACAGATTAGTTTTATGAAGTTTCCCATAACTCCCATTATTCTACTTGTTTACCTTTTATTTTATAAATTCAGCAATGAAAATGATGGCGAGGCAAGAGAACACTTCAGGAATATTTCTTGAGTTTGCTCTGAAGTGATGTCCAAATCTGCAACATACCTCCCAAAATAAAGTGATTTTGAAAAATAACCTTGATACACTATGAAACAGAAACACCACATAAACAATTTCAGGACAATACAATCAAATACAAGCAGCAAGAAACATCTTTGGAAGTTTCTTTCAGTTTATTTCATAGGTCTGCACATGAAATGTATCAACATCTAGGTATTTAAATACATGCTATTTCTGCTGTGCGTATTTATTTGTAGGCCAACCAGTGAGCAGGTTACTTCTTTCTGTGTATATCCTCAACCTAAGAAAGAAAAAAAAAAGCCTCAGCAACAAGGAAAATCGATACAATGAATGAAATCAGAAACATCTCACAACATACTCCATATTTAGCTGGAGAGGAACATTTAGGGTAAATATAACCATGACATTACAAGCCTTTCTATACTGAATTTAAGCAGTTCTTTCATGTGGCATATTAATTGCTCTGAGGCCATAATCCCTAACAGAATTTTTAGCTGGCAGAAACACAATCATGTTTTTTACATTGAAAAGGGCAACCACGACATGCAATTTGCATTCTAACGCAAGCTTGTGGGCACTGACTGTATCGTGAAACTGAGAAAAAATGCGTCCCACTGCAGACCTTTTAAATAAAAGAAGAGGTAAAGCTAAGTGATTTTTAGTGACCTTGATGTCCTTGCCACGAAAGCGCTTGCAAGGCATTCTCATTGCAACATCAATTTATTATAGACGTAGTAAGGGATGTCTTGTTTTCCAGAAGTTTTTATGTCCAATGGAGAAAGTCAGCAGTGAATATGCACACAAAAGAATATATAAATCACTTCAAAACTGGGAACGAGCTACAAGAATAGCAAAAGCCAAGAAAGTATGAAAGAAAGCAATACGGGAACAAAATAAATCAGTCCAAAATCTTGATTTCTAACAGAAGTCAAAGATCTGCAGGACTTGTGTTCAGCTATCATAGAATCATAGATTCAGCAAGTTGGAAGAGACCCATCGGATCACTGAGTCCAACCATTCCTATCAAACACTAAACCGTGTCCCTCAGGAGCTATGTCAAAGCATCTGTACATACGTACTTGCTATGAACATCCTGTACATTTATGTTGTCTCTCTTGTTTTATCCTTTCATATTCCATCACATCTTCATTATGCTGCTTGAAAAGCTACAGAAGAACAGTATAAGATAAACAGCTATAGGATGAAAGCTGTAAACAGAGAACAAATAGATTCCTATAGAATATAAAATGCCTATTACTGGAGCACAAACCAATATGTAACTGCGACAATACAGAGTAAATTATCTGTGAATCATCAGTTGTCAGGCGAGGAATTTTTTCCAGAACTTTCTCAAACATTTTCTGCTGGCGGATTGGGAGGGAGGGTGGAGGTTCCAACTGCCAATCAATCCACCAACACACCAAAAATGGGGAAAACCCCAAAGGAAAACCACTCCACCCTGAAAAGTGTTGTCATCACGGAAGGGCTGCTTATTCTGCACATTCCTTTATGAGAGCTACTACACCCTCCTTGCTTTATCAACATTGAGCCTCCAAGTTCTCTGAAAGAGGGAACATCTTCCACCTGTATTTTGCTCAGGAAAAGGGGGCCTTAGTCAGTAAACTACAGCTGAAAAGGGAGAAAAGAATACATCAATAAACATCAGTAAACACAGCATTATTTAGGCAAATCCTTAGGTGTTTTGTAGGGTTTTTTTTTAAGATCTACTGTGGAAAATAATGTTAAAGCCTTAAACTAATAGGCTTGCATAATTAAATCTTCTGTTATGGCTTTAAGCCTGCAGCAGAGAGGAGCTTCCTAAGTTGTTCATTTATATAAAGAATAGTAGAACGTAGATTTGGGAAAATATAACTACTCAACATATTGCACTTCAGTCTTGACCACTGCTTTGACCACCCGTTACCCCATCACCCAGTGGATCGTAGTCCTTGCCTGCGGATCACTGTGGTGTGGGAACTGTTGAGTTCAACAAAACCAAATGAAGACACTTACAAGAGCCCACAAAGCAGCACTGGTGCCGAAAGCCAGGCCAACTCCGAGCCAGTTTGGTTGGTCATAATTACGTTTTTTTGCAACAAATGCAGAGCGAGTAAAAGCTAAAAAGACAGAAAATAACAAACGTGTTAACATTTCCCAGGTTTGGACAACAGAGTCAATCACTGACACTCATACTATCAGGGGAAAAAAAGACACACTGACAAACTACAACACAAACCTCAAATAAACCAAATTACCACGTCATAGAATCATAGGATGGTTTGAGTTGGAAGGGACCTTAAAGCCCACCCAGTTCCAACCCCCTGCCATGGGCAGGGACACCTCCCACCAGACCAGACTGCCCAAGGCCCCATCCAATCCATCCCTGAACTCATCCAGGGATGGGGCAGCCACAACCTTCCTGGGCATCCTGTGCCAGTGCCTCACTGCCCTCATTGTGAAGAATTTCTTCCTAATGCCTAATCCAAATCTTCCCCCTTCCAATTTCAAGCCATTCCCCCTTGTTCTATCACTGCATGACCTTGGAAAAAGCCCCTGCCCAGGTTGCCTGTAGCCTTTTCAAGTACTGAAAGATTGCTATAAGTTTTCCTTGGAGCCTTCTCTTCTCCACTGCTTGATAACCCCAACTCTCTCAGCCTGTCCTCACAGCAGAGGTGCCCCAGCCCTCTGATCATCTTTGTGGCCTCCTCTGGAACCATTCTAACAATTCCATACCCTTCTTATGTTGGAGACTCCAGAAGTGGACACAGAACTTCTAGCGGGACCTCACAAGAGCAGACTAGAGGGGCAGAATCACTTCCATAGATCACCCCAGCCCAGGTGCAGGACCTTCCACTTGGCCTTGTTTAACCTCATGAGGTTCACACAGGCCCACTTTGCCAGAAGGTGTTCCCCGTGGCACTATTACAGCTCACCCATTGCAGACACTGGCTGACCCAGGAGGAAGGAGGGGATGGGGGAATCTCACAGCAGTGCCTTTCCCCTTGCCACAATCCCCTCATCCTGCAGCATCTCCTGCTGTTTCCTGTAAACAGTTCCCACCCTCGGTGCGGTGCCAGCAAATAAACTGAAGACTCATTTTGGAGTTTTAGAAAGCAAGCACCCTTTATCAGGCCAGGGCAACAGGGAGGAGCAATCTCCATCAATCATGCACAGCAAGACAAGAGCTGGGACAGAAGGGATTTCCTGCTTGCATGCATATGGATAAGTTTTCACAGAAATCTTGTGCATATTCTGCTACTTCCCAAAGACTAAATTTAACGTTATTATGAACTTCCCAACAATCAAAACTCTTGCTGATTGGAGCTTTGGAGCCAGCTCTGCCTTTGAGATGGGGAAAGGCTGCAAACAGAGGTGACCACAGCAGAGACACGTGCTCAGCATTGACTGAACCGCACATAAGGTGTTATCAACTCCAGAGAATGGGATAGTGTCTGGGAAAATACTGACAGAAACGATGCTATAGAATCATTAGGTTGAAAAAGACTTTTAAGATCGACTCCAACCATCCCTGTCCACTACTAAATCATATCCCAAGCACCTAACCTTTTAAACACTTCCAGGGATGGTGACTTCACCACCTCATTGTGCAGCCTCTGCCAGTGCTTGAGAACCCTGGGAGCTGAAGAAATTCTTCCTCATGTCCAATACGAACCAAAGGGACATTCCATCTAACTTTCAAAAAAAACCTTTACCGAGATGAAATCTGACTCTAGCTTAAATCAAAAACATTCCACTTTCTGTAACAGGAACCACTTCCTGTATCAAATCCCTCCTTTTTCTCTGGGATTCCCATCTAAAGGACAACACCATTCTTCCTCCCACAAGGGTAACAAGGCAGAACACCACCACCTCCCCTCACCACCCAGCGCTCTGGGGTCAGAGAAGCGACGACTTCGCCCTCGCCCTCGCCAAACGCGGCCTCCCCGTCACAGCGAACCATTCCCCCGCCTCACCGAGGCTGGGCGACCGCGACACCAGCCGTAAACCTGTCGCGACCCTCAGCGCCGCCGCCATCTTGCCCCGCCAGCCCCGCCCCGGCGAGCGGAGGCCACGCCCACCCAAGACACGCCCCCCCGCCCTCAGCGCCGCCGCCATCTTGTCGCCCCAGCCCCGCCCGCACGGCGGAGGCCCCGCCCCGCCGGTGGGAGAATGTGTTCGTGCAAAACGTGGAATCGCTTTTATTTAGCTTAGATGAAAAAAACGTCTCAAAAACGTGCAGTTAGCTTTCAGGAAACGGCATTACATCGAACAACTGACTTAAAAGTCACAAAACCGACTCATAAGTGGAAAAGAAGGACCCGGGGGTGCTGGTTGACAGTGACTGTACATGAGCCAGCAGTGTGCCCAGGTGGCCAAGAAGGCCAATGGCATCCTGGCTTGTATCCAAAACAGCGTGGCCAGCAGGTCCAGGGAGGTTATTCTCCCTCTGTACTCAGCACTGGTGAGACCGCTCCTTGAATCCTGTGTTCAGTTGTGGGCTCCTCATCACGAGAAGGATGTTGAGGCTCTGGAGCGAGTCCAGATAAGAGCAACAAAGCTGGTGAAGGGGCTGGAGAACAGGCCTTATGAGGAATGGCTGAGAGAGCTGGGGTTGTTTAGCCTGGAGAAGAGGAGGCTGAGGGGAGACCTTATTGCTCTCTACAAATACCTGAAAGGAGCTTGTGAAGAGGAGGGAGCTGGCCTCTTCTCCCAAGTGACAGGGGACAGGACAAGGGGCAATGGCCTCAAGCTCTGCCAGGGGAGGTTAAGGCTTGACATCAAGAGAAAATATTTCACAGAAAGCGTCATTGGGCACTGGCAGAAGTGAAGTGGTTGAGTCACCTTCCCTGGAGATGTTTAAAAGATGGGTGGATCAGGTGCTGAGGGGCTTGGCTTAGAGATTGATGGGAAAGTTGGAACTCGATGATCCAGTGTGTCCTTTCCAACCTAACAATTCTGTGGTTCTATACATTGTCCCAAGCTCTGGTCCAGCGACGCCATTGACGGGGATCACTCCCCCGTCTTGCCCAGCCCTAAACTACAAGGACACTCGCTTTCTAGAACGGGGGGGAATCGTTCTAAAACTTCCTCAGATTCCAAGACGAGTCTTCAGACACTTTTTCGGCACCATTTTCGATTCCGCTCCATTCATTGCCCGCCCAGCCCCGGCGCTCGATGACGTCACCGCGCAGAGCACAGGACGCCGTGCCCCGCCCCCCGGCGGGGGCGCGGCCTGCCGGGGTGGGGTCACGGCGCATGCGCGCGGCTCGCCGTGACCCGGCTGGGGAAGCGCGCGGCGGCGGCGGCGGCCATGGACCCGGCGGCGCTCGCTCCGGCCCCTGAGCTCGGCGAGCACGTGAGCCGCCGCCCGGGGCCTCGCGGGGCAGCGCGGGGGCGGCGGCCGGGACCGGCCCGGGAGGGGCGAGGAGGACGAGGAGACAGGCAGAAGGAGAAGGTTAAGGAGAAGGGAGGAGGGTGGTGGTAGCAGCGGCCGCTAGGCTCCGTCGCGGAGGCTCCCGAGCAGCGAGGACGGCGCTCATCCCGCCCTCCCCGGGAGGCAGCGGCGGGGAGGATGCCGTCGGTCAGCCTGCCGCCCAAGGAGAACGCGCTCTTCAAGCGCATCTTGGTGAGCGGCGTCGCGGGAGGCGCGGGCTGCGTCCCCGCCACCCCCACTGTGGCCACCCCGGTCCCCTCCCGCTGTCATTGCCCCTTCCCCCAGGG
The DNA here is from genome assembly GCA_013389865.1 of Piaya cayana. Lineage (NCBI taxonomy): Eukaryota > Metazoa > Chordata > Aves > Cuculiformes > Coccyzidae > Piaya > Piaya cayana. Next base: position 503,231 of record WAAB01013672.1, on the reverse strand, counting down.
CTTTTCCCTTCTGTCTTTCTCCCTCCCCATCCCCCTTCCTGTTGACATTTCTCTCCCTGCCGCCTCCCCCAGACCCCTTCCCTCTGTCTTCCCCCGCTTCCTTCCCCCCCCCACCCCGGTCCCCCTTCCTGTTGTCATTGTCCCTCTCCTAGGGTCCCTTGCCTTTTGTGTTGCCCCCTTCCTGCTGTCATTGCCTCTCCCCCCTTCCAGATCTCTTCCCGTTGTCATTGTTCTCCTTGTCCAACCCCCACGTCCCTTCCCTCTTGTCTGTTCCCTTTCTTTCTGTCATTGTCCCCTTCTGTTCCCCCTCAGGTTTCTTCCTTCTGTCTTTTCCCTGTCCCCCGTCTTACTGTCTATGCCCCTTCATCCTCTCCCTGGTCTCTTCCTGCTGTTTTTGCTTCTCTTGTACCCTCTGCCACCCCCCTTCCTGCTGTCATTACCCCCCTGTGTTGTCATCCTTCCCCCTACCCCCAAAACAGTGCCACCATCTTTCTGCATCTCCCTCCCCTCCACCGTGTCACCCACCTGCCTTTCTTCTTCTTCTAGTTTGGATTCCTGTCCCGGACAGGATCCAGGTTTGTTTGTTGGTTGTTTTAAAAGCAGGAGTGAAGAAGGATGCTGGGTTTGGAGTCTTCCCAAAGTTTAATTCAGCACCCAACTCTTGATAAAGTTTGACAGCTAATTTCAACCCGATGAAAGAAACTGCAGTGGAATTTAGAATCGTAGGAAGATTTGGGCTGGAAGAGACCTTATAGCTTGTCATTTCCAACCCCGCTGCCATGGGCAGGGACACTTCCCACTGGATGAGGTTGCTGAAAGCCTCATCCAGTCAAGTGTTGAACACCACAAAAGAGAGGAAATCCACAACTTCCCTGGGCAACTTGGGCCCGTGCCTTGCCACCCTCACTGTGCCAAGGTGATAAACCTATTTCGTAGAGTAAGATGAAGACAGCCTGCTGCCCAGACACCACCAAAGTGTGTGCAGTTCAGTTCCATCTTAAAGAACTTGTTTCAGCTTTGATGTGGGATTGCAGGAACCTTGTTTCAGAGGGCTTGGGCTAAATAGAAAGTGATGGAATTACATTAGCAGGCAAATCCACCAAGTTTATTTAGAATCTGGGTTTAGAATCTGTTAATCTGGGTCAAGCACTGTTTTGTTTTTCCTTTAAAAAGTCAGTTTTGTCTAAAAATCTTACGTCTTCTTTCAAAGAGGCTTGCACTGCTGTTTTGGCTTCTTACAGAGATCAGAAGTAACTATAGTTCTCTTGGAGTAGCAGCACTCATATGGCTCTTTGAACCTCTGCTCCTTCACCCAGGGGGATGTGTGTAATCTTCTGTCACTTCTGTTTTCAAAATGCTTTGTGAAAATAAAGTAAATCTGTAGAACTAGAGATCAGGCACTTCATCATGAGATGTTCATTTCAGTCAGGGTTAAAAAGTAGATACAGTGAACTGTAAAGCTTATTCTTACTTGGAAAGATTCAGTCTAGCTCAGGAGTTGCTGTGTAGCCTTGTACTAAATTTGTAATTTTTGCTATCTTAGGAGCTGGGAAAGGAGTAACCTTGTTGCTCACTCACCCGTCTTCCCTTGCTTTGAGGGTGAATTGCATGGTTACCAGATAAACTGAATCACAGGGGCTGTCCATGTTTAAAATCGACTGGTTTGGGGGGTTGTTTGCTTTTTTTCCTGGCCTTGGTGCATGGTTGTTTGAGTGCTTGTGTGCAAGGCAGGAACAAGGAGAAGAGTAAGAGTTTCTTTGGAGAAAATGCTGGCTCAGCACATAGGAGTTGGATAAAGCTTCACAGTTTGCTTCAGGTCAGAAAAGAGGAAGGTGTGCTCCAGTCCAAGCTGATTTCTGTAGACTGAAGCAGTTTTAATTTTGTCCTCTTTTTTTTTTTTTTTTTAAACCGAAAACCCTTAGTAAAAACATAAGAGTTTCAGATTCTGGGTAGACCAAAAGTTATTCTGGCATGTTGATGTTTTCCTGTGTCCTGCAGGGGTGAGCCCATGACGTGATGTAGTCTTGGATTAAAACCGCCCTGTGATTACATGTGTTTGTAACGCCTGGTGAATAGAAAAAGCTTGAAGTTGGTTTTCTTTACACTGAAAATTTGGCTAATGAGCTGCGTGTCTGCCTTGTTAGGCATAATGACCCTACTTTGTAAAGTTTTGATTACAAGTTTCAGTTGAGTTATTGAGGCGTCTTCTAGGAAGTCCCATTTATCAAAAAAAGTCTCTCTCTCTCTCTGCAGTCTCTCCTAGGTCTACTATGCCTTCTTTTCAGGAGACTGGAACCTTTTGTTACGCCGTATCCTCTGCCACCTCTTCCTTTGGCCCATGGGTGGCTGAGCAGCAGCAAGAGGAGCTTGGGTCTGCCTGGGCAGTTGACAAGATGGTCTGACTGGCCCTGGGCCGACCACAGAGTTGTTCTGTTGAGCCTGCCTGAGTGAGATTTTGTTCAGCAGGTGCTTTGGGAACTAGCTCGAGGTATTGAGAGGATGCATTGCCCTTCAAACAGATGATTACTGGTACCCAGGCTGTTTACAGAAATATAAAATCATTTGCGTTCTGATTTTCATGGAGGTAGTTAATACAGGAGTTAAGTAGGTAGCAGCCTTGTACTTTTGTAAGCGAAGCATAAAAACTGATTTTGTGCATGTTTTAAGTTCCCAAGGCCTCGATTCTTTGCCATTTTTAAGAAGCATGCCTGTAACACAGACATTAAGTGTTAAGGCCTACACCAGGCTGCCCAGCTTTCCATACCAAAAGGCAATAATTAGCTTTCAGAGTTTGGGTTTGATTTTCTTTTTTTTTGTTTTGATAGTCTTACCTGACCAGTAGATTTCTTTTGCATATGGATTTGCAAACCAGCATTTCCACTTAACTGACAGATTCTGAGTTCAGCAGCGTGCGCACTTTGCCTTTGCGTGTTGCAACACACTGACTAGACTAACCTCTTGTAGTCACTGTACAGGTATGTGGAGGTAATAGAATTGTATGTTTCTAATAGAAACATTTTTCCATTTGAAAGGCATTTTACAGTTTAGTGTTTGGTAGTACAAAGGGAAAGGGATCTGTGTGATTAGTTTCAGTAGAACAAACACCCACAAGATTATTGATCTCCCTTCTGCTTAAACTTGCACTTACATTAGAAAGGAAGTTTCTAGTTTATATTGTTCTTATAGTTTTAACTATATGCTGGTAAGCCTGCAGGTAGATATTCCTGATCCTCTGCTCAAAGTTTCTGTGGAACTAAGAATAAAAGTGGATCTCTAAATTTTTCCCTGTTTGTTTTTGATCTGTTTGAACACTTTAAAATTACCTTGAGTCCGTATCACTTCCTTGGACACACATAATCTCTAGACAATCCAGAGATTACTTGAGAATTCACGTGGAGGCAGAGGGAAGGGTAAATGGCAAACAGAGGAGTCAAAAAGGGTGTAGAAATTGACTTTTCGGTACTCAGAAGGCTGGATGCACCATCGAGTATGGAAAAAAACAGTTTACTTTTTTTTTTTCTTTTTTCCTGCCTCTTAATAGCAAGTATAGAACTAGTAGTTGTTGGAAGTGAGATTAATTAAAAAAAAAATCTCAGTCAAATATAACTGATGAATATTCCTGGTATTTTGCCAAATTATTCAGCCACTGTATCTGGTCACATCTGATTCATCAAATATATTCAGGTTTATTTCACAAATCCCAAAGACGATATTCAATTAACTTTTCTTTTGATGTACAAGTTAAACATATTGAAGAAATATTAAATACCAAGCTGTTAGAGGTGCCATATATCATATGGAAGAGTTTTTCAGTTCTTTTAAGCAGCAGAGAATGAAGTTCTTGGAGTCACGATATTCTGACAGGGTGAGATGGTACAAATAGTTCTCACCATAGATTGTGAGCCTGGCCTCCAGCTGAATACGATCTACACAGGGAGAAATAAATCTGAGTATTTAAGAAGTGAAACATCATTTTATTTTATGATGCAAACAAATGATTCAGGTGAGGAACTAAGTGCATCCAGGCCTTGTTTGAGTAGTTTTACTGATTTATAGGTATTACATACTGTAGCAGTAACGTGCTGAAGAAGCAAGATGCCATGCTGCTCAGCTTGTGTGTATTACGTTGTGCGCAGATCAGAGTTTCTCAGTTTGTTTGGGGCTGGTGACTATCCATGCTCGTTGTGACATTTGAGAGCCATACATCTTTCACCTCTAACAGTTCCCCTGCATGTTACGCAGGCTTGAGTTATGGTCAGAACCTGTGTACCCCAGTGGGGCATTACAGTAACCTAAGAGTCTGCTGCAAGAAAAGGGGCTTTGAATTTCACCTGTAGTCATTCATTTTGACAGTAGCACTGCTGCGCTTGAGGGTATCCTGAACTGGTTTTCTTCCTTTCTGTGCTGGCCTTGACAAGTGTTTTACTCCTAGGAACTTCCTAATGATTAAGAAGCCTGTTGAACAGCGTCTCTCCGAGTGTCTCTGCTGTACATATGCCAAGTCCCTCCTGCTGGGCCATCTTCCTGTTTCTTCATTCCAGAATCTGCTCCCTGTCCCTCCACTTTCAAACTAGACAGACCTGTGCTTCTTCTTCACTAACGCTTCCATCAGCACCGGTGCTTTAAAAATAATGTTGTCTCATATAAAAGTTTGGGTGCTGACTTCAAGCTTGCTGAAGTGGCAGACTTGGAAACCTGCTCTTAAGTGATTTTGATTCAAGATTAAAGACTGATTTCCAGAATTTCACTTTTATCAGTGACCAAAGAAATGAGCCCATTTTATATGCAATCATTGTGACATTTGCATGTGTGTACAGTAATCAGGCGGCCTCAAGTGGAGTTTTGCCACATGCTGTCTCATCTGAAACATGGGATTGCTGACAAGGCTTTTCCAATATCTTCCCTGTTGAGATGTCAGTCGCTTGTTTTACTTTGCCAAAAGGGGTGCCCTGCCTGACTTTGCCAAGAGTAGTCGGAAAAACCCTGCCTTGGTCAAAACATTGGAATGGAAGTAAAACAGATTTGCTGCTTTTAGCAGAGTCACTGTTCTTGTCTTTCAGAAATATTGCTCAAACTTGCTAAAAAAATAATTACTGTTTGAGACTTGAGGATGTCATTAAGTAATTACTTGAAGTAAGGCTGTTACTAAAGCCTGTTCACCAACTTAGGCTATTTGTTGTCACTCGCGCTGTCAGAAATTGTAGAAACAGGACTCCTTGCTATAAATTTCTGAGGAGCTGCATTATTTTGTTCCTTACCTGTTTCACTTAAGAAAATAAAAGATTTATTAATAGGAACATATCCCAATTCCTTTGCAATTGTAAGATTGTGACCAGTCTTATGGTGTTACAGCTATAGATAGTTAGCTGAACCCAAAATGGGTTTTACAGTGGTCTGAAACTCATCTTATTTGTGGAAATGGACGTAATCTGGCTTGTATGGTACTATATGTTGCGTAGAATTTGATCAAGTTGTGTTTATTCCTGTTTCTCAAAAGTTTTTCAATTAGTTTTTTTGCTGATTGTACTTCTGGGCATCTTGGGTTTAAATCTCATGTCACATCAACACAGTGCTGTGTGGACAGGAGTGGTGATAAGCAGTTACAACTTCTCTGACTTCACCGATAAGGGATTTAGCAAAAATGAACAACTACTTATGGCCACCCTTGAAAATGAGGTCAGTGAGACTTGTTACAAGGGTTTCTGTTTGCTTCCATGATACCACACAATCAGGTCAGCAACCCTTGTAATGCAGAAGAACAATCTTTTCTTATCTAACTAGTCACATTTAACTATTTTGCAATGGCTCAGTGCTACGCGACATCTCACATACCTGACAGCTAAGGGTGAAGAGCACTCTGCATATTGATTCAGAGGTGAAGTCGGAATATAGGAGCTCCACAATAACGGACAGTATTCAGCTGGTCTTAGTTGACGTGGTGAAATTCGTGGTAACTCTCCCAAAGAAGGAGATTAAAGTAAGCAAGTTGTCACCAACAGAAGTGATGGTGAAGAATGGATTTTTCAGCAAATGTCTTGCTTCAGTGGATGAGGGTTTCTAGTTTTACTTCTAGAAGAGCTGTAACTATTTGTCAGCAGCCATTTCCACCTGGATTTTGTCGGGTACAGGAATGAGGGCAGTTCAAAAGCATGGCCAGAATAGATTTTTTTATTCTGCCTTGGCATTAAATGGTAAGGTACCCATACTTCTTTTCTTCCTAACTAATTTCAGGTTGAGCTTCTGTTCCTCTGGTTATAATCTACCAAGCAGTGTTGGTTATGAAGGTATCAGTGACTTCCAAAAAGTGAGGCAAGCTGTGCAGGAGGATTTCTTGGTCCCTTAAGTTGAGCAGTTGCTGAAGCAGTTTCTTATACAGTTCTGTTCATTAACACTGCAGAGCAGTGGAAGAGGATGGTTGGTTTTGATTTGACAGCAAAAAAATTAATGCATGTTTACCCCAGAGTTTTTGACCATTAATGTATGTGTAAGGCTAGTGTGGGGTTTTTTTCAGTCTTTGGGTTTATACACCTCATCTTTGTCATGGAACTGAATCAGTGTGGTGGAAGCTTTTGCCTAGAGCTGTTGAGCTGTTTGATATGGTTAGCGCTCAGAAGACCCACTAATTCATGGTGAGCAGTTGCTCCTAATGCTTCCAGCTTTCAGAATCTTCTTTACTACATTTAGCTTGAATTAGTGCACCTTAGTGACTTGACCTGATCTAGTCTAGCTGGAGAGAGAATAACTGTGCTGGAAAACAGCCTTGAGTTGTGCAATGCTTGGACTTGCTGTCTTTTAAATTGCTGCATCTGAGCTGTGCTGGAAGGGATAGCATCTGAGTGGCAGACGTGCATATCATGCATTGTAAGAGCACACCTTAGCAGGTGCTCAGGCCCAGTATGGTAATGCTTTCTGCCGACGAAGGTCTTAATGGCATTACTGTTGCCAACATCGTTACGTGATGCCACAAATATACACGTTTGTGGTTGTTACTGGGAGAAACTCTGGAGTTCCCTGAGGAGCACATTGCTGTAGCTGAAAGGATTTGTCCACCTTGACTCTGCTCAAGCCTTGTAAACCACCAGAGAAGAGGACAGCGGGGTGTCAAATCCCTAAATTGTTCTGGTGGAACAGCCCATTCTCCTTCATACTTTCTCCTGGGGACTTATATGTGTGAGTGAAAAATTTACCTGTGCCCATGTGTAGATCAGTTGTCCTGTCTGTGAGCTCTTGTATATGACACAGAACAGTCTGCGACATGTTGCTTCTTATGGTGACACAGGCTATGTCACCTGCAGAGGAAGAGAAGCTGAGTACACTGGACCAGTGATGAATCATAGAATCACCAGGTTGGAAGAGACCCACCGGATCATCGAGTCCAACCATTCCCCCCAATCTCTAAACCATGCCCCTCAGTACCTCATCCACCGCACCTTAAACACCTCCAGGGAAGGCAAGTCACCACCTCCCTGGGCAGCCTCTTCCATTGCCTAATGACCCTTTCAGTGAAGAATTTGAGATGAATGAGATGGAGTTTGCATCTCTACTGTCTTTCAGGACTGAGTCCAATTTGGGTACTCATTCAGTGAAGAAAATAATTCTAAGGTCAGTCCATCACAGCTCTGACTAAACTGGAGTGCTTGCTTTAACAGAGTTACCATCAGGGAGAGGTGATTTCTTGTAGATTTTTGGTGTTGGTTTGATTGCATTTGGTTTTTTAAGTACTTGAGTACTTGAATTGAATTAATCTGCAGATACTGGAGTTTGAAAAACTGACATTGAGTTGGAGTTAAAAGTGTGACCTGGCAGAATACATAATCTTCGAAGAGAAAACAGAAGTTCTTCATACTTTTTTTTGCAAAATTCTGGTTTTTTAAATAGAAATAGCACACTATATTTTTGTTACTGTTCCAGTTCAAAGGGCATAATGATTAGGAATGTGATCCCATCCCACATCCTGCATCTGCCATATCCTTTTTCACTCTCACCCCAATTTTTCTCCTAAGCAGACGTGCTGGTCCAAGTAGGAATAGAAAGAACGCAGCCAATAACACCCCATACTCCAATTTGTGAACTTGATAGTGAGGCTGGGAAAGGAGATGCCCTAGAGAGGGAAGATGGAAAACTGGGACGAGGGGGAAACAAACTCCATCTATCAGTTAGCTGTCAAGATGTAATAAGCTGTAAATAGTGAAGTGTTTTCACTTTTCTTTATGGCAGCCATCAGGGAAGAATTGCAGAGGAATTCATTCATTGTTGGCATGCTCAGCATGTGTATGTGTAAGACATCTGCTGGCCAAAGACCGATTCTGCACAGATGCCCAAACACCAGAATGTGATCCCTCCCTCTGCCTCAGCCGTGGGATTCTAGAGAATACAGGCTAGCTCTGTTCCTTGCAATCTCACAGTCATTCTCCCTCTGTCACAATACGTTCAGACCCACTGGGGAGGGATGGTGCAAATGCAGGTTGTCTCTTACCTGCTGTGGTTTTGCATGATTTTGAAGGAGTTGTACTCTTACCTGCTTCATCTTATTGAATCTTTGTGCAATTGTAATAAAGCAAGAGCTATTTCCTGGCTATAAATATAGAAAATTAGTTAAAGTGTATAAAAGGAATCTTGATGTGTTTGAAGTAGGCTGTAGCTCTGACCAGAGCATGTACTGAAAAATCTTGTCAGTTATCTTAAAAGATCTGGTAACCTTAATTAAAGGGAAAGCTTCGAAGGGCAGCAGATGTGGAATAGAGATTCAGTGCTGATGGAGAGTCTTTGCTTTTAAAGCATTAGTCTTACCTTACTTTTAAGAAGTTTAGCTTTTATGTTTTCTCACTGCATGCTGTCACAAGCTGTAGCTGGAGCAATTATCTGTCCGAGCAGGCTCTGACTGCTGGCTTTGGAAGTGAATATGTGCAGGACTTAGCTTAGAGGAGGCAGCTGTGCTCTTTCAGTGGTCTCTGGAACAGACAAATGTGTTACTTGTGCAGAACAGCTGTCCCAAAGTAAGGGTTGGATGCCAGGGAATGACTACTACGAGCTCTCCATTCGGGAGGAAACAAGCTACCCAGATGAAGACTGTTCCTGCTGCCAGCAAGCCTATATCTATCTTTATGTCCCAAGAATACTTGAGATGTCACCAGTCCTGCCTCTGTGATTTTTAAAATTACTGTTCTTTTCCTTTGTCTTTCTCAGGTTACTAACTCCCTTAAGGATTTTTTTTTCTCCCAGGCTGTGTATTACTCATCTTTCATTGTGTTATGCTTTTTGTTCTTTTCTCCTTTTCAATATTTACTGTCTCCTTTTTCTTAAAAGATTTTTCTTTCACGTTTCTCTTCCTTGAAGCCACGGATTCCCCAAGGTTTGTGCCAGGCATGGTGGCAAATGCTGCACTCCTGACTTCGTTCTCTCTCATTCACACCTTTATTTAAGCTTGTTAGTCCATATTGTCTTTGGAGGAGGAAACAAGTACATGCATGGCTTCAAGTACTGGAATCTCAGTGATGCTGTGGGCCCCACTTTGATGAAGAAGGATGAAGCATGACCTGAGTTTTGTTTGTTCCCTTCTTTCCACCTTCAAAATATACAATATGTAAATAGAATACATATGTAGAATAAGGAAACTTGTAAAGTGACAATTTTAAGTGTTTCCATTAACATAATGAAATAGATTCAAAGTATTAACTTGAAAGCTTGTAGAAATTGCATGTAGAAAATGGCTCCATCTTGTCTTAATCTAGAAACACCTGATAATCGTAGAAGCATAGAATGATTTTTGTTGGAAGGGACTTTAAAGATCATCCAGTTCTGAGCCCCCCTGCCATGGTCAGGGACACTTCCCACCAGACCAGGCTGCTCAGAGGCTCATCCAACCTGGCTTTGAACTCATCCAGGAATGGGGCATCCACAGCTTCCCTGAGCAACGTGTGCCAGTGCCTNGAAATAGATTCAAAGTATTAACTTGAAAGCTTGTAGAAATTGCATGTAGAAAATGGCTCCATCTTGTCTTAATCTAGAAACACCTGATAATCGTAGAAGCATAGAATGATTTTTGTTGGAAGGGACTTTAAAGATCATCCAGTTCTGAGCTCCCCTACCATGGTCAGGGACACTTCCCACCAGACCAGGCTGCTCAGAGGCTCATCCAACCTGGCTTTGAACTCATCCAGGAATGGGGCATCCACAGCTTCCCTGAGCAACGTGTGCCAGTGCCTCACCGCTCTCATGATGAAGAAATAGAGACTTATGGTACTTCACTGGGCAGTATACACAGCTATGACTAGTTCTTCATTTGGTACTTGAGGTGATACCAAGTGCACAATCAGTTCCTGATTTGCCCTACCCAGTGTTTTCTGGGTTGATGGGAACTTTTCCGTTGACATGAGTAGGTATAAACTCATAGATTTTTCTTACCCACAGACTAAATGGAAAACTTGTTACAATTTGCAGCGAATTCACTTTATTATAAGGTACCTTGTGTTGTAAGCTCTTTATTACTCTGAGAAAAATACATATGCAGTTATTTCCTGTCTGTAGCACATATACCATCTTGGTTGACTTTCCTTAAGCTTCAAGGTGAAAGACTGGTTGTTAGAGTGTGCAAAATGGAACTGTTTAGAGATAAGATTTCATGTTCATAGCCAGCATCTGAGCAGCTGTACTTAAAGGCATATAGCAAAACACGAAGTACCCTTTTTGCTCATGACAGTGCCTCAGTTACGCTGGGAACACATTCCTGAGTTTCTGTGGTGGCTCCACTTTGTGACAGGTTTGGCTGCTTTTACACCTACTGAGGTGGGAGCAAATGGTGGTGCTGCTTTCAGGGAGGAGGCCTGGGTGGTGACTTTTATGACTGATGACTTCAACTTTTTAAAAAAAAAAAAAAAAAAGACTTGTTCCTGTTGTGTTGTTACCTCTAAGCTCTCTGTCGGCTCCGACCAGCGGCTGATTAAAGTGACTCAGCTACTTGAAAGCAGGCAGTGACTAAAAGGTCTAAATAACCAGTCAGGTTTGGTTTGGGTCTGATTTTTTTTTTTTTTTTAAGTAAAGATAGACATCTGCACAGATTTCCTCTTACCTAACCCTTCATCTTCCTTTGTTAGGTGGTTGCCCTGCTAACTTTTCCTGTCCTTGGTGACAGAGTGGTTGTCTTTTGGAAGTGTTTAAAGTCAGGGTTGGACAGGGCTCTAAGCAGCCTGATGTAGTAGAAGGTGCCCCGCCTCTGGCAGGGATGTTAGAGTAGAAGATCATATAAGGTCCCTTTCAATCCAAACCCTTCTATCATTCATTTATTGATATGCTCTTGCTTTGGGTGCTCTCTCTGAGTGTCTTTCTTTCCTTCTGCACTTTCGCATGACTCCTCCTGCAACAGGAGATGATGGGCTGAAGGGGAGCAAGATCCTTGGTTTGTGCTGCCTCTTCGTGTTCAGCCATCATGTTTCAGCTGTATGACTTCAGTACCTAGAAAATAATACATCCACTTACTTGTATACCATTTTTTTTACATCTTTGAAGTCTATTGTTGGTATTTTCAATCTGCGCTTTTTAGAAATGAATCACAGAATCACTGGGTTGGAAGAGACCCATCGGATCATCAAGTCCAACCATTCCCATCAAACACTAAACCATGTCCCTCAGGACCTTGTCTACTCGTGACTTAAACACCTCGGAAGGCGAATCAACCACCTCCCTGGGCAGCCTATTCCAATGCCTAATGACCCTTTCCGTAAAAAACTTCTTCCCAATCTCTCGCCTAAATCTCCCCNAGAGGGAGAATAACCTCCCTGGCCCTGCTGGTCACACCGTTTCTGATACAAGCCAGGATGCCATTGGCCTTCTTGGCCACCTGGGCACACTGCTGGCTCATGTTCAGCCGGCTGTCGACCAACACCCCCAGGTCCCTCTCCTCCTGGCAGCTCTCCAAACAGACCTCACCCAGTCTGTAGCTCTGCATAGGGTTGTTGTGCCCCAAATGGACACTAACACCTTGATGCAAAAGCAACGTAAAGCAGAGAAGTTGTGGTAGATTGACTGTTTTCCTTTTTAAGCATTTGCATAACATTCATCAGCTTTTTGAAGTTGCATCTTTAGAATTTTCTCCTTGATGAAGAGACCTTTTGGGTGTGCTTTCTGAATTTTTTTATGAGAATGCTTAGAGGACAAATGCTGTCCATATGTGCTTATGGATGTACTTAAGGAGTTAATTTGGGATAGTGTGAGGAAGGGTGGAATCCTGAACAAAGCTTATTTAGGAGTGCTTGAAAACAGTCAGCTGTACCCAGTTCTACAGTCCTGTCAGCCATCCTGCCACCAGAACTTCTCAGCTGGAGTCATTCCCCTTATGAGCAACTACCTAGTTACTATGGGATATGGGTCTGTGCTCAAGCAACCTGTATTTCTTTACTCCTGTATTTGAGTCAGGGCATTATTACAGTAAAATGAAACCTGAGAAATGCCTAGCACTTGTTTTAAGTGGTTTGAAGTCTATTAATTGCAGTTTATTCTATTACTTCTTCCTCTTTTGGCTTCTATTTTAAGATTAACTGAAGGAATGGATTGACAGAAGTCAAATACTAAAAATGATTTTAAAAGTTCATGCCGTATGCTGTTTGGCATTCCGGTCACCTTGCATGATGAAATGAGACTCAAACACAAGCAAATCTTTAGAGCTAGATGTAATAAAACTCTAGGGGAATGTTTTAATTCCCAGGACAGCAAGGAAATGTTGTTGTACACCAGGTTTGAAAGTTTGGATATGTGTGGTATTCAAACTGATTGTAAGGTGTTGCTTTCAGAGATAGCTGGAGCCAGATTCCAATTGTTTCATTTTCTTTCCTACCTGTATCGTTGCTGGAAGTTGTCTTGTGGTGTTTCTATGAAAGCTAATTGAGCCAAAGTGAGTCAAATGCTTACCAAGATTCGTTATGACACAAGGTTTCCATTTATGTTAAAGGAAAGTTGAATCGCTCTAGGCACTTACACTTCCTCTGGTATCCAGTCTGAGAAAACGCTGTAAGATAATGTGTCTTCAGTTACGCATTTAAATTCCTGTTCTTACTAACATATGATGTTTTTTTCTGGTGTTGGAAAGAACTTTTAATCACAGGAAACTCATTAAACAGGCTTCATTAAAATACTAGTACATTTTCTAAAAGCCCTAGTTGTGCTGATGATTCATTTTCAGGGTGCAGAAATACTTTTACTGTAAATGTTTCAAATAAATGTACTCTGTTCTTCTTTAACAGAGGTGTTACGAACATAAGCAGTATAGGAATGGGCTGAAGTTCTGTAAACAGATCCTTTCTAACCCAAAGTTTGCAGAACATGGAGGTAAGTTGTCAAAGTGCATGTGCTCTTTTTTATTCCCGCTACTTTAGGATAGAGTAAGAATTTGGAAGTTTTCTATTTAAAGCACTTTATTGTTAACCTTGTGCTCATAAAGCCATAACAGCATCCAGAAACCTGCATTGCATTAAGCAAACCTGCATCATGTTAAGCACTCCTTGTTGGTAAGATTTGTAACTTGGAAGACTGTATTGCCAGCAGTTGAAGCTTGTTGTTATTTATCTTTATGCTGCAAGTTTAATATTGGTTCTGGCATGGTGCAAGTTTGTTAATACAAGCTTTGTGGCTTTGCATCACTTTTTAGGGGAAATTATTATTCACTCCTATAGAAGTGAAAGACTTCTTGAATATTGTTCAGCACTTTATGTGTGTCAGCTGTGCTGCTTTTTTTTGAAGTAATAGTCTTGTTGTAAAAGAAGAAAAAGCTATTTGTCCCTTCCTGTGTTTTCAATCTGTTCTTAAGACTAAGTTTCTTTCCACAGTCCAGAAATGTTGTGGGTTTTTTTTGCCAACTGTTTTGGCTTGGGTGTACGTGTGGAAGTCTCAAGTGTTGTGAAATAAATACTTAAGTAGTTATAATGCTGCTTCTTTACAGTGAAAAGATGTATCTTTCCAAAACGTTCGTAGAGCAGACAGGTTTCAGTGCCTTTAAAATAAAACACTGCTTCAGTTTTTGGTGGAAATAATGCATAACATTTATTGTCACGTATGATATACTCAATTGAATAATCTACTAGTATGGTTTTCTGTGTGAAAAAAGAATGCAAAATCTTGATGCTCGTAACTGAGTCTAAATTTGCATTTATACCGTACTTAGAGTTGCTGTATTAATCTTAAAAGCCGATGAAAATGAGTAACTGATACTTAATCTCAACTCCTTTTTTTAGAAACCTTGGCGATGAAAGGACTGACATTAAACTGTCTAGGAAAGAAAGAGGAGGCTTATGAACTCGTGCGTAGAGGCCTAAGGAATGACTTGAAGAGTCATGTCTGTATCCTTTTTGAAAAATGAAAGGAAAAGGTCTATTTTTACAACTGCTTTATTAGTAGAATAGGAACAAAAGCCACTACCATTAGGCTTCAAACTGAAAGGTCAGAGTTCTAAATTTTGTTTCCAATACAGAAGAATGCTTTGTCTAAGCTCTCCAAAGGGCAGGTGCTTTGCAGCTGTCCTTGCAGTCACAGTTGGCTCAAGTATTATTCTGACTTGCATTGGTTTTGGGGGTGGTTTTTTGTCATTAGGCTGCAACTCTCAATTTGTAGTGGGCTGAATTAGGCATTTAAACATGTGATTTGCTTTAAAATTATTATTAGTTGCCGTTACACTTACGAACGCTTGTCATATACTTAGAAGGTATGAAGCACAAGCACTTCACTTGCTGAATAGAAACCCTTACTCAGAAATGTGTTTGAGTAAGCCTGATGGTCTTTTCAGAGGTCATTTCCTTCCCCACTAGGTGAAAACTGCAGCTTGCAGTATATTATGTGCACCCTGTACACATAACTGGTGAACAGTTCTGTGTCTTCAGTTGGCAAGCAGATATTGTACAGCTGAGGAAAAACATTGTAATGATTTCAATAACTTTACCATCCATTTATAAAATAGCACAAGAGCTTTTTACGAACTCTTCTGCCGCTGCCATGTTGAATGTGTTTTCTCCCTGCTCAAATTTGATAGAGTCCTTAACAGAGCTTTCTAGGTTGGCATGTCTACGGCCTTCTCCAGAGGTCAGACAAGAAGTATGACGAAGCTATCAAATGCTACAGAAATGCACTGAAATGGGACAAAGACAATCTTCAGATCTTGAGAGATCTTTCTCTGCTACAGATTCAAATGAGGGATCTTGAAGGTTACAGGGTAAGTATGCACGTTGCATTTATTACCACCTTCTGGGGAATTGCAGCAAAGGTGGCAAATTGTTTTATGACACTTGAACAAAATGTACAGAGCATTAAAACTGTGCTACACCATCCTTTATGGAAGTAAAAGCAAATCTGCTATTGAGCAATTTCTGTATACAGGTTTAATTGCATGTTAAATGGTTATTTTTCAGAGAGGAATTGTTTGCTGTTCACTTTCTTAATGCTGCATAATCCAGCTGCAGACACTCCCTGGTCCTTTTATTATTTTCTTGGAAGGGTTCCTGCAGGTTAAAGGCAATGTGCTCAGATCACTCCTGTTACTCAGGCAAGGCAGTTTCTGGTTTTTTTAATGACTTTTTACCATATATCCCTCCTCCCATAAACCAGCGGCCAGCAGTTTTCTGTTGGCAGTGGGAAATAGTACAGGGCAGACAGTCTGCTGCATGAAACATTGTAGTTTGTCTCCCTGCCAACCTAGGTATTAATGACAGCTCCTTTGGGTTGGAATATTATGTTTATTATGTTTGCTGTGAGCTGTAAGATTGTGGATCAGAACTCTTGAATATTCCTCTTTTTTCTTGATTTAATACCCCAAATATTTAGATTACTATCTTATTTTCTTCCTTTTATTTTATAGCAAAGCTGAACACAGTTCGGTAACTTAAATTAGAACCTTCTTTCTGCTTGTTACTGCAGCACCCAGTTATTTGCTGCCTTGCATCAGTTTGTCTGTATTTGCCACCTGAGATGTTGTTTCATACTAACCAACCACTATGAGGTGGTAGTGTGAGGGCTTTGATGCTTCTCTAAAGAACACAAACTTCCTGTTCTCTACAAGTGCATCTCCTTGTGTGGTTAGACTTTCTTTCCTGTCCTCTTCAGTTGCAAGCTGATGTCTAGCTTGCCAATGCCTTCATTTCTCAAAGAATATCAGCTTCTGTTTGGTTGTCATATTGCAGGGGTGTTTGTGTGCTTCAGGCGAAGTCATAGTTGCTGCCCATGATCAATGTACGGCTTGCTCAGGATTAGACAGAACAATGACTATAGAGGAGTTGTTTGTTTCATACTGTGCCGTCCAGGGAAAAAATGACTATGGTCACCCTAATTCAGCATTAATTAATTAAAGAAAACACCCTCAGTTCCTCCTAAACGATGTTTTTGTGGCTGGAAACTGCTCTGTTTTCCAGCTGGTGTAGACTGGTATAATAAGGTATTCCTTTTCTCTGGAAAAAAAAAAACCCTCATATTTGAGATTTTTACCTGAGAGACTTTGGATAATATTTAATGTCAGATTTTCATCCTTTTAGGCTTGCCCTGCGCTTTAAAAATTGTGATAGTTAAAACACGTTAATCAGTCTCTTCATAGATTATTTTCTTTTCAAAATAGGTTAATGTTAGTATGTCAGGAACAAGCCACGTGGAACCATCAGCTGTCATAGGTCCTTGGTGAACCTGTTCCCAAATTAGGATATTTCTTAATCACTGCTTTTTTCATACTAGCAATTTAGAAATGGGGCTGCTCTCATTGCTGAAGCAAGATAGCCAAACCTTACTTGGGTGCCAGATTTTATTTGCTCATGTATATTCTCTTGGCCTCTGGATAAATATGAATACAAACACTTAATGGCTAAACATATAAATAACATGCATTTATAGAATGCATTGAGGATTAAATGTTAATATGCTTAGAAGCCGTTAACTCATAACTGATCGTGTATTGGTTTCTGAAGAATGTGAATTTACTTTCAAAACTGGGAAGTAAGCATTTTTCTTCACTTTAACTTTCTCCATCTCCTACTTTATAATATCTTCAGTCATCTTCATTCTAATGAAAACGCTGTAACTAGTTTTAGTTCTTTGTTAGCCCTTACTAATGACTGTTTGGGCTTTTTTTGGTAGATAGTAACTTTTTACGTTATTTTGAATTGCCCGAAGATACCCTTCATGAGTCTGTAAAAAAAGCAAGTAATAACTTTTCCCTCAGATGAAAACAGCGTGATACCAAGCAAATCTGTTGCATCTTCCCGCAGTAATTATCTTCTCGACAAAGAATAGGGATGCGCTAGCGTGACCTATTTTGCCTAACAAGGCTCGTCATGGATTTTCACATATTTACTTTGAAGGTGATTTTGAAACACCAGTATGTAGTAAATGTTCCCGCAACTCAGACCAGTGTGTCCATAATTACATTGTGTTCATAAGTGGTAGGACAGGAAAGGCACGTGTCATACGTTAACAAAGTTATCCAGTGACTACTGATGAGTCAGACTATGATGTGTTATTTTGTGTAAGGGGTTTGTATTTTTTTCATTCAGTCAAGATCATTGTGGTGTTTTAAAGTTTTGTTCTTTTTGTTCAAAAAAAACCCCACCATATAGAATTTTTAGTGACGTTACTTAAATATGGGAATATTAAAAACAGAGGATTGCATAATGGATTTGTAATGGCATCAAGATTAAGTCAGGAAAATTAGTAGTTATTTTTCTGCAGGAAACAAGATACCAGTTGCTTCAGCTCCGACCTGCGCAGCGAGCATCATGGATTGGTTACGCTATTGCTTACCATCTGCTGGAAGACTATGAAATGGCAGCAAAAATTTTAGAGGAATTTAGGAAGACACAGCAGGTAAGAGGAAAATATGAAATTCCTGCATGGATTGCTGCTTAAGCCAAAAATAAAACACTGCTTCCTTTGAAGATGTGAAACCTTTTCGCAGTTTCTTTAGACAAATGAAATCTATCTCAAAGGCGTTCTAGAAGGCCGAACTTTGTGATTTGTCTTGCTTTCCTGTGTAGACATCACCTGATAAAGTGGACTATGAGTACAGTGAACTCTTGCTGTATCAGAATCAAGTGCTGCGGGAGGCAGGATTGCATAAAGAAGCCTTGGAGCATCTTTGTACCTACGAAAAGCAAATCTGTGATAAACTGGCTGTTGAAGAAACGAAAGGTAATTACTTTTCAAAGGTACATCTAAACACACATTATGCAATGGAATCCCTGAACTGTCAGCTTTTCCCATCTTTTATCTTTGATTTGGTTTTAGTTTATTTAATACTGCTGTGGTAAAGGACAGCTTGTCTCATAGTTGTTTGGTGCCTGGCATAATCTTCTCTCAGGCTGATAATAGAGTACAGACATACAGTTCTGAAGCTTTTGAGCTTAGGAGCATTTCAGATGGATCATCCTGAATTGACATCTTGAAATCCTCGTGGAGGAGCTTTGGTAGTAGTCCTGGCAGAGAGACTGTTCGTTGTAAGGGCAGCATCATCTTTGGCAAAGTAGGCGGCTTTTAATTATACTGGCTCATTCTTGCACTGTATGGAAATGCTGTCTTTAGCTGAGCAACCCAAGGTAGGTTCTGTTATTGCATTGCTGTAATTATAATGCATAATGCTGTATCAGAGCGATATAATACTGCACCTTATATCCCATAGCCGGAATTACAGAGTAATAGAAAGTTAATTTTTACAACTCTTAACGGGTACACTTTTTCAGAACATGCTTTGTTCCACCTCCTGCTGCTTGTACTGTTCTTCTGTGAAACTTCCAACTTGTCAAAGGTGTTGCTTGTTCATGGCCCACATGGATAAGATTGCTTGCCCACATGGATAAGATTACTTGAAGCAAAGAGAAGAAATCTCCTTATTCTATTACATTGCTCACATAGATGCTGTATTTAGCTCCCTGTTCCTGCTAAGGGAAATCCTCACTGTCTTGCAAAAAGAACTTAGGAATTGAGTACTGCCAGTGTCACCGAAGGTGCCTCAAGGAAAATGACTGTAGGCTAGTGACTCCAGTGTTCCTGAATACACTGCTTCACTTATAAATGGAAATAGATGTATAGGTTACACTATCGAAGACCTTTTTTCAGACATAGTAGTTTTTGTTGTGGGGGTAGCGATTTTTTTTAGGACTTAGTTATATCTGAAAGATCTTTTGACAGGGTATGTATTCTTAAGTTTTTGATGAAGGTCCGTGGCCGGTACTGAAATAGGATTTCCAAATAGGGCTTGTCCTGATTTTGTCTGGGATGGAGTTAATTTTCTTCCCAGTAGCTGCTGTGTTTTAGATTTATTAGGAGTGATATTTAGCTGCGGGCTGGGGCTAAACCCCGACAGGACTTGAAAAAACAGTGTACACACCATCAAAAACCCCACAAAACCCTCTAGCAAGTTACCAGAAAAAAGGATGGAAATTGTCTTTGCAGTCTGTGTGCTTTTGACGGGGTACAACTGCTTAATTTTGTTGGGCACAGCTCCTGTTGTGGTGTTAGGTTTGGCTTAGCTACCACATGTCCTACAGAAAAGCCTGTCAGTAAATGAGCCTTGTCTACAAATTTTAAGTGCACATGCAAAAGCCATTGTGGATGAAGTACAACTGAGAAACACTGGAAGGATTTTTTGGCATTTGCTACCGTTAGATAAAAATTGTAACTTCCACCTCAGAGAGAATTTAGGTTTATTTTCCTGATTCTGTCATTCTCAGCGAGTGAAATATTGATGTTTTCCCTGGCGTTAGATACGGCATGTAATCCTCAACTTATCCTGTCTGGGGGAAATGGCATCTGTTGCCAAAATTATATGCAACATAGGGAGGGAGAGAGGTAATGGCAACTTGACTGGATGAGAAACCCTTACCTTACTCTAGAATGACATGGTGTCACCTCTAGTGCCTAACATTTCAATGCTTAATATTTACCAACAGCAAAACTTTGTAAAATAACATCTCCTGTTGTGAAATGGGAAATTGACTTTTGTGTAACTACAGAATCAGCAGACATGTTCTATACAGTTGTTAGAGGTAGGCTTTACTTTAACAGTTGTATCCTGCAATGAAGTATCGTTAAAAGGAAACTTGCTTGCAGAGTCTCCCATTCATTAATCAGATCAATGGCTTGATTTAAAACATTGAGGTTAGTTTTATGAAATATGAGACTGAAGAACCATTCTTTTATTTGCAGCTCTGCAATTTCAATTTGTTTTTCAAGATGAAAAATACATGACACAGTGTACTGCATTTAATTACCTTCTGTAGCAAGAGCTGCACTTAAAGCAACAATTACTTCAGTAAATGAGAAAAAAGCGCATGCATCTTGCTTATAACATTGAATTTTCAAGTAAGTTTCAAGAATTCCTGATTGAGTTGTAGAATCTGACTGTAGTGGCACCTGTTGTCAAAGTAAGAGCACGTTGGTTGGTTACTTTACAAGGCCATTGTGATCTTTCTAAGAAATGAGAATCTGATGGAGTTAAGGATTATCAGATCATTTACTGTAGAGTGATTTATATTGCACTGCTTCAGCATCTTGTTTCCGTATTTAAAATGTCTTGGATTTCACGCAGGAGAACTCCTGCTTCAGCTTGGCAGAATTGAAGAAGCAGTTGAAGTCTACGAATGACTGCAAGAAAGAAATCCTGAAAACTGGGCCTACTACAAAGGCCTAGAAAAGGCACTTAAACCAGGTAATGGTTTGATATGTTGTAGTAAGCAAGCTGGGTTTGAGTGTTTAGCATTTATACGTGTATCCAAACTTATATTGCTTTAAATAATAAAAACTGTTTAAAGCCATACCCGTTAAAGTTTTGCCTTTTAGTCGTGTGTGCATGTTGTCATAATGTTTTTAAGAAGAGCTAGAAGTATTTTGTTGTGTTGTTGTATGTTACTTAAAACCAAAGCAACAAGCAAATGCAATATCTCTGTGCATGGTTGAAAGAAGAGGATTATTTCTTAGGCAGTTTTAATTTAAAAATTTTCTATTATTGTCTCTGTTCTTGTGGGTAAGAGAGATTTTGGGAAACCAGGCATGATTCTTCTGAATGGGTTTCTTTGCTGGAGATTTGAGCACGGTGATAAGGCTGTTTAAGCCTTTTAAAGATGAGAGATAAACAGTTTTCGACTGCTGAAGAGGAATTTACAGATAGCGAGTATCTGAAAGCATTTTTAAAAGAATGAAATGGAAATGAATGTTCTTTAGGAGCCATCAGTTCTTATATATTTGGATTCTTTTTTTATACTAGATAAAAATCACTTACGCGCTGCTTCTCTTTTCCTTCCTTGCTGAAAAGGCAGGAAAAACTAAACTGTAAAATTCTGTTCCAGCCAATATGATGGAGAGGTTAAAGATCTATGAAGAGGCCTGGTCTAAATACCCAAAGGGACTAGTTCCGAGAAGATTACCATTAAACTTTTTGTCAGGTAAGTGAATTTTTCCTGAACAGGTATTGATCAACACACATGTTGTTTAGATGTTAACGTTTTAACAGCGTAAATGGTCTGCAATTGATGAGTAATGTGTGGTAAAACAAAATCAACAGGTCTTTTTCCTCTCAAGGTGAAAAGTTTAAGGAATGCCTGGACAAGTTTCTAAGGATGAATTTCAGCAAAGGTTGTCCACCAGTCTTCAATACTTTGAGGTCGTTATATAAAGACAAGGAGAAGGTAGGTTCTCCCCCCCAACTTTTGACACTTTGTAGCTGTGATTAAAGACAGGGAAGAACCTTTTTCTTCAGTGCTCACTGCATCAGCCCTGTTGTATATTATGGCCTAGTATATCTAGAAAACACAAGTACCAACATACAGAGCTTTGTGCCAAGTTAGTAGATGTGGGAAACTAAGATTCACTAACTATAAGTTGGATGTGTTAACTGAGGAAGGTTTGGTTCTAATTTGTGAAAAGATGGGTGAGACTGAGTGCATTACCCACGTGTGTTATAATTCAGGATATTGCAGAATTCTTTTACCAAAAATAACTAGTTTGGGTAACACCAAGTAATCCAAGTTAAAATAAAATACCACCTTGCCTACAGATATTTTTTTTTGTCCTGTCTTACACATGTAGGTGGCAATCATAGAAGAGCTCGTGATAGGTTATGAAACCTCTCTAAGAAGCTGCAGGTTATTTAACCCAAACGGTGAGTGCTAAGACTGTGGTACTTGATGGAAGTAACGGTTGGTGTAAGCATTAAGTGACCTTCCAGCAGTGGGGAGTCAGTGGAGGGTGAAGAAATTGAGATGCTGGATAACTTTCCCCCTAACGTCAAACTCTACCATAGCCATTCTTGGATTTAAGCTGTCAAATATAGAGTCTGTATTCAAAATCTAGTCACTTGTTCTAAAAATTTTTCTTAGTTCCACAGATTGGATCGTGTCTTTGCAGATTTGAATTCAAATATTCTGTTTTCAAGGCTGGAGTTGATCGTTGTCCAGGAAACTGAAATTTGAAAGCTGTGTTGAATCTTTAATTACAGGAATGTCAAACAAAGCAGAATAGATACTGATAGCACAGTCTTCAAAGGGAGGGCGGTTTGAAGCTTTTGCTGGGGGCTGGGTTTTGTGTTCTTCGCGTTTGTGCTTGAGAGTTAAAAGTGGTTTTCCAGGTTCTGACTGACAGCTGCTGTGTGGTGAGGTGTGGTTCTGTGTGTATTGAACCCAGACCTTGTAGTTTCTCTTTGGCAGCTTTGTGATGGCTTCTTAGTCATTTACCCAGCCGCTTGGTGACAGAAAATCTGAAAGAAAAAAAAACTTTCTGCGTAGAGTATCAACAGAGGACAGTTGTGAAATTATGGTAGATGGATTATAATGGCGCAATAATCAAGGTAGCAGGAGTGACAGTGTGTGCTAAAACTTAGAAGGATAATCCTGTTGATTAAAGACATTTTTATGAAGTTATAGCCAGTTGTTTTCCTGTGTTACTTAAACATGAATGCAATAGTTCGTTATTAAATTCTCACTTCAAGGCAAAAGTATAACAGGGAACTTAATTTGATGCTATAGGTTACAATATAGCCACTTACCCATTAGAAATTTTCCAAGCCTTTTGAACGCATTTGTGCTTTTCTGGTTTAAGGAAATGGCTTACTTTTATTTCAGTTCAGCTCAGTATTTGTGTTGATATTAAAAGTCATACATTATAATTGCATGGTTAAGTTACATTTCTTCTTTTCTTCCCCCTGACAAGGTGCTACGTTTATAGTCAAAATTGAATAGTGAACTTAACTTAGAAGACTTGGATTTTAAGCAGAGCTCTCTTAACTTTCAAAACTGTCTTGTGTATGGGAATGTTTTCTATGATATATTTAGGTGAACAGTGATGGTAAATTTGTCAAAGGTGGAGACACTTTTTCAGGTTTGGGGTTGGAACAGGCAACCTGTTTTGTGCAAAAAATTTCAAGTGTATGAGTTGAAAACATGTAAATGCTAAATGTACTGAAACCCATTTTAGCAGAGGCAGAATTAACTTCAGTGGCTGAATTTATAGTGCTCTTCTGGCTCATGTGGGGTTTTTTAATAAACTAAAGAACTCTGGTTTTCTTCCTCCAGATGACGGTAAAGAAGAACCTCCAACCACTTTACTCTGGGTCCAGTATTATTTGGCTCAACATTATGATAAAATTGGACAGCCATCCCTGGCTCTAGAATATATAAATGCTGCTATAGAAAGTACTCCCACTTTGATAGAGCTCTTCCTTGTGAAAGCAAAAATCTATAAGGTAAGTTTGGCAGTTTGGCTTATTCTTAGTGACCAAAGTTTATCCTTTTGTTGTATGAAGTCTTTTAATATACGCTTATACTTTCCTGTAATGTATTTGGTGTGAACATTGAAGTTTTAAGCTTGTATGAAGCAAGGCGCTTGGAGAACCCATGGAAAATTACTTTGTGAATTTTAGTGAGTTTCCAGATAAGGGTATTGTTCAGCTACTTGGGGTTTTTACTACATGCAAATAAGTCCCTCTGAAGATTTTTTAAGTCAATAATTATTTTTTTAAGTTAATTAAATGAAGTCAATTTTTAACTCAGTGTGAATTCTCACTATACAATACATTTTTCATATTAAAAAGAAAATCACACTAATAAATTCAGTTGATGTTTTAAGTGTTTTCCACCTCTTCTTACCCACACTTTTTTTAAACAACTTAAAAACAATTTCTCAGCTGTGCTATGGGATTGTATCAGAAAGGGGTTATCCAGAGTATCCTTTAAGCATTTTCAGGAAAAGTGTCTAGTGCCAAAAGAGCTGTGATTCCATAATGAGGGAAAGTAATTGTTCTGCTTCTTATCTTTAAGCATCTGTTGCTTTCCGTTTATTATAAATGTATTTAAAAAACTAAATAATCATATTATATAGTAAGTGGATAAAACATGCATGATGTATTATTACTGAATCTAATTTGAATTTCTATTTCTTTAAGCATGCTGGAAATATTAAAGAAGCTGCAAGGTGGATGGATGAGGCTCAGGCTTTGGACACAGCAGACAGATTTATCAACTCCAAATGTGCAAAATACATGTTGAAAGCAAACTCCATTAAAGAAGCAGAAGAAATGTGTTCTAAGTTTACAAGGGTTTGTTGCTTTTAACTGTACCTTTTTCTGAATAACATGAGCCTAATACCTTGTGGAACAAAATTTGTGTTAACTTTCCACTCACCTTTACTGTAAGTTCTGTTTCAGAACAACTACGGTTGCTTGTTTCACTAAGGGTAGTCAGTATCAGGGTTTGAATTAATCATGGAATAGTTAGAATCATAGAATAGTTTGGGTTGGAAGGGACCTTAAACATCATCACTAGTTCCAACCCCAGTCTTGGATAAGCATTAAGTGAGAATTCTTAAGCTTGTATTTGATCGGTTTTGCCAGCTAGTTAAAATACAACGTGCCCATTTTAGAGCTCAGAAAATCATTTCTTCAAAGTAGTCTTTGGGTTTCACATTGATTCTGTCAGAGCCTTGAAAGACCTGATTAAGTTATCCCTGCCTCTTACTGAGAGCATGTTAGGGAATTCAGACTTGGAACAAAATTAGTGTGTCTGCTAGGTGAGAGACTTCCTTTTGTGAACAAGCTTTCATTCCTTAGGCTGCTTTTGACAGTGACTATGGGAACCTGCGTATTGTATCTATTTTTCTTCCCCTCAGCCCCTGGCTGCTTACCCATGACTAATTAGCTGGCATACAAAATCTGCATTATGCAGATTGCTTAGTGTCATGCATCAGTTGTTGCCCCTGCAACAACTACCTGTTCTGATAGGTTTGATGATCTCACAGGTTAGTTACTCTTTAAATTGACTTCACTTGCTGTTTTTCTTTCATGACCACAAGTCAGAACGGCACAATGTACTCTTTCCAGAATATTTGGCAAATGACAGGTTTAGAATACTGGCAATACCATGTATGTCAGTATCGGGCAACAAGCTATCGGGACCTTCCTTGAACAGGGAGATATTTAAATGGGGGTAGCTGAAGGATTTTCACGAAGTGGAGGCTTTGTATGCAGGTAAATGCAGAGGGAAGGGGAAACTGTGTTTTATTACAGGCTCAGTAGCTTTATGTAGAGTTTGTGACACAAAACTTCTGTGAACGTAGGTTAACTGACCTCTGTCAGTGCCTTAAGCAGATTTAAAATGAAGTCCAGAAAGCAAGCATACCAGTTGCCCAAACCTGAAATTTAAAAATACCATTTAGTGAGGTTGCTCTATGTAATTGTTCTCGATTTCTTTTGATCTTACATCTAGCGCTCAAATATAGGCCTCTTAATTAAAAAAGAAAAAAAATCAAAGATGATGTGGATTAAGCGTAATGAAAACAGAGCTAATGGGTTTTTTTTCTGATTTTTAGCTGCCTAAATCAGGCTGTTTGAAGACAGCCTTTCTCTCTACTTGGGACGTTCTCCTTACCCTTCCATCTGAATATTGTCTGTCATTTTCCCAGCTTTAGCTCTTAGCTGATTTTTAACAGCCTGGCTTTTGCAAGAGCAGAGTAAAACCCCAGAATGACTGCATCCACCCCAGGCAGCTGACTTTGACATTAAGTTTGAAAGGATATATGTGGATACCAGATTTGGAAGACAACCGTAATCTTTTTTTTTTTTTTTTTTTTGGAAGATGTCAAAGCTACCAGTATTCTTTTCTCTTTGTCACTGCTCTCTGGCACTGATCACATAAGAAATAACCTACGACTGCTGTCGGTTGCTATGCAGAGGTCGATCTGCAGGTCTGTGGAAGGCACAGATGACAGTTTTAGCTAAATCATTTAAAAAATTCCTGCAGGTGTCAGTCTAATGCCACATGCTAGAGTTTTTCTGCAGTTTTTCTTCATGCTGCAATGTGTTTCTTGTGCATGCAATGTTACAAACACTGAATGAGCATCACTCCTATCCTTACGATGAGGAACTGTCACAGTTAAATGGCTGCTACCTGGTTATTGATTTTATATTCTGACTTTTCCAATGAATGGAACATTAAGGAATTTCTCTTTTTAATTCACTAATGAAGCATGTCCATCCTAATAGTGATATTTGTGTCTTCCAGGACTCCAGTTTTGAACTTTTGTTTTCTTTTGAGAGCCTCTTTATTTATGCATTTAATTAGAACAAGATAAAAGAAAAGACGGTTAACAGATTGAATGAGTTCTTTTTTTTTTAATTTACAATGCTGTTTTTGCTTTTAGGAAGGAACCTCGGCAGTAGAGAACTTGAATGAAATGCAGTGCATGTGGTTTCAGACAGAATGTGCGCAAGCTTACAAAACGATGAACAAATTCGGAGAAGCACTTAAGAAATGCCATGAAATCGAGAGAGTATGTATCTAGTTCAACTGCCTGGGTTGGAAAACATTCAAGTTTAAGTTCACTGTGCTAATGTTTCCTTTCTGAGCAAATAAGAGTATACTTTGTGTAGCTTGAGATTTCCTTTCGTGTTGGCTCCTGACGAATTCTTTCAATTACAATGGCATTTTTAGGAGGAAATGTAAGCTGCATATTATGAAGAGATTGTATGAAGTCATTTTAAGATCTAGGGAAGAACAGAAAACTCAGAAATTATCTATTTTTTGACAGGGTACTTAAAAATATGTATTTGGGTACAAACCAAGAATATTTGTACTTTAAGCCCAAAAAGATAGCATGACTGAGCTGACAAACCAATCCTTAGAGTAGAGAAAAGGTATCACCTTGGTTATTTTTAAGCCTCATTTTACCAGAGAGAGAATAAATGTAAAAAACTTATCAGAAACCTTAGGTATCTCTTCCTTTAAAAACAGGTAAGCTACAGTTTAAAATAAGCTATTAGAAATGCAAAGACTTCTTAAAGTAGAAATTGTATCAAAAAAAGGAGGGATACTTGCACATTAAATGCAGTTGCATAGTAAGGCAAACAAAAGCTTGGATGCACAGTTTCTTAAAAAAAGTAGTATGGGTTTTTTTTTTTTAGGCACTTTAGGGTCTAGGGAAAAAAGGCAGAAGTGAGGGTGTAAATGAAGTGCTCAAAGAGAAGTTAGTTGGAAGCTATGCCTCTTTGCAAACAGAGAGGCTTCAGGAGATTGCAGTGTCTGTGCAGAGGGGACTGGTCTGGAATATTCTCAGACTGGAACAAATCAACAGAGCGGTTTGCCAGGACCATGTTCTGTTCACACAAATCCTTTAAATAAGTTTGTGTAAAACACTTAGAATTTGTGTAAGAAACTACTGGTTTTGTAACTTGAGTACCAGAACAGATCAGCAAATGTAGAGCTGACTTATGCCACCCTGGAAAACATTTCTAAGGAGTGAAGTCACCATGTTCCATTTATTTATGGGATTAATCGATTGCGTGTTTAGTGAGCATCAGCAGTAAGATAGACAAGGATCTTGTACTCTGAGACCATCGACAAAGCTTTTTTAAGAAAAAGCAGTGTCTCTTTAACCTTTTAGAGGTGTCAGTTATGCTTATGGCACTTTAGTTGATGAAATGTGTTCTGGGTTTCAGGAACACTTGTGATGTCATCCTTCACACCCTAAAAGATCTGAACTGTCTCAGGAAAAAAAGGGAAGTTGATCTCGTGGATTTAATAACTAGGTTATGGCTGGGAGAACAGAGTAGGAGCAGATAAGCTTTTACAAGAAAAGGAGTTTATCGTGGACATTTGTAAGGCATCTCTTTAGGGTCTCCATTCAGTAAATGATCCCAGAAAAGGAGCAAATAGTGCCAGGACAGCACTCGCACTCTCTAAACTAGATGACAAAATGGCACATGAAACACAGAGTTCAAGAATGTAGTTAGCGAAGGAGGGACAAGAAGAATTCTTTGCCTCTGCATGAGTACAAGGTCTTACATGAATTATTGCTGATTGGGAAAGAAATCCAGGAACTTGTCACTGCTTCAACAAAAACAAGGGAATGCAAGATGACAATGAGGAAAGCAGATCTTGAACAAGAGGAAGCACTTTCTTACACCATGTGTGATTTAAGTGTGGAATTCATTGCCACAGTATTTAATGGAAGTCTTAACTATACTTTTGACTGGAAAAATAGAGATGGTCACAGAAGAATTCTATTTAAATACAATGAATATTGATTCTTTATCCCTTACACTGCAAATTGTCAAAAGGTAGATTTTAAAATGGGTGAATTTTGGTTCTGATCCAGGATGCTTTCTGCTCTTTTCACCATGACTTTATTTTTGGAGGGTTTTAACTCAGCGTTTCTAAAAGTTAGGGTGTATTTTTCAAGCAACAGCCTTTTACTTAAATTATTCCTGGGGAGAGAGAGTGAGTGTTAAAAAAAGTCAGGGTTAGTATCTGATTGTTAACACTTGCTAAATAATGCTGTATTATGTTACATTAGCATTTTGTAGAAATCACGGATGACCAGTTTGACTTTCACACTTACTGTATGAGGAAGATTACCCTTAGGTCTTATGTGGACTTGTTAAAACTAGAAGATGTACTTCGGCAACACCCGTTCTACTTCAAAGCAGCACGAATTGCCATAGAGATATATTTGAAACTTCATGATAACCCCTTAACGGATGAAAATAAAGAACATGAGGCTGATACAGGTATTTAACCCTCAGGTTTTATTAAATACGCGGTTTCACTAATTAGTTGATGTTTTATGAAGAGCCAGCGTTTTTACAGTTGTGAAGTCAAAAATAAGAATTTTGCCCACTTTGAGTTGTAGCAAATTATAACTTGACCAGCATGTAAAAGTAAACCTTCTACTGAAAGTTAAACTTCAATATGTTTTTATTTTGGTTGTTATAAAACAGTGATGATTTTTGTAGTCACAACTGTAATTCTTAAGTAAAAACATATTTGTGTCAAAAAATGGCAGAGAAATCATGGAATTCTCATGATTGTTGGTCCATGAGATAACACTGAAAGCAGATGTTGCTTGGTGGCAGCTCTAAGCATTTTATCAGCATGCAATAATTCCTCTAGGTAGCAACTTAAATCTTACCTCTTGCTTCTGATGCAAAATAATGTTTAAATCTATTGATTTATCTTTTTTCCTCTCATTTCTGATTGGAGAGCAGCTTAAGTGATTATGGCTTGGGGCATCTCAAGTGGTACAAAGAGAGGCTGTTGAATCCTTCAAGAGGAATTTGTCAAGTTTCAGTATCTCTTATCTCAGTTCATTTGTGTTCATATTCAGGTTCAAATTAAGACAAGAAGTGTAATAGAATTTCTTGTAGGCGCATATTGATGGGTTAAAAGTTAATTCTCTGTTCCTTAATTGGAGGGAGGAGGGAATCTGAATCTGAATCAAATGTAGGGTTCCTATAAGGCATTAAAAGCAAAACTGAAACTGTCAGTTACAAACTATGACTGTTCCGCCTGATTTTTGTTAGACCATTTAATTACTATATTAAACATAACCTGTGTTATGTAATGCCTAAGGAGTAAATCAGTGTGTACTGGTGTGCAGTTTTACTCCTGTCACTGGATTTGTGGAGTTGTACAGTAATTGCTTTATCTTGCCTAGTAGATAGCAGTTTAAAGAAAGTGATGGTATCTGACAACTGATTGAGACTGTTAATATGGGACATCAACGTTATCTGGTTTTGCCCTTTGCATGTCTGCAGCGAATATGTCTGACAAGGAGCTAAAGAAGCTACGGAATAAGCAGAGAAGAGCACAAAAGAAAGCACAGCTGGAGGAAGAGAAGAAGAATGCTGAGAAAGAGAAGCAACAGAGGAATCAGAAGAAGAAGAAAGATGATGACGATGAAGAAATTGGAGGACCGAAAGAAGAACTTATCCCTGAGAAATTGGCAAAGGTGCTTACTGATGTAATAATAGTCATAGAAATTTCTAGAAGAGTTACAGTGAACACATGTATGATTTGAAAGCCATGCAAATAACCTGTTTAATTTTTTGTATGGCTTCTCTTCACAGATGGCATGCTAAAAAGAATTCTTTTCTAGGAATAGGGTTTTTTATATACTCAATGATGTGATGAAATGACAGCCTTTGTGCCTAGTTCTCAAAAGCAGCTATTGAGTTCACAGACACTTGCTACAGGTGGAATTATGTTCATATGTGTATTGCACTAACTTGTTGATTATACCCTATTTCTAGTTGATCGGATGGAAGTCTTTCTATTCTGTATGTAAGGTGATTATCATTCGCTCTTTATGTCCCATAATATTTTTTTTTATTTATTAAGCATAGATAACCTGTGAAAGAGGAAACACTGAAACACTGAATGCTTTAACAGCATTTCTTTGCATTTGTTTCAAATGGGGGCAGGGTGGGGAGGAATGGATAAAGAAGGTGTTTGAAAATGGTGGTAGGCTGTGGGTTTTGATATCTGGGTTAGGAACAACAGAGGGACAGGAAGGGAAGGTAACTCAGAAGGCTGTTCTGCAACAATTTGTAGCTGTAAGGAGCAGGAACAGGCTTGGAAAATATGTGGAAAGGTAATGAAATAATAGAGAGAGACTGGAAAAATGACTTTATGGTAATACGGTGTTGAAGTACTAATAGGTCCAGTATTTGATATTTTCACATTACGTGTATAATGAACACTGTTGGTTCTTGAGGGTGGTATTTAAACCCTTAAACAGTGAGCTTTACTCTGTAGCCAGGAAGTAAATTACTTAAAAATCTTGACTGGTCATTTAAGAATATTGTTGGTATTCCCATTGTTTGGCTCGCTGGGGGCAAGAAGCGGCTCTAGTTGCAGCGCTGATTAAGATTGAAATGGTCACAATGACATGTATTGAAATTGAGTTCTGGAGCACAGGGATTTCATGGGATATCCCAGGAAAATCAAGGAAGTCTCCAAGATTATAGGGAGTCATTGTAGCTGGATAGGGCATTTCTTTGGCAAATTGTCCCTATTCCAGATTTAATACCATAATCATAATATAGATATTTCTGAATGTAGTTGGTTCCTAATGCCAGAAGACATTTTAAAAATAGTTTTCCTGGAGCAGTTGGCCGAAGACTGGATATGTAGCTTTGGCATTAAAAGCATAACTTTGAAAACAGGTTCGTTATAGGCTCTAAATAGCTTAAGTGTACAGTTGTGACTGCTGTGTGTTAAGTCCTAACAGCACATATAAACAATACAATTTTTTTAAATGAAAACTGATGGTTAACAGGAACTTCGTAAGGTGCACATCCAGTTATTTGCAATGGAGTGGATTCCTTCAGCATTACTAAATTGTCATTGACAGGCAAAAATTAAATGTTGTATCCGATTCTTATAGAGAAGCTTATGTTTGTAGAAATGTAAACATGAATAACAACAGACAGTTTGTGTTTGAATTATCCCAAACCTCCGGATGCAAGAGATTTGTCTGCAGAGAATCCTTGCACAGAATTAGTTTGTGTTAAAGCTGTCCATTTACGCGTTTACACTAGCTAAGACCAGGAGACCAGGATCAATATCCAGTTACTTCAAGCTCACTGTTAGTATATTGTCTGGGAATGTCACCATGGCCTGGCACCTTTCAGGAACCCATCTGAAGTTCACATGAATAGACTGTCATGCTGTTAAGTGTGGTCCTTTACCAACACCTCGGGCCTGTGTCTGTAGATGGGTGCAAGGTACCATACATTGGAGGCTCGGCTGCGGCTGATGTAAAAGACAGCAAAGACTCTTAGCTCTGTAGCAAAATGTGATTTGTAACCATCACGATGCAGTTTTTTTAACTTGACAGTCTGTGTTTAGACACTTAATATTGAGTGAAAGATGCAAAATTCATAACAGAAGAGGTTCTAAGCATCTTATGGATTGCCTTAGGAGAGTAACTCCAGTGTGACTCAGAAATAGCTAGTTCTGTTGCTGTAGAGTCATTAGATTTAAACTTTGACTTAGTTGTCTGTCACTCCCTTGAATCTGTAGGTTGAAGCACCTTTGGAAGAAGCCATTAAATTTTTAACACCCTTGAAGAATTTAGTGAAGAACAAAATAGAGACACATCTTTTTGCCTTTGAGATTTATTTTCGAAAAGGTAGGTGAGAAAACATAAAGCAAGCAAGCAATTTGTGTTCATAAAGATGTGTATTGGAACGTAATTAAAAATTGTTGATGAGATAGGAGTCAGGCACTGTAAAGAGACACAAGTTGTCATGGGACTGACACTCAAGGCATGAGAGGAACTCTGAGAAAACCCAGTTTGAATGTATGAGACTGTAGGTAGCTCTCCTAGCTTGCATTTGTCTGGGTTATTTGTTTGTGTCTATGGTTTGCAGAATTACACATAGAATCATAGAACAGTTTGGGTTAGAAGGGACCTGAAGGATCACCCATTTCCAACCCCGTGCCATGGGCAGGGACACCTCCCACTAGGTCAGGCTGCCCAGGGCCCATCCAGCCTGGCCTTGAACACCTCCAGGGATGGGGCAGCCACAGCTTCCCTGGGCAACCTGGGCCAGTGTCTCACTGCCCTCAGCGTGAAGAAGTTCCTCCTTACACACTGCAAGGAAGTGGTGTACTGGTCTGCTTAAATGCTGGACATTTGAATTCTTGTATCGGTTAAGTACTATGCTTTAAGAACTTATGTTCAAACTTATTTAACTAAAAACTTGATTCAGTGGTTAAATAAACACATTTTAAAAAAAAGGGCTGTTGCAGTACACTCAGCTTTAGTTTCTTCTGACCATTCTAATTTCAAACACTAAATATTCTTCCAATATGATGCAGTCAGTTCCAGCCACAGGGTTTTGACCATTTACCAACACTTTCTTTTCCAGAGAAGTTCCTTCTGATGCTTCAGTCTGTGAAGAGGGCCTTTGCTATTGATTCTAGTCATCCTTGGCTTCACGAGTGTATGATTCATCTCTTCAGCAGCGGTATGTGTCTGTCTGGCATGGCTTCCCTCATCTGCACATGCTTCCAGGTGATGCTTAACCTGCACACAGTCATTGGGTTTTAGTTTATACTGTTAGCACAATTAATTCAAAATATTTATTACCCATTTTAGAAAGCTTTTTAAACAACTGATTTATGCTAAAATTAAGTATGTTCATTACAACTGCAGCTGGATTTAAAAGTTACTCTAACAAGTATTAGTAATGTTTTTAAGACTTTTGAATAGTACAGTGAAGCCCTCAAAGAGTGAGCAAATGAAGATACGTAAGCTGCAGAGCCAGGGAATCTGTTTTTCCTTCTGGCAAAGGCTTAGACTTCTGTCCTTTTTGTTAGGAAGTTGGATTGTCTCCCCTTGCTGCAATTGTCACTCCTCCTTTTGATGGCTACAGGCTAGGTACATAAAAGAACAGCCTGGCACAGCCTCAGTCTTTGAGCCTGATAGATTTTAATGAGTAAGGGGGAGAGCGTACAGTAGTAAAAAGGCTTTGGCATTTTTGAAGCATCAGAAAATTATCGCAGTCAAGCTTTTTCCAACCAGATCGAGTTGTTTACCTTTTCAGATTTAATCCATCTTATTTTGAGATTTTTTTCCCTTATATTAATTATGTAAGCATGACAAATATTAAAATAAATACATAAAATAGATTTTAGTGTGATTACCTGTGCTTATCTCGATTAACTTCTTTTTTTCCAATTCAACAGTATCTGAAAGTAAGGATCTCCCCGATGCAGTTAGAACAGTGTTAAACCAAGAAATGAATCGGCTTTTTGGAGCAACTAATCCAAAGAACTTCAATGAAGCTTTCCTTAAGAAGAACTATGACTCACTACCACATAGGTTATCAGGTATTTTACCTTTATCCATTTTCTGCCCCACTTCAGTATCTTCTGTGCAGTGGCACTTTAGTATCTTCTGTGCAGTGGCACTTCAGTTTCAGCACCAGTGAGGAGTCCCTTCTTCTCAGTTTGTGGTTTTTGTGACAACCTGACCACTAGTGGTTTTCTGTAATTATTTCTCTGCACAAAGTTTTCTACTTCTGTTTGGTATTTTCATTTCTGGTGCATGCTGAACCTGTCATAGCACTGAAAATGTATTTAATGCATCTGTGATATAGTTTGTATGAGCTAAGGTGTGCGAAGTAGTATTTCCAAGTTGCGAAGAACTGTATTTGAAGAGACTGACAGCCACCAAAAATGCACTGAGTGCTCAGCAGACTTGGTACCACTCAGAGCTATTGGAATGCCTTGAAGCATTTATGGTTCTATTTACCTGTTGTGAAAGGCTGTCAATAGCAACCACATATTCCAGTGGATACTGCATAGAAAACGGGATGTAAACCACTTGCGGGGAGCAGCAGTATTATTGCAGCTCGGTCTGGGCTCAGGCAAAAAAAGCAGGGTGTTTACTCTTGCATCTTTTCTGGTTTCAAGTCCCTTCAGCAACATCTGTGCCATGGGACTTGGATATACATCCCAGTTATGTCCTGACACCATATCAATACCAAGAGCTCTGTGTGCACATCTCTTCCGTGCACTGGGTTTTGTGTAAAGAGGATGTGAGCAGTGGTGCTGAAGGGAACTGTGCTCTGTTGCCACAGGTTTGATGTATCTTCACTGCCCGGGATTCCACAGTACGCTGTAAAATGCATCTACCCTGGAGTATTGACAAATGTTTTGTCTAGGACCAAATAGTGGACTTAAAGCTGTCTTTCTGTTTGCTCAGGTGTCGAGCTTTTAATGCTCCAGGTGGTTCCATCTTGAACTACTACTGCTAGGTTCAGTGTCTTCACTTAAGTTGTATTATCTCCATTTTATGTTTCTTTGTGAGATGATTTTTGGTCATCCACTGGGTGATAAAGTTTGTTTTTCTTCCTGTAGCTGCCAAAATGATGTACTATTTAGATCCTTCCAGTCAGAAAAGGGCAGTGGAGCTGGCAATGACCCTGGATGAATCCCTTATTAACAGAAATCTTCAGGTAACAGATATTTATAAATTGTAAAAAACTTCTTTATGCAAATTACGGAGGTAAGAGGAAGCTGAAACGATTGCTGTGCCTTATGGTAAGGAGGCTGGGTTGTTACGTAAGAGAAAGGGGTATTGGATTCATCTGAAGTGTAACATTTAATGTCTTTTCATACATTTAAATTAATTTAGTTTTGTCGTAAAAGAGCTAGCCAGCAGCAGGAACCATGGTATTGCCATAGGTAATGGGAAAGCTTATTGAACATGAGAAAATTCACATGGCAAAGATGCTAGAGCTCCCCAAGAAAAGATTGTAGTGTGTCTGAGCTTCAGCTGTTACGGGTGACTGTTCACAAGAAAAAGATTGATGTAGATGTGACTCAGACTCCCTGAAACTTTTCCATATTCACCCCCTGCAAGCCTTAGCATTAATAAAAGGTGCATATGCACATTTTGGCCTTAGTATGTAGTTAAGTAAAAAGTTTACCAGCTTTTGCAGTTCTACTCCATTCTGGTGGTCATAGAATAATCTCCCTGTGCCACTGCTGCTATCCCCTTGCCCCACCTCTGTCTGAAAAGGCCGTCGCTTCTGATTTGCGATTCAAAGTATTGAATTTAAATTCAATTAAATTCAAAGTATTGAATTGAAAGAGCAGGTAATTTTTTTTTAGTGTCTTTAAATGTGTCTCATAAAGAATAAATAAACATTTTTTTTTCTTCCTGTGACCAAACCTTACCTGCCAGAACAGAGGAGGACTAAAATGTCCTTGTTTTTTTTTCCTAGTCATTTCTAAACTGTCTGTGTATCCTAGTCAAACGGTTTCCTTTAGCATCACTGTGAGTGTCCTGCACGTTTAATTAAACATTAGAGAGATTCCTTGGCAGGATGTACAGACTTCAGGACATTGTTTCTCTCCATTCCCCAGGCACTTTATTGTGCTCTTTGTCTGGGGAGTCCAAGAATTTTTTATATCTATTGCAAGTAAAATTGGTGAACTTTCCTGTAAAATTATACTTTTGTGGGCAAATTTCAGCATTTTTGCAAAGCCATCCAGTTGGAAACATACTGTGTTTGACAGAACTTTAGTTGAGAAGGATTTCAAGTTCACAGTAGGATTTTTTGGACAATGGAGAGGGGAAAAGAGAGACAAAAATAGACAAATTGCCCTGACTTGTAAACTTGCTTTGAATAGTGAGGATTCAGATTCTTTCTGTAGCCAGTCTGGTTATGGGATACAAACTTACGTATTTTGTATATGAAGTACATATTTAGCAGTTTTCAAACACTATTTTATTCTTTGTTTAGGGGCTTTTGTTACTGTTTGAGTACTCTCAAATAGCTTAAGATAGATTATCAATAGATTTAGAAAATCAGACTGCCTTCAACAGCACTCTTTTTGCCTGGTAGCTGTCTTTAATGCCTGGGAATGGGATTCTGGGAATTGGACTGGGGAAAGATTAAAAAGTAACCAGAAATGCCTGTTCTAGAAGCGTTATCTTGGTAGGACAAGAAGAAGCATTTTCTGACTTGGCAGCATATAAAGCTGATATACACAACTTTAACTTTCTCAGTTTTATCCTAAATTTAAGAATTCTTGGTGCCACCATAAAGTAGGAGTTGGAATTCTTCTGTACTTTTAGACGAGAAATAGAAAGTGCCCTAAAATAATGAGAATCTAGAGGGGTCTCGGTGTTTGTTGAAAGACATTCTCATTGCAAACAGATCAAATTTATTGCATTTAACTTTAGTAAAGACCAGCTGTCTTAAGGCACATTGCAGGCATAATTCTAGATATATGTGACCTTCTGTGGATGCCAGTGTCACAAAGAGCTAATGAGAGGAAAGGGGGTTGTTGAAGAGAACTCCATAACTCTGTAGCAGGAGGACGGAGCAGTTAATCTCGAAACACGGAACAAATAAAAGCTACAGTAAATGTCAGAGGAGTAGAAAAAGCCTAGCTTACTAGGCTAACCCTAGCATACATGGCAGGGTTGGATGTTAAATGCTGACGGGCTTTAGTGAAGCTCAGCAGGGTCAGTTCCTCATGTTTGGAATGCAAGTTGAAAAGAACAGGAAATCTCCTTTTTCTCTTCTAAGTCATGAGCAAAAATGGCTATGAAGTTGCAGGTATATCTGAAGGATGCGATGGCCAGCAGGTTGAGGGAGGTGCTTCTGCCCTTCTGTTCCTCTCTTGTGAGACCTCATCGGGAGTATTGTGTCCAGTTCAGGAATCCCTAACATAAAAAGGATATGGAGCTGTTGTAATGGGTCCAAACGAGCGATGCAGGGATGATCAGAGTTGCTGGAGCACTTCCCATACGAGGACAGGCTGAGAGAGTTGGAGTTGTTCAGCCTGGAGAAGAGAAGGCTCCATGGAGACCTTAGAGCAGCTTCCAGTACCTGAAGGGGCTACAGGAAAGCTGGGGAGGGACTGCTTACAAAGGCTTGTAGTGATAGGAGTAGGGGCAGTGGGTATAAACTGGAAAGGGGCAGATTTAGAATAGGCATAAGGAAGAATTTCTTCACTGTGGTGAGGCACTGGCACGGGTTGCCCAGAGAAGTGTTGGCTGCCCCATCCCTGGGTGTGTTCAAGACCAGGTTGGATGGGACCTTGAGCAGCCTGGTCTGGTGGGAGGTGTCCCTGCCCGTGGCAGGGGGGTTGGAACCAAATGATCTTTAAGGTCCCTTCCAACCCAAACTATTCTATGATTCTTTGATTCTATACCTGAGCCATTTGGGTAGATTCATGAGTTATACACACTTCAGTACATGCTTTCTTCCCTACCAGAAATGTTTTCACATCTAATTACGGTTATTCATCTGATGCTATTTTAACATTTGAATTCTATTCTACAATTCTTCCAATTCTATTGGAAAACACATTCACAAAAGTCATTAGTAGACAGTTATATATTATGGATTCATTGTTTTCATTTGTTAATTTTAAATGCATATCTGTAGCTGAAATATTCATGTCTCCCAGGATAGGGGTGGGCAGAGGCAACATAACCCCAAAAAACATGTTAAGCAGTGAGTAAGCCTGCTTCTTGGTTGCCAACTAATAAGAATCAATTATTTTTTAGGAAAGTAAGGAACAGGTAACAAATGAGTATTTTAATTTTGAGACAAGATTTCTAGCTGTTTTTTACATCCCTTCTTAAACTGCATTGTTTCAGTTCAGATTACACTGGTATTTCTTACTGTCTCTAGTTCAAAAATCATCATTTGATATTGATAGAAACCTGAACACAATACTGAGAGTTTTTCTTTGTAGTATTGGTTTTCTGCTTTGTGGGAGTTCAGATGAATGTCTGAGAAGCTGTAACACTTGTTTGTTTTTCTCTTTAATTAGACTTGTATGGAGGTATTAGAAGCTTTATGTGACGGTAGCCTTGGAGACTGTAAAGAAGCATCTGAAACTTACAGAGCAAATTGTCATAAGCTTTTCCCTTATGCTTTGGCTTTCATGCCCCCTGGATATGAAGAGGATATGAAGATCACAGTTAATGGAGATAGTTCTGCAGAACCTGAAGAACTGGCCAATGAAATATGAACAACTTTATTGGAAAAAAATGACATTGGACCATATCTGATGTATAATATTTTTGTCACGCACCTGCTGAATTGTTCTGACTTACACAGAGAACAGAAGGAAAAAAAAAAACGTTGCCTTCGAATAGTTTTACTTTTTTTTATCCTGCTGACAAAGTATATATATAAAATATCTAACATATTACTGGATATAGATTGTTCGGTTTCTTAAAAATTAAAAGCTGCTAAAATTGAAGGAAAAAAACACAACCCCAGCCCTTGCCCTTACCTACCTACCCATGTTTTTAAACTAATTTATATGAAATCTGGAGGTGTGTAGCCCTCAGAGCAGGTGTGTG
This sequence comes from Piaya cayana, assembly GCA_013389865.1. Taxonomy (NCBI): domain Eukaryota; kingdom Metazoa; phylum Chordata; class Aves; order Cuculiformes; family Coccyzidae; genus Piaya; species Piaya cayana. Next base: position 464,108 of record WAAB01013672.1, on the reverse strand, counting down.
GCAGAAATATTACTTTAAATTTGTCTTGTGAGATTACTGTTATCTCAGACAGCAAAAATGCTGTTTTAGCACTGGATTCTTTCACTGAGCACAAAGAGTTGTTGGGGCTTTAGCATCTGACTGATTATGATACGGGGATGGTTCTGTCCATAGGAAGTACGCAATGTGAATCAGAATATACAGAGAAACCCGCAACATAACATGTTATGGATGCTGGGACATGCGGATATCGAGGAGAATTAAGAAACATAGTGTGTTCAATAAGCTTGTTGTGTCTCTGAAATTCACTGTACACGATCAGTTTGGTGTTCTTGCACCACAGTTTTTAACTGAAGGAACCAGTTCAAACTCTTCTCTCTCTCTTCACATTAAACCAGGGGTTGGGGGGTGGGGAGAATCAACGTTGCTGTTCTCAAGATGAACCTGTCAGTGTAGGTCGGCCAAACTTTTTAAAACTGTAATGCAAGAACCAAATAAAATTATGCACTGTGATGTGGCACCAACTCATTAGAAAGATAGCATGCATTTTTCACGTAGAGTGAAAACAAAATGAGAACATACTATGGCTTGAAGTGACAAAGAGGAGAACTCCTGACTACCATTTTGACTGATCAAGAGACTAATAGTTTAAAACCTCAGCAGGCCTTGTTCACGTTATGCAGAAAATTAAAAAGTGCTGCAGTTTAGATACCTCTGGAACTTTTCCACAGTGTCACAGGTTTGTAATACTTGAAGCCCTACATTTCTAAGAATATATTTCTTGCTCAGTTGTTTCAGGCAAGCCCAAGACTTTGTAACTTTTAAGGGGCCCAAGATTTTTTTTCAATAACAGACCAGCTTCTTATTCCTGCAGTTACAGATGTAATTTCCTTTGTCAAACATAAGGTACCAAATATAATGCAATAAAACGTTTTGAAAAACAATTGTGTGAATACTTAAACCAATCTCTGTTGTACTTTGCAAATGAATGGGTTCACTGGAGTGCAGCTCAGGGTTGGCTTACTGTGCTGTCCGGTTACGCTAATACTGTCACTGCTGATGGGTGGTTGTCGAGTGTAAAGTGCAAATGCATTCTTTGTAAATACTGAATGTCTGGGAAGTCCTATAACACAGAATGCTTTATTACTTGGCTTTTAAGTTCCACCAGTGTTACATTGAATTTAATTTTCCAGGTCAAGCTTCGGTCTACAAGTCTACTGTGTTAATATAGATAAGTGCTCAAATGTTGGGGTTTTTTTTATAGGCTCATCATATAAAACAGAGCAGAAAATAAACTACAGCTTATAAAGTGAGTGCCTTCTTTGCTGCAGGAGTTCAGTTACAGAGTACCCATCATGTGGATACACAGCCTTCCTCTTCCACATCATGGAATTCAGTGGTTGACACATACAGTTAAGAAATCCAGGAACGACTTAGTGGGATTTGTAGTTTTCTAACTGTCAGAAGAACAGTTTTTCGTTTCTTGTATATTCAGCACCACTTTCTTTTCATGGTTAGACTATCGTTGTGTATGTTTGCAGTGTAGTTCATGTCAGAAATGTAAGTTGTATCGCTATATTTGTATATTTAATCTGCTGGGCTTTTAGGGACTAGAATACCTATAGAGCCTTTAATTGACTCTGGTATTTATGTCTAGGTCTCAGTCTTTTCTGCAGCCTGAGATACTTGGACTGCATGTCTTCTACAACTACTGAAGATGGTTCAATCTTGCCTACACAAGCTATCAGCTTTTGGCCTTGCCTCTGAATATTGCTGCCGTTTTCTTGGTTTCTGATGCTTAGCTGATGGCAGGTGAACACTCACTCTTTTTAACAGATTGTGAATTGCATCAAGCATTTTTTTTTCCCCAGATCCTGGGTTTTTTGGGTGCTGCCTACAAATGGGATTATTTTACTTTTTCACTGCCCGTTTTTGTGTTGAAGTAGAACTAAAAGCAAGAAGTTACTTACCTTTCGTTATGCAAGTGGGAAGAGATTTCCATGGGCCTTCCAGAAGCCTCCATTTACACATCTGTTGTGATTTCCTCAAAGACACTTCTTCATAACCTTGCTGAAAGGCATGCATAGCACTTCAGGGATGATGCTTTTGGACTAAAGACGTTCCTCGTCCCCTTCCAGAAGACTGCAGTTCCAAGAAATTAAACCAAGTCAAGAGTTTTCCTGAAGAAGGAGGTTCTTTAATTGGCAAAGGAATTGTTCCTTCATCCTTGCATCACTCCTGTTAGATGCAATGCTGACTTCTGAAGAAGACTTTAAGAACTGGAAATGAATCAGTCTTGTGAAGTGGCAGCACAGAGAGCCATGCAGTGGTGAAAACTTCCCTCTGCATGCTGCGAGATCAAGATAGTCATCGCAGGATTGCAGTCACAGTTGGAGTGACCTACAACATTGGCTTACTAATGACATCGTTTGGTTTGGTTCTTCACTATTTTCATTCGAGAAAGGTATTTTCACCATCAGTGGAGCCACTGGTGTTGCCATGCCATGGATATCTTTCCCGGGAGGAAGAAAGAAAGTTCAAACAACAATTTTTTTTCCTAGATAGCGGCTGTAGATGGTGCAAATGCACATTGCATGAAGCAATGCCAGAGTCAGAAGTGGACTTCAATTGTAAAATAACTCAAAGTGGTTGGTTGTCCCAAGGTGATAGGTGAGATACTCGCTGTTTCCATTTGGAGACCATGTGTGAACAAACAAGTAATAGTCTCAAAACACTCTGTTCAGTAACTAATTTTATTTCTTTGCATCTTAAATGCCTTAAAAGCCTCTGTATTCTTCTACAGTTATGTTTTTTTTCAGTAGAGGTCTTAAATACTTCCATGTTCTTTGGGGAAGAATCATGTTCTTATGTGTGGTGTAAGCCAGAATACGGAATGAAGTTTGTTGCTCAGTTTATCTCCTAGCATAGAGAAAATTCCAAGTTTTCCAGGGAGCTCTTTAGGGCTAGATGAGGTACGTATAATAAGCCTATTAAATCTTCCTTTAGTGTTTGGTTTGCTTTTCCAGGTCTGGAGGTGCTCCAGCTGTAAAACAGACCCTGAAAGTTGGTGAAGCACCTTACTCTTCACCCAGATTGAATTCTCATTGTCTTTGTAGAAAGAAAACACTTGGGAGAGTAGGGTGAGATCAGGCTTGAGAAACCAGCTATTCAAATACAGTTTCAGTACCACGTGAGCCAGTTCCGATAAGAAAAACTAAGCTCTTTGTCTAACACGAGGGTCGGAGCAATGGTGCCATTGTTCCTGCAGTGCTAGCATCCCATCTGCCACAGGCTGCTTTAACATGTGCCAGTAATGCTAACAAAGCCACTTGATAATCCAGCTCAAGATACCCGAATCAAAATGATTTTATGTTTTGTTTTTCATGATCGCTTTATATGTTTTTGTAAGTGTTCTGTACTGAGTGGATAGGTAGCTTTGAAGTCTTTCCCCTGTCTTTCCTCCCCTTCCAATAAGAAATTTTGCTCTAAAAATGCAGTTTGTACCTAAGTGGTAATGTAAAATAGCTCGAACTACGTGGAATAAGGGTTCCTTTTGTCTCTTAACACACTGCTTTGGGATTCTGAGGAGGAAAGCAATGCAAATGGAGTATGATTACAGACCAGTGAGGAACTGAGCAGTCTGTAAGCTCATTAATGAAAAGATAAAGCTCCAGATGGAGGGAAATTGTTGCTGAGCTTAGGGAAAGACTCTCACTTCAAGGAAAGTTCCAGTTGTGGACTGTGTGGGTATGGTAAGGAGCAAAAGGGTGTATGCTTCTACAAAACCCACAGCTGTGTTGTCATGGTTGTTGTTGCTGGAAATGAAAGCTGCAGTCTACAACCACCTGTTTTAATGCCTGTTCCGGGCAGAGGCTCCCGAAGAGCAGACAGCGAGAATGGAGAGGAGCAACTGATAGAGCAGCTCAGCCAAAGGACACTGAAGCGGAGGTGGCATAATAGAGATTCCTTTATAGATGAAGTATAAAATAGCTTTTTTGTTACTAGAAAGACTACTGTATCTATAAATGTTACAAGAGCAGTTTTCTATGCCAAGGAAGCTGTAAACGTCTATTACTTTGAAAGGGGCGTGAGCAAAGAGTAGTACGTTCACAAAGATTCTAGCTTTGTATACTGGTCTTCAAGTAAATCGTAGCAGAAAAATCGGAGGACAAAGAGTGTCCAGTTTACAAGGGACCATATCAAAGGGTTTGCAAGAGAAATATACACTAGGAATTCCAATGGCATTCCTAAGGTGTTTGCTTGAATTGAAAATGTAACTAGACAAAAAAAAATACTACAAAATACTTCTGCCTGGCACTGCCCATCCAATATCTACCTCTACCAGTCCTAGTCTAGTTCAGCTACAGTATCATTTTAGCCATTTTAGCATATAACATATGAAAAAGTGTCATTTACCTGGTTGGTGAACAAATGTACGATGATCGATAACGATTAAACCGTAATGCAATAAACCACAAACTTGGTGAAAGTCCTGTTGTTGGTTCAGTGCAGCAGCATATTTATTGCTTCGTTGCTGATCCATTAAAAAAAAAAAAATCTTAATTATCAACTCCACCACGTTACTTGCAATTGTACTGGGATTTGCTTTCCCTTCCAGCCTTCCTAACTGGTTAACAATGTTGTACTGTGTTTTTACGCTCTTCTCTGGTGGTAGCAAATATCAAAACTGGCAGGAAGTCAATCAATGAATAAAAATGCTGAGTTCTGTTTGTAAATGAGTGCTAGTGTTTCCTTGTAGGGTTCAGCGTTGTCCGTGGATGCCTACCAGCTTTGAAACAAAGGATCCCTGGACTAGTTCCCTTAATTCCCGGTTGTCTTCTTCCACACGGGCTTGTAAATTGGGGGCGTGGGTCTTGGAAAAGGGAGAAATCATCAGGGACAGGCTGTGGCTTCCTTCAGAGTTGGACTGGAAGAGAACCACCTTGGCAGGGAGCTGTCTTTCCTACCCTGTAAGCTGATTGTATGTGCATATAAAAAGATCCTGTGCTCTTCCAGGCTACAAGGACCCAATACGGGTATTTAGGAAACGCTCTTACTGATTGAATACAAGGGCTTGAGGGGGAAGCTGAATGAAGAAGCATTTGCTGTGGCCTCACATCTGCTCTGGGGGTGGAAACATCAAATCTCAGGAGCCTCTTCCCCACCTGTAAGCCCACAAAGCTTTCCTGACCCTGGTTTTAATCAGTCAGTAGACAAAACAATATCCTAATGCTGGCAACTTGGAGCAAAATTAACTAGTTGGTAACTGACACAGAATTGTAATCACCTACATTGTGTCGTGAACTTGACAGTTAACAGTTTTTGTAGCCTTAACTATTAATATTGTCTGCAGTGAGCACAAAGGGCTCCAGCAGCTTGCAGGGTCCTTTTTTGTTAGAAATATCAGGGGAGGTGATGAGATACTGACATGATTTCAGCAATATCCTCATATCCCCTCACTTTAGATGTAAAAAGGGAGCTTGTGGCAGTCAGGGTTGCTTTGCATGGATCATACCCTACATAAAAAACATACTTAAAAAGTAGCATCCTTATCAATATCCTCCATAATTCCATTTTTCATTTGTGAGAGGGGAGGGGCAGTCGTGCTGGCTCAGTGCCTGCCTTGAACTTCCAGTGCTTTCACACTTCACCCTTCCATTTCTGGGAACAGCACCTCGCGGTTGTCTACAAGAGGAGTTAAAGAGCAGAAGATTTATGAGGAGACGAGGTAGTCTGGCAGTTCATACATTATTTTATCTGCATAAATCTATCAGGACTGACATTTCATCAGTACCTCTCCATGCCATCAGGTACAAATGATCTTCCTACCTTGTCATTACGCTTCTGGAAGCAGCTCTGAAGGTCCCACGTGCAGCAGCAGAAAGAAAACACCTCTCTGCAGTCGCTCTGTCCATCACAACACTGCAGGGATGCCCATTAATTGCCTAGCAAGCCCTGTTCCTGCAGCCACCAAGCCTCACCAGCTGCTACTGGAAGTGAGTTAATGGTCTAAAACCAAAGCAAAACCAACTGTTTGGATCATACAGTTGGCAAAGCAGTGTCAGGGGGACACTCTTTAAGTTAACCTTTCTTTTTAAAGTTTTATTTTGTGTAAAAGCCATTTATTTTTGGGAAAATAAAGGATGAGTAAAGACGGGGCTGTTGGGTGGTTCACGGAGCAAGACTGGCACTTCCATGTATGTGCAAATCCTGGGTTTGTGAAGGGTTTCTGCTCTTTTCTCCTGAACTTCTCAAAAGCAAGAGCCTCACAGAGATTCCTGTCAGCCCCGGAGAGCAGGAACCGTTCTGTGTCACTGGGTATACTTTGTACGATGCTATCACAAAACCATAAAACTTTAAATCCAGGCACTCCTCATCATGTAGTAAATGTCCTTTATTAATAATCTGGTTGTTTTCCTTGCCTTTTCCATCTAGAAGCAATTTTATGATGTTGGCTGTTTACATTGTGCCTTTTAAGCATTTATCTCATAGGAATTACCAAATGTTCATCATTCTGCCTCTCACTTCACTTGCAGTATCAACGTTTTAATGAAATACAACTGGAAAGTATTTTTTGAGATGGGAAAACAATCTCTGCTTTATTGCAGAGTAAACTGTGCTTTTGAATTCCTATTTTGTCCCCTGATGAGCATCTTTCCATCATGTGTCCTTTATCCTTTACCTTCTGCTTAATTTTACAGGACTGTGATGACAGAGGATGGTCGCTCCCTTCAATTACAGTTTTAGATTGGCAAAACTGGGCTGAGACTTCTTTCTTCCCCCAGGGAAAGGGGAGATGGAAAGGAGATGAAAAAGACTTGTAGGTTGGAAACTAAAACTACACCTTTAATAAAATGGTAATGATAATAATAATAATAATGAAAATAATGACTAAGTAATAATATATATGAGATCACACCCCACCCCTTGATTACTTTACATTGCCACAAATGCTGCAGAGCAGACAGGAGGGGATGGGTCCATGGCTGGGAGGGAGCAGAGCTCAAGAATTAGTCAGGAATGCATGGATCCGGGGTCAGGAGCAACAGGCAGACGAGGTCCTCACTGCACGTTGGCCATCCCAGAAGAGGGAGAAGCCCCTCGTAATCTCTCATTTTATACCGAGTATGGTGTACATGGGATGGAACATGCTGCTGGTTGGTGTGGGGTCACCTGCACCGTTCGTCCCTCCTCACCAGCACGGATCTTTTCCACTGGCTCGAGGATGGGCTCGGTGGCTACAGGGATAACTACCAGCATTGGCCTTTGTGCAAACCAGTGCCCTGTGTCATCGCTTTAGAGAACAGTCTCAAAAACATGCAGTTAGCTTTCAGAAGACAAAATTACTTACAGCAACTGAGTTACTCACAAAACTGACTCCAATTTAGCTCAAACCACAACACTCGAATTCCCCAATGTTCAAAAGTAAAGTACAGAAAGCAGATGTAGATAAAGAAAACACGATTTTTTTTTTAGCTCCTGTCACTCTCAGGCAATCAAATTCCCTTTTTCNAGATAGCAGAATATGCCGCTCCGGTCTGGACAGAAAGAGCAGGGAAATAATATGGCTCCCTCGGTCCCCGGAAAAGGAGGAGGGTCACCACCCCCACAATGCCCTTTTAGTTACGTAGAAAAAGTTGTGTGGGATACCTGGGAATTGTAGTTTTTCCTCAGCCACAATCTGACTGGTTTTTTTTAAAAAGGGCCAAAAAGAAAAATCAAACTATGACATTTAGTGACCCAAACAGGGTAAACCCTTAGTGTATCCTGTATTTTTTTGCCAGCCCCAATGTGTGATGGTGTTTCAAAAGCTCTCACTGCCTGGTTATGTTAGTGTGAAGGCAGGGAAGAGCAAGTCTTGTTCAGGTCTCTGATTCCCACTGTCTTTTCTCACAGTTTTATTCTGTGCTTTCCACTACAGTCAAAGCCATGGAGGGAGAGTGAGCCAGGAACTGGAGAAGATTGAGGGCAGCTGGGGCCACTGGGCAGCTGATCTCTTATTCCTCTGGCTTCCTCTATGGCTCAGGTTGCTGGAGATTTGCCTCTCCGGGGGATGCCCTTGGCACAGGTGAGCTGGAATCACTATGTGAGGCTGTAAGTGTGGGCAAGAGAAAACCTCCAGCAAAAAAGGGTGTGAGACACTGGTTTTCAGGCAAAAAATATGAATAAATTGAGAGTGAACCTAATCTTCTGGCTCAACTGCTTCGAAAAGGATGACTGAGAGTGAAGCTGTCCTGGCTTTTATAAATTATTGACAGGTACACAAACTGCATGTGTGCTACATGAATAATGTATGGTGACCTAAATTTACCCTGACGTAAAACCCTGTAAGAGAAAGGAGTGGAGGAAAATAGTCCTGTGTCTGAAGGGACAAGCTGGTGCTGAGTTTGAAGAAAGGGCAAAAGAAAGAATGACGCCACTGCAATAAATACAAGTAGGAACTCTGAATAAAGCAAGAAACTTAAAAATATGACAACAGAAGGGATGTCTTAGCAAACATCTTGTAGGTACCTGAACGGGGCCTACAAGAAAGCTGGGAAGGGACTTTTCACAAAGGCAGGTAGTGATAGGATGAGGGGCAATGGGTATAAAATTGAGAGGGGCAGGTTAAGACTAGACATAACAAGGAATTTCTTCACACTGAGGGTAGTGAGGCACTGGCCCAGGTTGCCCAGGGAAGCTGTGGCTGACCCATCCCTGGATGAGTTCAAGGTCAGGCTGGATGGGGTGTTGAGTAACCTGATCCAGTGGGAGGTGTCCCTGCCCATGGCAGGGGGGTTGGAACCAAATGATCTTTAAGGTCCCTTCCAACCCAAACCATTCTATGATTCTATGATTTTATGGAACCACTAGGAAAATACAGCTTTTGCTTTGTACCTACATTTACAATATTATTAGATGCATCAGCTCCATCATTTCAGGGCCACGTTTCCAGCAATGAAGACACAATCCCACAGCCATTCCAGTTCCTCTGGGTAGGGGCATCAGATGGTTGCTCCTACTTAACTATCATTCAAGCTGCAGATGCTCACATCAGCACTAAAGGTCTGGTTTTTCGCTGCCCATGTTTGGCACAGGATTCTCATGGCAGGGGAGATCAGGTTTCTGCCAGACAAAGACTGTACAGTGATGGCCAGTGGATGTGGCCCATTATTATCATCCAGACAACCTAAAGCATACACTGATGTGAACATTCAGCCCCAATCTCTCATCAAGCATGCGATGAGAATAAAATCCAAGCAGAAGCTTGATATGGAAAAGCTTCTCTTTCTTTTAATTTCCTTAAAGCTTTTAGTTTAATAGTTTTGACAAGAACAAGGGCACAGAAGTGGATGAGAAAGTCACATTCCAGTAACCAGCAGTAAAAGCAGCTGTGTCAAAACTTCATTTCAATGCAAAGATAGATGAGACATTTGGCTTTGTGATTTCAGCAGGCTAAGCTAATACTTGTGTTTTCAATCTGCTTCAAGAACCGGACAGATGGGGTCCTTAAATCCTATCTCCTAAAAATCTTAAACACCAGTATACGTAATTTTTAGATATTGAGCAGTTTGCATTTTCATGGAACTGACAAGTTAAAGCATGTCTTCAAGGGAAGGCAGAAATAACTACTCTTGAAATGCTGAGCAAGTCCAGGGACTTGCAACTATTTTCAGAATTCCCTTTCTTAGAAACTTCTACATCTGCTAAACAAAAATAACTGTGAGCTTAGCCTGTGGTACGTTCATTCACTGAACACATCCTAATAGCATATTAAAACTACTTGTCCTTGAAACAGAAGAAAAACAAAAGCTTTTTCAAATGCTTACATAGCAAGAAGTATTTTAAATGTATTCTGTTACTATAAATAAATTCAACTAGATTTTCTAGTCTCTAGATGTATTAGAAAGGAACATCCAGAAATAGTCTATACTGGATGAAATGTAAGGTTCTACAGCCTTCCAGTACTTAAAGAGGGCCTATAGGAAAGATGCGGAGGGGCTCTTTATCAGGGAGTGCAGGGATAGGATGAGGGGAATGGTTTTAAGATGAAAGAGGGGAGGTTAAGATTAGATATTAGGAAGAAATGTTTTCCTATGAGGGTGGTGAGACACTGGCACAGTTGTCCAGGGAAGCTGTGGCTGCCCCATCCCTGGAGGTGTTCAAGGCCAAGTTGGATGCTGCCCCATCCCTGGAGGTGTTCAAGGCCAAGTTGGATGAAGCTTTGAGCAGCCTGATCCAGTGTGAGGTGTCCCTGACCATGGCATGGGGGTCGGAACTGGATGATCTTTAAGGTCCCTTCCAATCCAACCTGCTCTACAATACATATATATCAGAAATGATGAAATCTCCAGTACTACACTCACGTAGCTCATATAGAAATTACAAGCCTACAATATTCTCTGGGACCTCCCTGTGTGGGAATTACTACATTAGCCATCATTTTTTAATCCATCACTAATTAAGAACTGGCCTTGTCGTCTGCTGTTTCACAGCTGAGGACCTCCAAGGAACTGTATGCTCCTCTTTCTATTTATACAGAATTTGCATTGAAATACTGTTCCTCCGACTTAATTTGGCCACATCCCTGTATCTGCCAGAAAGAGGAGGGATTTCCAGGGGTGCACTCCCACCCTCTGCAGTGCTAGCAAGGGAGAAACAGGAGCTGCTGTTCTGACTCCTATTTGGAAAACATTATAACCTAGCCCATTTTTTTTGGAACTGGCTTTCTCTGCTGACAAAGGGTTCTGTACTTCACCTCAAGGCAACTGAGTGGCATTAAAATATTCTAAGGTAAAAAACCCCAGTGAAAACAGAATGGCTCAGTTACTGCGAATCACAGCTGCTGAAGTACTAGTTATGGGACAGCATTTTGGATGCTTTACCATGCCGTAGAATTAAACGACAAAAATTTACTTAGGGTTTTTTTTATTATTTGAGAATAACTCCCGTGTCCTTGTTGCTCTACAATAAGGGCCTTTCACAGGGAGAAGAAGCTGTTACAGAAGATGATGCATGAATCCTATTAAAATACTAGTGTGAGTGTTCCCTATGAAGAAATCTGAAAGGAAATTTTACCAAGTGCCAGTAACTTTGACTGCTTATCAAATAATTTCTTACTGATTTGTCAAGGCTGAGGAGGAAATCTCATGACTGCAGTCATAGGGGAGTTCAAAAAGGACAGTTAAGACTCTGAGATATACTTTTCCTGGCTCAAGCTAATGCAAGTTGCTACAGAAAAAGAAGGCAAATACTGGGAACCACAAAGAAACCTTAAGGAAATGATCAGCTCCATGAACTGCACTTGAGATTTCATTTTGAACCCTGGAAGAACTGTGCATTGTTTTAAGGAAAGTGTACTTTTAAAGTCAAGAGTATTTTGCTTTCTGTACCCAGAAACCCTGAGCAAAACCTTTATGGATTGTCCACATCTGGGACATATAAACTCTGCCCAGCCTACACCAGTTACAGGTCTTCAGAAGTTGGATTCCCATAGGATAGTTCCTCTCCAATGGGAAATGATAGCAGAGGATGACTTGTGGTGATGAAGGAGATGCAGACCTTGCAGATTTCTTGATATTCTTTTTAATCAGCATGGCATACGTAAGTCACATTAATTAAGTCCTACTAGTACTACCACTACTAGTATTGGCTTCTCTCATTCAGTCAGATCTTTATACAGTTGCCCGGTTTTCCAACCTTCAGACAAACAGGATGTTCAGGGTTTTTTTTGTCCACTCCACACTCTCATGACTATTCTCAGCCATATCTCCAAATCACTTATTCCTAAGTGGTTTTTTTCCAGTCTGGCATTCTCACACATTCAAGATGCATTCAAGATGCATCTTCCTATGTGTCTAGTTCAGAACACCTAGTCCTTTGAATAATGTTTATTATAATATGCTTGTTACCAGCTTCGTGCTTAGTCCCAATTAATCTTCCATATACTTGGCGTTGCTCCCACAGTGACTCTCAGAAGGTATTTACTTCAAGTCCACTCTTTCAGGGACCAGCCGCATTCCAGAGCATCCCTGTGAAGGTGATTCTGTCTGTCTTACATCTAACAAACCAGAAACTAGGGTGGCTGTTGAGAGCATTGAGAGGTGGATTCATGGGTACAGCATTGGGGTATCGTAAAATGAGCAGAGTATTAAAAAAATCTCATAGCCACTAGATGGTGTATCAATTCTGCCACTTAAAGAGTTTTAGTCGCTGTCAGACAAGATGCTAAGAGCTTTTAATGAGTTCACATCTAATTATAATTCACTTTGGTTCTCTTGGTGCAAGACAGATCGAACTTGGTTAAATGAGCTGTTGGCTGAACCTACCAAGCAGCTGTTCCAACTCCAAACTGAAGCATCCCCTGCTAGAACTTGGATTTCTCTGCTCCTTTAATCATTAGGCTAAAGAGATAAGATTGCTTGTGCTCCCTCTCTTCAGCCAAATGCTTCTTACACTCTGATTGTAAGAAGGATCAGTTCTGCAGAAGGCACAGTAAAAAGTAAAATGTGGCACAAACTTCTCGCTCTTCCTTTAACCTTATGCTCACACCAGAACAAAATTACTCAGAAAAGAACCTGGGGGTGTTGGTCGATACTGCTAGTGCCTGAGTTCCCACCATAAATGGGGTGGATGGGCAGCCATCCCCCCACCAACCCAGCACCTCAGGCTTTGATGATAACAAAAATGCCAGCAAATTAATTCTTGAAGACTAATTTTGGAATTTTAGAAAGCGAGCACCATTTGTCTGGCCAGGACAGGAGGGAGCGATTTCCATCAATTGCGCAGCAAGACAAGAGCTGGGACAGAAGGGATTTCCCACTGACAGGCACATGGATAAATTTTCCTGGAAATCTTGTGCATCTTCTATTACTCCTCAAGAACTAATTTTAATGTTATTACAAACTTCCCAACAGTCAAACCTCTTGCTGATTGGAGCTTTGGAGCCAGCTCTGCCTGACTTTGCCTTTGAGATGGGGAAAGGCTGTAAACAGAGGTGATCACAGCAGAGACACCTGCTCAGGACCGATCACACTGCACACAAGGTGTTATCAACTCCAGGGAATGGACGGTGTTGACAAGAACACTGCCTGAAAGGAAACGTGATGCCAGAGGGACATTCTGCCTCACCTTCAAATAAATACAACTACTGAGATGAAACTTGACTCCACTTTAGCTTAAATAAAACATATTCCACTTTTTGTAATAGGAACAGCTTCTTTTATCAATAGGAGGTGGGATAACAGTTTTAAGCAGAAAGAGGGGAGATTTAGATTAGATATTAGGAAGAATCATTTTGTTTGGAGGGCGGTGAGGCACTGGCACAGGCTGCCCAGAGAAGCTGTGGCTGCCCCATCCCTGGAGGTGTTCAAGGAGAGGCTGGACGGGACTTTGAGCAGCCTGATCCAGTGGGAGGTGCACGTGTCTATAGCAGGTGAGTGGAACTGGATGAGCTTTAGGGCCCCTTCCAACTTAAAACCTCTGTAAGAGGAACTACTTCTTGCATGAGATTTCTTGTCTCCTATCCTATCATTGGCCGAGCGGTAGGTGGTGGGCGGGGACTTATCTAGAGGCGCATTCTGATTGGCTAAACTGTCAAGACGTGCGCGTTGATTGGCTCCGAGGCCGAGCGGCTAGCGGGGATGGGGAAACATGTTGAGAGAAGCTTGTTGATTGGCTGGGAGGTGGGCGGGGACTAGCCGGAGAGCGCACAGCGATTGGTTAAATGGGCGTAGATGCGGGCAGTGATTGGCCGAACGGGAGGGGGAGGCGGGCGCAGCTCTCGCGAGACCCGTGGTTCGTGACGCGCCGCGCGGCGGCGTCGCGCGCCCTGTGTGCAGGCGCCGCTCCCCGGGGCGGCGGCGGCCGCGTCCCCGTCCCCCCGCGCCCACACCACCCCCCCCCCCCCCCCCCCCCCAGCCCCGCAGCGATGATGTCCGCGACCTCCGGCGACCTGGAGTCGTCGCTGGAGCTGAGCCTGACGGGCAGCGGCGCGCTGCCCCCCGCCCGCTCCCGCATCTTCAAGATCATCGTGATCGGCGACTCCAACGTGGGCAAGACCTGCCTCACCTACCGCTTCTGCGCCGGCCGCTTCCCGCACCGCACCGAGGCCACCATCGGCGTCGACTTCCGCGAGAGAGCCGTCACCATCGACGGCGAGCGCATCAAGGTACCCGCGGGGCGCCCTGCGGCCCCGGGGCGCTCCCGGAGGGGCTTCCCGGGATAACGGGGGCGGCCCGGGGCGCAGACCCTCTGCCGGCGGGCGAACGACTCGCCTGCAAAGGCCCAGGGGGCCGGCAGAGCCGGGCACGCAGCCTGCCCACCGGCCTACAGCTCGCGGCTGCCACGTGCACAGGGAGCTCATGTCACACCCCTGCCACCATGCAGCTCCCGGCTAGGATGTGCACAGTGAGCTTATGTCGCACCCCTGCCACCCAGCCGCTTGCAGGTGGGATGTCCATGGTGAGCTCATACTACGCCCCTGCTGCCATGCAGCTCCCCTGTAGGATGTGCACAGTGGGCTCGTGGTGCACCCCTGCCATCCCTGCTGCTTGCAGGTGGGATGTCCACAGTAGGCTCGTGTCACAGCCCTGCCACCAGGCCACTCGCAGGTGGGGTGTCCCTGGTGAGCTCATTTCACACCCCTGGAACCGGGCCACTCACAGGTGGGATTGGCACAGTGAGCTCATGTCACACCCCTACCACCTTGCCCCTCGCAGGTGGAATGTGCACAGTGACCTCATGTCACACCCCTGCCACCCTCATCGCTTGCAGGTGGGATGGGGGATGTGCACGGTGATCTCATGGTTCACCCGTGCCACTCGCAGGTGGAATGTGCACAGTAACTGCGTGTCACACGCTTGTCACCGTGCGGCTCGCAGGTAGGATCTGCACAGACCGCTGCCACCATGCAGATCACAGGTGGGATGTGCACGGTGACTTCATGTCGCACCGCTGCCACCATGCAGCTCACAGGTGTTGTGTGCATGGTGAGCTCATGTCACGCTCCAGCCACTGTGCAGCTCGCAGGTGGAACGTGCATAGTGTGCTGATCCCTGCTGCCATGCCTCTCACAGGTGGGATTTTGCACAGTGAGCTGATGTTGCATCCCTGCCACCATGCAGCTCGCAGGTGGGATGTGCGTGCTGAGCTCGTGTCACACTGCTGCCACTGTGCAGTTCGTGGGTGGGATCTTCACAGTGACCTCATGTCACACTGCTGCCACAATGCACCTCGCAGTTGGGATGTTCATGGTGAGCTGTTGTTGAACCCCTGCTGCCATGCAGCTCATAGGTGGGATGTGCCACGATGAGCTCATGTCACAGCCCTCCCACCATGAGTGTGCACGGTGACTTCATGTTGCACCCCTGCTGCCACAGTGAGCTCATGTTGACTCTTGCTGCTGTGCCTCTCGCATGCTGGATGATGCATGGTGAGCTGACGTCGCGTACCTACCATCACGCTGCCCGCAGGACTGACTGAAGTCAAGTCAGCCCCCTGCTGCCATGCCACTTGCAGGTGGGATGCTGCACCGTGAGGTCATGGTGCACCCCTGTGGCTACAGTGCTTCCAGGTGGGATGCTGCATGATGAGCTTATGCCACACCCTGTGCTGCTTGCAGGTGGGATGTGGGCGCTGAGCACCACGCTGCTGTTGGGTGGGATGCTGTGCACCCTTCCATTTCTCTGTCACCCTCACATAAAGAAGTCCTTCCTCATTTTCACATGGAACACCCAGTGCTCCAGTTTGTGCCTAGAGCCCTTTGTCCTGTCACTGTGATCTACTGAGAAGAGTCTGGCCATGTCCCCTTGACACCAGCCCTTTAGATCTTTAAAAGCATTGATAAGAACCCCTCACAATCCTCTCTTCTCCAGGCTAAACAGACTGATTTCACTCAGCCTGTCCTTATAAGAGGAGAGCACCAGTCCCCTGATCATCCTTGTGGCCTCTGCTGGACTCTACAGTAGTACCTTGTCCTTGAGCCTGCAACTGGACACAGGACTTCAGATGCAGTCTCACTAGCATAGAGTAGAGCAGGAGGAGAAGCTCCCTCCACTCGCTGGCCCTGCAGAAGCTCAATGTAGTTGTGTCCCAGCTGGTAGCCTTGGCTGTATCAGCTCTGCAGCTTTGTTTTAAATTATTTTGCATTGCTTCTGTTGGAAATGATTACTGTGTAGATTTCCATGATAACAATGAATTCCTGCTGTAGGCCAAATTTTGTACAGCTTTTGGCAGGTGTTAATAATTCCTTTTTAAAATTGACTTCTAGGTAGTTCTTTTACTTACCAATGTTCTAGTGTTTGCTCTATCTGATATCAGCAACTTTTTTTGTGCCCCCTCCCCCCCTCATTTCTACTTCTGTGTTCATCATGGATCACACCTAATTGGCTTAACCTTCAGGTCCACAAAGCTGTACAGTTGCCACTGTTGCAAGCATTTTGTCCCGTTAAGAAACTGGACGTTGTTCAGGAGTGAACTGCTGCATCAGTGATATCTTTTATGTCTTTTTTAGGATTCTGATAAGGTTGTTCTCTGTTCAGGCAGATGTGGAACAGAAGTTGAACAGTGATAGGCTGGACGTAGCTCACATTTGACCATTATTTTTTACTTTGGTTACAGGCTTAGCTAAATTTTAGTCTTACAAAAGTAAATGGTTAAGAAGAAAAAACGCTCTTTCTGCCTTCACTGCACTGTAAAGCGAACTTTAGAAGTATATACAATCATAGAATCATTAAGTTGGTAAAGACCTTTGAGATCGTCAACTCCAACTGTACTTGTCCACTAATAAATCATATCCCCAAGCATCTCATCTACCTGCTTTTTAAACACCTCCAGGGAAGTGACTCAATCATCTCCCTGGGCAGCCTCTGCCAGTGCTTGAGAACTATTTCTGTGAAGAATTTTTTCCTAATGTCCAATCTAAGCTTCACCTGATACAGCTTAAGACTGTTCCCTCATATCCTATTACCTATCGCTTGAGAGAAGAGACCAACACGCACCTCTCTGCAACCTCCTTTCAGGTAGTTGTAGAAAGCAATAAGGTCTCCCCTCAGCCTTCTCTTCTGTAGGCTAAACAACCCCAGCTCCCTCTGCCGCTGCTTGTAAGAAGTTGTGCTCCTGACCCTTCACCAGCTTCGTTGCTCTTCTCTGGACACATTTCAGGACCTCAATGTCTTTCTTGTAGTGAGGGGCCCAAAATGGAACACTGTGCCTCACCAGTGCTGAGTATGTGGAGGGAGAATCACTTCCCTGGTCCTGCTGGCAACACTGTCTCTGATACATGTCAGGAATCTATTGTCTTTCTTGGCCATTATACCTAGTCTGCCCGGTAGGTACATAAATGCTAGTGGTGATCCTACCACGTATTTGAAGGTTTGACTACTTGCTGCTCACAAATGCAGTTTGTTTACTAGGAGGAACATGGTTTTAAACAGAATTCCCTTCCCCTGTGTTATAGGTTGTTTCTATGAGCAGAGTTTAATGATGTGTTGAAAAAGAGAGTAACAGTAGTCTTAGTATTGTACTTTTGTGTTTATTATCACCAGGCTTTGTAATTACAGCTTATTGTCGTGTAGCTGAAAGCAGTTGTTTTTCCTCGCTTACTTACTGATTAAAGAAATTGTGTAGGGCACATAAGTCTGTTTTGCTTTCCTTCTCTTGAGGTTTTTTTTCACCTCATATTCTCCTTTTCAACTGAAAAAGGAAAACAAGTGAGAATGTTTGTTGCTATTCAGGGGATTTATAAAGAAAAAGAGTACTTCTTTGTCTGATAGCTTAGATTCTGTACTCCCTGGCTGCTGCTGTTCATGATGGAGGGGAGAACCTCTTGAGGGATGTCTTCTTGTCAGCATCATCTTATTGACTGGCATTTTCGGCACCTCTGGATTATGCCCATGTTTTGTTGGAGAGAAGTGAAGAACAATATAGGCTAATCTGCAGTGCTGAGGTGCTTCACATAGGCTATTATGCCATTTTGTTCTATACATTGTGGTAGGTTTGCTGTGTTCTTGTGAATATTACCCATTGAATATACCAGTTTTGATTGAGGGAGGTGGAGAACTGAAGGAGGCTCTTTTGGGACACGTATTTTCCTGGGAAGTTCTGTTTCAGCTTTAGAAGGAATACATGTTATCACTATGTCCCGGGCTCTAGCTCTTAGGGGCATGTGTCATCAAGTGTACACCCGTTCTTGGATTTTGCCACCTCCTCTCACTAATCTGCACTTTTCTTGCTTGCAGCATTGAGCTCCAGCAGTGCCTGTTGAACCAGGAAAGAGAGAAGCTCGGATGAGCCAAATCAGTGCTCTTCTTGCTGTGCCCTGAAGGGCTGGCTGAGCAGAGGAGTTTTTCCTCTTGCATTGAAGGAGGTTATAAAAGAATGTCTTCTCTTCCTCTCTCCTCCCTTCCCCCAGCCAGCTGGATGGTCATTCTTGTGCAGCTACAGTACTGAGCATTTCCCTTGCAGCTGGAAAAATGCTGTGTCATTGGCATGAACACAAGCACAGTTCTTCTTGCCCGCAGTCTCCCACACAGGAATTATGCAGAATTCCAAGATACAGGGATCATTATATTCCTTTGTAGCTTGTACAGGTTCGTGTGAAACACCAATGCGTAGATGTAATGAATAAATCAACATTCTCAACAACTGAGTTTTTTGTATTATAAATTTTCCTGTTTCTAAATTGATCTAAGCATTGAAAATTGAAGAAAGTGATTTCTCTTTACTGACCTACATTAAAAGAGTAAGGGATGTGAATTAAATTCAATGAAGTAATTCCAAACATTGTGTTCTACACTTTTGAGCTTTTCATTTTTTTTTTCCCCCCACTCTCATTGAAGGAGACATAGTTTACCATTTTATTTCTTAAAGTCTGGTTATGTTTTTACAGTGTGTTATAAACCATGCATGCTAAGATAGTCCTTGTTCAGTAGAGAGCCCATCTGGATCCACAAAAAGAAGTCAGAAGGTGGGAGGTGAAGGTGATAGCTGAGTTGATATATTTAAGCACCATTTGTCTTTCTTGGGAGTGTGACAAAGTGATTCTGTCCACAGTTTCATTACCTGATTTATTCTGTTAAAACAAATTTTCAAATCACACATTTTAAAGGGCAGTTATAAAAATGTGCTTCCTTAAAAATGGATGTTATCGAACTAATAATGAAACAGCAATGTTAATGTTACTTCATCTGTGCACATCAATGAATATGAACACTTTAAGTGTTGTTTTCCAGTACAGGACATATTTTTCAGGGGCCAGAAATGGAATGGTCTTCTCAAGCTCACTTGGTAAGACAAAGGCAGAAACTTCTAAAGTGTGAAATTTTCAGTCTTGGGGACGGATTTGCCTTTCAGTGCAAATGATTCCATGCCAAGATCATTAACATTCGTAAATCTCCGACCATACCCTTTGAGCTTCAAAGCTGCATGTAAATAAAATTTAGGAGAAACTGTACTGAAGCTTAATTTGGATGCTATGCAAACCTTTCCCCTTCTCTATGCAAGACTGGTAATGCACTTGTGGATCTGTGCATGATTTATTTCTGCTCTGAATGAGGTGGGGAGGGAAGCGTAAGCTCCCAGCTGCCTGTGAAAGTGAGCTCCCTCTTTAAATTAATTTGATTTGGCATTTTCCAAGATGATAGATTGTGATTCCTTAACATTACGTTGTCTGAGCATGAGGATTACCGCAGTCTGCTTCTTTCTTCTCTCTTTAATTCGTTAAATTCCAAACTAATGAAAATTTTCAGTGAGTTTCCTGACTTCATAATGTTTTATAAGTGCATAGAACTAGAAGTACTTCTCACCTGGTTAGTTGAATGAATCTTCCACAAACTCTGGTTCTACTCTTTAATCTGGTTGTCTAACTCCCTTAACAGACCAGGGAGGTGTACTCAGCTGTGTTTGGAGTGTAATACCATAGGCAAAAAGCAGGCATTTGCTCTAAAACGAGGTGGATTGCAACTGGTGACCATTTTCTGTGGTCAGAGGCTAGGGCAACTTGCCTTGCTTTTCTTCAGGATCTCCACAACCCTTTTAGAAGCAGTACATGGATCTTTCTAAGTCTGTGGATCAGAAACTGCAGATAACTGGACTCGGCTACAGAAGCCAAACTGTGCTGAGATTCTCGTGTAAATGTTCGGTTCCCCTGCTCAAACCAGTAACTGCCGTTTCCACCTGCTCCAGTCTGAGTTTTTATTGAGAATGGGTGACCAGGGTTGAACAGAATAATGCAGAGAAAATCACACTGTCCTGAGGTACCACTTTTGTTTCCTTCACTCTTATCACTGTACTGATTCATAGCGAGTCCTGTGATTGACTCGTGTATCTGGATTGTCATCCTTTTTAATAATTTCCAAACTGATGAATCCTGCACTTATATGAAACGTCTTTATTATTAGTCACTGTTATCAAGACTGCATCTGCTTCTGTTCCTTTTTCACCTTATTTTACTGTTCCAGCTTGCAACAACAAGCTTTATGTGATACTAAAATCCTCCTCTCTATCAGCAAGGCATCTTAGCTTCTGGCTATCAGCAACTTTCCCTGGCACTTGGGTTTCCTTTTTTTTAAATATCAAAGTCACTGGTAAGAACAGTAAACAAGGCACTTGGGTTTCCTCTTTTTAATATCAAAGTCACTGGTAAGAATGGTAAACACTGCAACACTTGCGATTTCTTAATAAGTTTTACTGAAATATTTGGATCAAAGGAATGCAGAACTATGCTAATGGAGAAAACTTTCATCAAGGGAAGATATCGGCTGTACCTTTCATGGCAACAGATTGAATTTTACATTTACCTTCATCATTTACAGAACTTTTAATATTCCTTGAATTCTGAATCTGAAAAGAAACTCCTTCCATTCCCAGGGAGGAAACATTTCTTTCTGACATTTCCTGCTCGAAAGTGAAAAGCTGAAGTATGAGGCTGCCTCAGCTGTCAGGGGCCAGCTCTGCAGGGCAGAGGGGAAACTGGAATTCAGCTTTTACCCAAGAAATAGAATGTTGTCTCGCAGTGTTAACACCATCACTAGAGTGTGTGCAATAGAGCCTCACACTAACAGTGTAGAGCCTTGTGGGTTAACAGGCTTGGCGTGCTCGATACTGCAGTCCTATGCCTCGTAGAGAGCGAATTTGTGAAAATTTTGCTGTGTCCTGTAAGTGCACAATTCTATAGTGTTCTCTGTGCACTTGAGGGCTCCAAGCTGCCATTATATCAGGGTGATTGATGCATTTAAATGTGTTTATTCGCAGTTGCTTACATCTGCTTGTGCTTCAAGGAGCGTTTTCTTTTGTTGTAATCTGGACCTGAGAAGTTTGAAAGCATTTCAGTTCTTTGAAATTTCTTTTTTTGTCTGTTACACTGTCCAGGCTTCAACCAAATATATCCTGTCTGTTTTGGAAAGAATGATGCCTATCTAGAAACAATAGGATTATAGTACTGTGCTACTTTAAGCACTAATTGAGCTTATGTTAGGGATTAATCACAGGAGGGTTTGATTCCAATAGATACGCTGCAGAGGCTTATTTGTCTTATTTTTGTCGATGTTATTCATGCATGATTTTTATTCATGCATGATTTGATTTTACCTTTATATAGTACCACAATAGGCAGTTAGCCTCATGCTGAGAACAAAACTTTGGGGAAGGTGATTTTTGGCAATATAAAAATGACGTCAGGTGAGAGCTGTGATGTGAAATACATGTTGTTGGTGGGGTTTTTTTTCAAATAAAAGCACTATTGCCAAGAATTCAGGGGTTTTTTTGGGTAAAAATCTCACAAAATACGTCCTGCAATGAACTTTCAGAAATTCGCATTTGTGATCAAGTTGTATCTTAATTTCTTCCTGACTTCAACTGTGAGCAGTCTTGGTAGCAGGAGTTTCTGAAATTTTGTAAAAGCAGCACTTCTCCTCCGTGTGAACTTTTAAGTACGATTAATTCAGAAAAATGTATTTCTGTGATCGTGCAACTTCCCTAGCAACAGGTGACTTGTATTATTTTCCAATATGAGCGATAACACATGTTTTTTTTCTGTCATTGTCTTTCCCTTTTCAGATCCAGCTATGGGATACGGCAGGCCAGGAGCGCTTCAGAAAGAGCATGGTGCAGCACTACTACAGGAACGTACATGCTGTTGTCTTTGTGTATGATATGACAAACATTGCCAGTTTTCACAGTCTGCCGTCATGGATAGAGGAATGCAAACAACACCTTCTTGCCAACGATATCCCACGGATTCTTGTTGGAAATAAGTGTGACCTGAGGAGTGCTATACAGGTACCTACGGACTTGGCCCAGAAGTTTGCTGATACTCACAGTATGCCCTTATTTGAAACCTCTGCCAAAAACCCCAATGACAATGACCACGTGGAGGCCATATTCATGACGCTGGCTCACAAGCTTAAAAGTCACAAGCCATTAATGCTTAGTCAACCCCCAGATCGATATGAAATACATATAAAGCCTGAAACAAAACCTGCCATGACCTGCTGGTGTTAAATCATGCTGTTATCAGCTGTCACCTTGTCATGTTTGCCAGTGCTTCGAAATTATGATCTTGGCAAAGGTCCAGGTTTTGGTAGCAATTATAGTGAATCTCTTTGGCACTTTAATGTGTTTTGTTTTGTTTTGTTTTTTTCTGGTGTAAGTGTGGCCGTCTCATGTTCTTGCACTTTGTAATTGTACTCTCTGAATTACTGAAGTTTCACTATAAATATACAGGAAAAGTAAACTTTTTCAAGTGAAGTTTTGACAAAGCAATTCTACTTGAGCTCTTGCTGCCTGAGATTGGTTTTGTCACTTGTGGTAAGGTTATAGCCAGTTTGCTAACATTTTTGGTTGCTAGTTGCATTGGAGTTAATGTAGGAGAAAAGGTGTTTTGTGACAGCCACATGGCTTGATTTTTTGGGTCGGCACATGGGGAGATTTTTGGTACATGAAGGAGGAATGCTTGGTGACTGCTAGTGAATCACTAAGCAAATACCTTTTTATTTTAACAACCAAACCCAGGACTGTCAGATGAAGTTTGGGCTGTCAGTGTAGGTGCAAACTGCTAGCTTTTGGCCTGTCATTCCACTGTAAATTTTCTTTCTTCATGGCAATGGTAAGAACTTGTCCCTGCCTCTAGACAGTTATTTGATACTTAAACTTCGTTAATTTTTCATAATTAGCTTGTAAAACTAAGCTATGCATTCCTTCTTATGGAAAGTACTGTAGCACAGGATTTGGGGTAAATATGGGACTGCAACAGTCCTAAACTTCTCTGACCTTCCTGACAGTTCAATGAAGACATAATTCTGAAGATGCTGCATTTGAGAGTCCCAGGATAAGTAAAAACACTTAAGCAAATAAAAGATTGACTGAAACTGGCAGTAGCATGCTGCCTTTCAAAGACAGGTGTTTCAGAGGATTTTAATGGTGATTAATGCTTTTCAAATATCTTGAAAAAGCTTTTTATGACCAACTTACTGATGTATTTTAGGGATGGAAATGCTTAGGACAAAATATTAGGAATGTAGAACTTCATTAAAACACTTCGGAATGCGAAGTAAGTTCTATCTTGAAATATAATAGAAATTTGCCTGTTACAGACTTCTGAGCTAAAACCTGCTCGTGTTATGTCACAGCTGTATGTTGGGCATCCTTCTTGGCATTACTAACGTCTGTGAATGGTGAGTGAGAGGAGGGAAGTTGCTCCTCTAGAACCACCTTCTTCTGTGTTTGCATAGTTGCAACCGTGTTATTTCAGTTCTGTCTGAAGGTCGAGTTTCATAATAAAAATGGTGCTAGGTTGCAGATAGTTGCGTAAAGTGAAACATAAGCCGTAGAATGCAATCCATGACTTCATTCATATTCCATGTCAAACAGTGTTTTGTGACTGAGCAGTTAAAGCAATCAAAGTTAAAATGAAGGATTTGCAGTGTGTAGTGTGTGATGCTGACTGGATACTAAAGGGAAGAACAACTTCAAAAACTGCCACCCTAGTGATTGCATTAGAGACAAATTGTCAAAACAAGATAATTAATGCTATTTAAACTATTGCAATTAATACCATGTAATTCTATTACAGGTATTACTGACAAAAGAAAAATGCATTGACTTTCTTCTAGATGTAGAAAGAGCATTCAATGTGGTCTAATATGATTAAGATATTTTAAAAGAACCTAAACAAGAGGTCGTGTTTCTTTTTTCCTGCTTAATGCTGCTACAACCGTGACAGTGATTTTGTTTAGGAATCATTTGTAAAAGGGAACTTTTGTATTCACTCTGAACTTTATGTATCTAAAATTTGGTTTACAGTCCTTTCAGAAACAATCGGCTTTTTAACACTCGTGTCCTTAATGTTTTTTCAAGAAAAGGATAGATCTTAAATTTACGTGTATGCTATTGTAAATAAATATGGTTTACAGTCCTCTTGGACAATTTGTTTTTCACACACAGCCTCAATCCTTTTTCTCAAAAAGGATCTATCTTAACTGTTTATCTAATACATCTGTCAGCAAATGTTCTTTGTTTGTTTGTTTGTTTGTTTTTTTAAATAAAAAAGAATTAAGAATTCCAAAGTCAGTCAGTCAGTCAGGTTGGGGGTTGAGGTAAGGAAATTGTATAGCTTCAGTGTTACTGTTAAATTTGATATCAGACATCTGCAAATCTGTTAAGCTTTGAGTTATTCACAACCTGTAAATAAGGGCCCCGTTATTAAAATTGTGTGGCAACGATGTCTAAGTATGTAATTTTGTCTTCAGCACTAAGCATGTTTTAACAGTTTTGCCATAACAGTAGTGTGATCATTAACACAGGGTTGGTTATGCTTCCTGGCTTTCGGTGGTAACGTTCTACCCACAAAATTGATGTTAAAAGTACTAAATACTTTGTATATGTATTTTCACTTCACCAAATTGGGGTTATTTTCTATGTATTTGGGGGAGGGCAAGACACAATCCCAGAAACCTAATAAACTGGCTTTGCCACAAACTGTTATCACTTGTTTTCAGTAATTATACTAAGAAAGATGAGATCATTTCTTATGGTAACATACATTAAAAAGCTATAGGGGAGGAAAAAAAAGAGTTTCTAGTTTTTCTGTGTGTGGGTGACTGTTTTGTAAAAGACTGTCACAATACTTAGGGTAGTCAGTGTTTCCTTGCGTGGCGCTGAATTATTTTGGAGCATCTGAATCCGATGATTCAGAGGCACGTTCAGAACTTATTACATATTTCAGAAGAATGGGAAGTGATACGAGAGTTATAAAACTAGGAGTTACTGAGCCTTGTACATCAAGGACCCTAAAGGAGTCTTCTCCACTATTCCTCTCTTAGTCTCAAGCTCACGTTCAGAAATGAAAGCTCTCAACTTCACAGGCAGATGGGACGTTTTTGTTATGTCAAAAGACAGGCTTGCATGTTGCCATAGGTGTATGTGTGTGCACACATGCAGCAAGACTACAATTGCATCAAGCTGGATTTTGGTAATTATCATAGCCCTTTCTCCACAAATAAATTCTCAAATCATTTGTGTTCTACACTGTTTCATTACTGTCCTAGTTACGTTCCTTTTCCAATTCCACACTTCCTAGTGTATTAAAAACAAAAAAGTAAAACACCTCCTAGAGATGTTTTGCATCTATAAATACGATTGCAGACATGACGACTCACGTGGGCTGTGAAGAATGTGTTTATTAAACGTGTGTACCTTGTGCTTTTGGAGCCTGGGACTGACTGTAAGGGACCACCAACAGCATGTTATGGTTGAGAGCGCTTGTTCTAGGCTGACACAAGCTATTGCATCAAACTGCTTGGGAAGGAAGTGACTTTCAGCCTAGCAAGGCAAGAGGCTGAGATACAAATTCCAGATGTGTCCTCATATTCATGTGTCTACTTCCTATGCATTAGGGTTTTCTTGGGTAGTTTTCAAGTCTCATCTCGTGCATCCTTCATCACATGGTCACTAAGAAGCATCAAAAACAGGGTTTTAATGTGCACTGTAATCTCCACAAAGCAAAAGACAAATGATCCAATAAAAGGTCTAAAGTACATGGTCATTAAGGAATTTGAAAGATTAAACATCTCCGCCCTTGTAATTTTTTCAGCTTTATAAACGAATGACTACAAGACAGCTTTCCAGATGTGGTGAGACTAGATAAAGAGCCCTAATGAAAGTAGTATCCTTCACTTTTATCTTACTTGATTTCAAAAATACAGCTTAATGATCTAAAAATGAGGTAAGCTCTGACTTTGAGGGAAGGGAGTAACATGGGACTTCGTATCAGGATTAAGAGGCAGCCTTACCTCTGACCTTTGCCACTTTCACTGGTGACTCAGGGCCTTTCCCAGCTGGAGTTGGCAAAAGTGAACAGCAGAAAAACCGCTAGTACCTGTTCTCCCTCTGATACCACCAGTCTGCACAAAGACAAACCTGCTCAGCTTAATGCTTGCCTGTGGCTTTGGTCACTCTTGGACCAAAACTTGCTGGTTTTGTCTCCCATGCATGTAATCATGTGCTGGGAGGGCAGCTCCTTTCTTTCAAAGCTAGTTATAGAATCACAGGAATCATAGAATCACTAGGTTGGAAAAGACCCACTGGATCATCGAGTCCAGCCATTGTTACCCAACTGATCTGTACGACAGCACAATTAACATCTTTAAATCGTAACCCTGGGTGAACATATCCCCCGGCTGAGCATCTTCTAACTTCCTGCTTTCATAGAATTCATTGAGAGTCATGGTCCTTGTCCCCTCCTGATGAATATTTGCACTTCCACAGAACACAGTTCTAATGGTTTGGTTTGGGTTTTTTTCAGAGTCCTGATTTCAAGGTCAATGTTTCATAGCGTCTTGATTCCCAGATAAAAAATAGAGCCATGAGTCATTTTAAAGTAATAGTAATGTTACTTCTTAGATGGCAAGTCTGGTTTTCTAGGCAAATCAACAAAACCTGGCATATAATCATAAATGTAAAGTTGGAGATAACGTTAAAAATTGGCATTATTCCGGGACTTGCCAGTAAAAAAATTGCTGGTTTGAGTTTGACAGGGTGTTTATTCCACTCTGTTGGCCTCTTATTCATCCAGCTGAATGGCAGCATCAGTGAGGGCTGTGAAGCGACATTGAGAGGGAAAGAATTGCTGCTGGTTCCCACCGATGTCCTGGGACTCACTGGGCTCTGCACAGCCTCCCAGCTGCAACACCCGCGTTGCAGAGACTGACACCTATTGAAGCACTTGCTGAAGGCAGATCCTTGTAGTTCAGAAAAGTATTTCCAGAGCCCAAAGGAGGGTGTGTAAGAGCCACTGGCCACCCAGGGACACTCACTGGGGCCCATGATCCTGCTCCATGCAAGTATTATCTGCATGTATTGTTTTCTGCCTTTGCTGAGTCATCTCTGGTTAATGAGAATCTAGAATGATACAATACTTAGGTAATCATTTTAAATGAATGAAAAGCAAATTTCCCTGCAATACCAATGATCATGTCAAGAAATTCAAGTCGCTGTCTGCTTGCATCTTATTTTGAAACCTGTAGAGCCTCGTGGTCGGTATTTCCATTGAGAGACGGAATTTGAAAACAGACTATGCTTGCACATTTCAAAACAACAACAAACCCCCCACTAGAATCTTCAGGCAGTTACTTGCTCCCCGAGAATCAAGAAAAACAACTATATCTGACAACACTGAAGAGCTCAAGGGGCCTCTCTGCTTTTGTCTGCCCATCATAATCCAGCTCTCTGCAGAGTCAATTCACATCAGCTCCTGGTTTAGAACAAGAAACTGCCTTTTTAGCACTGCGAGCTGAAAGCAGCAGCCCTGCCTCTGTGTTTGAGAATAAAGCACATTAGATAGTCAGATCTTCATTTTGGAAGATAACAGGGTTTTTTTTTAAACTTTTTTCTGATATCAAGACTTAGATTTAGACCAGACATAAGGAGGAAATTCTTCACAATGAAGGCAATGAGGCACTGGCACAGGTTGCCCAGGGAAGCTGTGGCTGCCCCATCCCTGGAGGTGTTCAAAGCTAGGTTGAATGAGGCTTTGAGCAGCCTGATCTAGTGGGAGGTGTCCCTGCCCATGGCAGAGGGGTTGGAACTGGATGAGCTTGAAGTTTCCTTCTAACCAAAACCATTCTACGTTTCTATGATCAGTATTTTCAAGAAGCATCTACAGAATGACCATAAGTGTTGCCCTTCTAATCCTTTTTAAATAGACTTTCTGTTTCAGGTGCTGTCAAACCCCTGAAAAACAGAGAAATGTTGCATAAAGATGGACACAAACACACAAAATCACAATGATAAATCATAGTAATGCGGAGCCAAGGGAGCCTGTGTGATTACTGCCAATATTTCTCATACACACATATATGCATGCACACACATGCATGTGTACGTACATGGAGGGGTATTAAAGAAAAAGGAAGAGGCAAATGGTGTGAATGTGAGCATATGAAAAGTAAGAGTCATGAGACCATGGTCTTAGCTCAGTACTTCCTTTTTTTTAATATTTTTCACTGTTTGCATTGCCTCTTTGAAAAGGTCAGAGGCAGAAAAAAGTGTCTGTTGTGAGGCAATACGCTAAATTCCCCATTAATGAATATTTTTAGTTATTTACTTTTAAAGAAACATCATACCATGCATCTGAATCACGTGTTGTAGAGCAGAGGCTGTTTCAAGGCCATTGTTCCCAATGCCCCACCTGACTCTTGGTTGTCCCTTTGCCTGCAAACCCCTGGAGCCAGAGAGGTTTTCCTTTGGTTCTCTTGTTTTTCTCCCTCCCTGTGTGGCAGCAGGATACATGAAATGTGCAGGCTGCCGTTCACATTTGAAACCTCCATCTCCAGCCTTCATTAAAGGGGGGGGGAAAAAAATCAACTGAAACAGTGCTACTGAAGGAAGGTGGCAGAGGACAAGTTCAATAATAATTACATTGTGTTTTATGCACCACTGGAAGTCCTGGCTGTGGGATGGGCGGACTGCTAAGATTTTATGAAGGCTTAAATAAAATCTATACTCATTAGTCAAAGAGAATCTGGTTTTGCCTGAGACTAAATAGGTAGGAGGGGAGCTCGAAGCTTTGAGTGGTTGGTGGTAGAGGAACATGTGTTACATGCTGACCCTGCACTTACCCTTGTTCCTAAGCACCTGGGTGGGGGGATTTGTGGGGTTTTGACCATGCTCCCCAGCAATTTCACACCCAGAGAACACCCCTCAACCCTGCCTCATCTGCCTGTCCTCAAGGCTGATGTCCTCCCCCTCAGCAGGGCGAACGGGCTCTGTTTAGGGGCCAACAGGCTCTGTTTAGGGGCCATTGAAATAAGGTGACGGGATGGGTTGATGTTCTCGGCTGCTCTCAGGGAAAAGCCGGGTCACCTTGACACCCCCCACACCCACCCCTCTGCAGGGAAACAAACTGTTGTGAGGAGCTGGTGTTCTTGTCCTTTGTCTTCCTCTGTCCCCTGGCGCTTTGCTTATTCCAAGAAGGGCACACGATGAGAATAAGATTAAACTGACCCTAAAATACAGGCAACAGCTTTTCCATTTAGTTCAAGATATTTTTAACTCAATCACAAATCGGAGGCAATAAAGGGCTCCTGGCTCCAGCAACTAAAGATTCAGCTGCAGATTAAAAAAAAAATAAATTTGCTAATCAGAGGGAGTTTTCAAGTTCCTGTATATGATTATTCATCCTCATGACTACCACAAAGTACTAACTTCAATATCGAGCTGATATGTGAGTCACTGCTGCCGCTGTTGAAAAGCACAATGCTGGGAGACCTTGGGACTGGCTGCCAAGCCTTGAGAGAGTTGTGCTTTTGTCAAATTGGGACTGAGGCTGAATAATTACTTTTAGAATCATAGAATAACCAGGTTGGAAGAGACCCACTGGATCATTGAGTCCAACCATAATCCTATTTGTTTCTTGATTTTAATACCATTGCTGTAGCAGGGGGAGGGTCTAGCTTTCCAGCCAGCTTTGGTTGTACTCTAAAAGCTCGCTTGCACTATGAAAATCCATTTGATTTGGAGGATTCTGTGTTGGATTCATGGCACCCGCTGAGGTTCGACCGCAGCCCTCTTTGCCTTCAGCCCCTTGTGGGGGCAATCCCCATTTTCCCTGTCTCCCTCTCCCCCAGGCGGAGCTTTTAGGGCACATTAGAACAGGTTGAGACCAAGCAGAATCAAATATTTGACTTCGGTTGGATGCTTTCAGAGCTGTGATTACATCTGTGGATGCTTCTTGTCGCTGTGTAGGTTTTGTACAAGGAGAACGTGGGGACTGGCACACGCACCCCTGTCATGCCAGAGATGTAGAGGGTCAGACGCAATCAAGAAATCTGTAGCTCGGTGCTTTGCTAAGAGAGAGAGTTCCTTTTAACTCTATTTAAATGAGCTTTTAAACAGTTTTTAAATGGATGTTTTAAAAGTTTCAGCTTTCATTAAATAGATGGTTTTCATTTTCATACATAAATATATATTATATATGTTTTATATATATAAAATTAACTAGAAAATATGTATATTCACATATATACATATATGTATATATGGGCATGATAAGCATGTGTATTTTGGCATCAAAATGCACTGCAGTATAAAAAGAATATCAAGCTACTGGAGACCATCCAGAGGAGGCAACAAAGCTGGTGAATGAGTGAGAGGGGAAGTTATATGAGGAGTTGTTAAAGTCACTTGGTTTGTTATTGGGTTGGGGGTGAGGGCTTAATAAAATTTGCAAGTACTGGTTGAATGTAGACACTATATATACAGTAAACAACATAGAGTAAAAATAATGTGATGAGTGTATTTAAAAACAGGTAGTAGACAGAAGCCAGACCATACAACATGCAATATTAACTGAAGTTGTTGGTTATTTTGTTTTCTGAAGACAATGTATAAATGTCATGTCAATTAAAGAGAATACAGAACAATTCTGGTGGCACCAAAGAGTTAACTACAAAAAAACCCTCCTACATCGTTACAACAGACACATATTAAACAAAGTGTAAGTGAAACTATGTAGTTTTACCATGTGTTTCAATTAGCTGGACCCAAAGAAGGGCAGGACAAAGCAGTTGGTGTCTCTACAGAAAACCTTCTAGGGAAGGCTGGGAGATGCTGATTGCTTTGACAGACTTTCCCTCCTCAAGTTAGAGTTAAGTCCAAGGACATTTCCCCATGCTTACACACTATTAGTGCTATGATCGAATATCTCAGGCTTGAAGGAACCTGTAAGGATCAAGAAATCATGCAGACTGACTCCAAAATGTGCGCACTGTGCTCTGGTTACCTTAGGTGGGCTTTCTGCTGATTATCAGGGAAAAAAAAGAAAAGAAAACCTTCCTCCTCTTAGCGGCAGGCCAATAGCACTTGCTGTTTTCAGACTATTTCTGTATTTTCATTGGTTACTACTCCTCCCAACCTTTCCCGGCTCTCCTCACCTGGCAGCTAGGAGTATGTTTATAGCAACCAGCCCAGGAGGCTGATGCAAGAAACTGCTGTGTGAGAACAAAAGCTCTAAGGAGAAAGCCTTGATTTATCAAGTCAGATAATTCTTTCACTATCGACCAGTGTGTAGTAAATGCCTGATGCGTTTTCTTTAAAAAGCAAGAACTCTATTTTCCTGGAGTCAAAATATTTTGGGCCAGTTAATCATAGTACTGTAGAATGGTTTGGGTTGGAAAGGGCCTTAAAGATCATCCAATTCCAACCCCCCTGCCATGGGTAGGGACACCTCCTACTGGATCAAGCTGCTCAAAGCCCCATCCAACCTGGCCTTGAACACCTCCAGGATGGGGCAGCCATGACTTCTCTGGGCAACCTGTGCCAGTGCCTCACGACCCTCACAAGAAAAATTTCTGTCTAATATCTAATCTAAATCTCCCCTCTTTCATCTTAAAATCATTACCCCTTATCCCTGCACTCCTTGATAAAGAGCCCCGCCCCAGCTTTCCTGCAGCCCGCTTTAAATACTGGAAGGTTGCTGTAAGGTCTTCTCTTCTCCAGGCTGAACAACCCCAGCTCTCTCAGCCTGTTCTCCAGCCCTCTGATCATCTTCATGGCCTCCTCCTGACTGGCTCTAACAGATCCGTGTCCTCGAGGCCTCCAGAACTGAACACAGTGCTCCAGGTGAGGTCTCAGAGGAGCAGAGTAGAGGGGTAGAATCCCTTCCTTTGACCTGCTGGTTCTTCTGGTGCAGCCCAGGACGTGGTCGGCTTTCTGGGCTGCGAGCGCACATTAATCTACCTATAGTGAAGTTTGACTTAAAACTTGAAGTACCTCATGCAAGAACAGGCAGGTCTATAGAACACAAAGAGATGCCATTTTTTTTGTGCCCTTCTTTCTCACTGCCTTTTGCCAGCAAAGGGGAAAGAGATTTATGACCTGCAAAGCTGACTGCATTCCACTGCCCTCACTCCAAGAGCCCAGCAGCACACGGGAGAAACTGCACTAGCCGTAGGATTTGGAGCTTGCAAACTGTCTTAGGGGTGAGGAGCAGTGAGGCTGAACTCAGATACTGGTAGCAAACAGTGTCACATCAGCCTGAAAGCATTCGTATTACTCAGTGTGGCTGAGAAAAAAAAACCCAAAAGCTATCAATCAATGTCGTTCCCATCAGAGAGTGTGATGTGGATTACAAGACTGGAAGTGAAGTTACAAAAAAACCCTGGACAAGCCAATCGTCAAAAATACACCTGAAACTGTTCTCTGATCCTCACTGCGATGAAGACCCCTTCTCTCCCTCTCCCTCCCCCAGCACCTTCGAGCCCTTTCTGTGGAGGAAGTAGCTTCAGCAAATACTTTGCCCTTAGTTGAATGTTAACTTGCAGAACCAGCTTCCCTGATTAACCGTCTGATTACGCCCTCTGATTAACTGCTGCCTGCTATTGATGGTGCAGTGCTAACGAGGAGGCTGCTTTCAGTTTTACAGCCCAGGGATTCTGTGAGTCTTACCCTGGGCGTCAGGGAATAAGGTGACATTTTGCTAAGCTTATTCAAGATAGAAAAATACTTTTGGAAGTTAACGTCTTTGATACAAACAACAGCAACACAGGATGAGCATGAAATGCTTGTTGTCCCTATAGTTCAGTCGCCCAGGACCACGTAACCAGGGTCTGTAACCCATGCCAAAAGCAAGGTATTTACCTCCAGCTTGCAGGTTGCTCAGGTTAGACAGGCAGAGGATCAACTTTCTAATACACCCAAGGAAAGAACTGGATTTTTTTTGGCCTCAAGGAACTCCGAGGCATCTTTGCATCTAATCTTCCTCTGCAAAATGCTGTGTGATTTGTATTTCTTAACAGTGGAAGCATCAGGTGCTTATAAATAAGCTGCAGCACCGTGTGTTATGCAGGATATTTCTCTGCAGAGCAGAGGAACTCGGAATTTTTAGTTTCCCCCTCTGGGCTTCACTTGCATTATTGTGCAGGCACTGCTGAGGTGTACCCACTGCTACACTCAGCACCTCGACGTGTGCAAACGTACGATCCTCCAGCAGCCGTGAGCCTTCACCCACCACAAAGGAGAAGGACCAGAGACATTGGCTTGGTTCCTAGGATCTTGCCAATAAGGAAAAGTCCACAAGGAACAAATGTCTCCATTTAATAATAAATGAAAAGGAAGAAAAAAAATCCATCTGACTTGTATCCGCAAAAGCTGGAGGTGACGCAAACCATGAAATGTCCCTGGAGATACCAGCAGGCTCTGGGAAGGCACCAAAACCAGCATGTGGCATGTGGAAGAGGCTACTAAACATAGCAATGGATGCTGCGATCAGGGATATATTTTCAGCAATGCTAACCAATTAGAGGGAGTGACATTAGACTGGTAGACAGTTTTCACCCATTCCCATATTGTAGCTGTTTCTTTCCTAGAAACTCTCCTTTTGTAGAAAAGGAGTGTTGAAATTGCGTGTCTCCAAGTAATCTCAGGCACTGGTATTACAACAATGGTGCTGGGAAAGAGCAAAAAAAGCTGATTAGCAAAAAGAAATATGACTATCAAGGGCTTTGTAGCTGTGACTGAATCAATTACATACATCTTTTACTTTAGCAATATCATAAAGCATACTAACCTTTTACACACTTGTATTTCTATATATGCTGTTAAGGCTATTTCCTAGCCCGAAGAACACCTGCCACACTGGCAGAGGTCTGCGTGTCCCTAAACACCATTTCAAAACTGGATGGGAGGAAAAGGCCAAGTACTCGCCTTGTGCACCAGAGCTGTGCCAGGAAAGCCTGACCTGCTTTATCCTGTATTATAATGACTGGTTACAGAATAGTATTTCTTGATGGAACTGTAGTTTCCAGCCAGAAGTGACGCAGTGGCTGAACAGTGCATTACAGCAACAAACTACATCAAGCAAGTTTCTCTCTTCAAAGGCAAAAATCTGTTCTAGACTAAAGCAGAATCAAAGCCACACTGCTATAGATACTTGCAATGACAATAACCTCTCTCTGGGAGCGTTACTTTCTTTTAACGTACGAGAACAGCAGTTTATGTTAATCAAGTAACAAAACAACCCTCCAACATTTCATCAAAATGCTTGGAATTATTCCAGAAGCATCCAGGGACAGGGAAACCAGCCATGCTTAGCGCTTTGATGCTTGCTGTCAGGTACTATAGTGGAGGAAAAGGCACAGCATCGCTTTTTGAATTGCAATTTTGTAGATTACTGTATTAAAGGACACCAAAGTAAAAAGCCAGGCAAACGTAGTCAGGTTTAAGTCAGAAGTGGATCCTATGGTCCTGGCGCTACCATTTTTGAATTTTTCAATTAACTATTTTTGCTCCAGCTCATACAGAAGCAAGTAGGAAAACCTCAGGAACATAAAGACTGAAAACTTTAGATTAAAACCTTTTTATCTGGGGTCTGTAGAATCTTGATTTCTCTTGTAATTATTGCACTGCAGGTGAACAACTATCTACTTACAAAGTTTAAACAAAATTAAATTTATTTAAGCCTGCGAGGGCACATAAAAGCTGAGTTGCAGTTTCCAATGTTGTGGTTTCTTCCCCAGAGCAGATCTAAGAGAGGAGGGCACTTTGCATGGAGGTGCCAGCAGACTTTTGCAGCAACTACTTCATCTCTGGCCTTGTGCCGTGTCGTGTTGGCCAGCTCAGCAGCTGCAATGGCTGCGTTACGTCTCTCCTTTTCAGGCACTGTGAAGATATCTAAAAAGAATCTGAACAGCTCATCTGGCCCCAGCTCTAATAGAGAGACTCAAAATTAGCCTGTCATTATCCCGTCTTGTGTTCTAACGTTTGGTAGTTTTATGGATCTTTTTATATCTTTATATGTTTGGAGTGAAGGATGGAACTTCATGGGGTGGCCAGGAACTCAGATACTGAGGCAGCCGACAGTATTATGAAATAATAAAAGGGAAACTAAAAGTAAATATTTTCACTTCTAGTGGTGTCTAGTTCTTCTGTTCCTCAAAGGGAACGGTGTGCTAGGAAGGCATCTGATTTTTTATGAGCCTAATAAGAGGCCTTCAGCAGGTTTATCATTTATCAGGAGGTTATAGAGAGGAGGGCGATGGCCTCTTCTCCCAGGTGACAGGGGACAGGACAAGAGGGAATGGCCTCAAGCTCCACCAGGGGAGGTTCAGGCTGAACATTAGGAAAAAATTCTTCACAGAAAGTGTCATTGGGCACTGGCAGAGGTTGCCCAGGGAGGGGGTTGATTCACCTTCCCTGGAGGGGTTTAAGGTGCAGGTGGATGAGGTGCTGAGGGACATGGGTTAGAGATTGATGGGAACAGTTGGACTCGATGATCCGGTGGGTCTCTTCCATCCTGGTTGTTCTATGATTCTATGATTCCTGGGCGGTGATGTGGGCAGATTAGTCACAGGCAACTCCAGAACCATAGTTCAATGCAAACGAACAAGCAGATCCACCTGACGGTGACTGTTCTCTTGGCTTCGGACAGATTTCTGCATACACAGCCTGCAAACAACCCCTGAAGTAGGATTAAACTACAGGGTGAAATGGCTTGAAATGAATGCATTTCAGTAGTGCGAGTAAAATCAAGTGTTCCTGGTTTTCTGCCTACATTTCAAGTGCAAACAGCTAGCATAAAGCCATAAAGCAGCTCTAAGAATAGAGCACATCTTCTCTGGGACACTGTTTTTTGGGGGTACAAAGATCTCTAAACCCAACATATGGCAGTGAATGCTCTATGGTGGTTTGATTTTACAAAGACAAGCAGAAGTTTCCAGGTTGGGTTTGGTGATTTAGAAGTTGGATACCTTCAAATGGACACACGCAATGATACCACCTGTGTTTTGATTGGTGTAGAAAAATACATAAAAGGTGTGTAGAGCCAAATCCAGAATTTTGCTGCTGTGGCATGTAGGCAAGCTCCCAGTTGCCTAAGAAGGACCTGCAGCCCTAAGGGATCAGGGCAGTTTCCCTGGCACACAGAGACTGATATATGACCGAAGAAGGGCTCTGGAAGGAAGAGGAGGTGGTTAGGTCCGCTCTTTTGATCTGAGTACCTTTCTTTACAGTCCCAGTCATTATCAATCTCAATGGTTAAAGTCAGTAACAGAGGCACCAGTTAAGCACCTTGCGTACAAAGGGATGCTGGAGTCTCCTATGACTTCCACAAAACAGAACTTATGGTGTTTTTCTGTTCAAGATTATAGCTAAAGGTGTAAAAAAATCTGCAAATATAAACTCTTCAAAATTTGAAGATGGTTAGTTAGTTTTATAAATAGCTTAATAGAAACTAGAGTATAGCAATAGGATGAAGGATAACACTTTTAAACTGAAAGAGGGGAGATTTAGAAGAGATATTGCAAATAAATGTTTTATTGTGAGTGTGGTGAGGCACTGGCATGGGTTGCCCAGAGAAGTTGTGGATGCCCCATCCCTGGATGTGCTCAAGGCCAGGTTGGATGAGGCTTTGAGCAATCTAATCCAGCGGGAGGTGTCCCTACCCATGGTGGGGGGGGTTCAGATCTAAATGATCTTTACAGTCCCTTCCAACTCAAACCATTCTATGACTCTATGACCATCTGGTATTTTGGCTGCAGAGTCCTTTCATCGGGGGAAGGTTTTCATTTAGGTGTCTGAGTCTCTTTACTAGCGTTACGAAAAAGACTTCAGTCTCTAGGAAAAAAATAAATGCGAAAGGCATCTTACACTCTGCAACAAGATAAATCTTATCTGAGATCGCTCCCAGGGTGACATGCCTCATGGCAGGCATGACCTATCCTACCACTCACAGCACATTCTCAAGATGGGAACTTACTTTCCAAGCCCTTTTCAAATGAACGTGCCGCATTAATTCACTCCACGGGATAAGTAATCTACCACTTTGCACTCAAGACCTGCAGACAAGACATTTGCTCAGCAGGTACCTATCTAAAAGTGAGCCATAAAGTACATGCAGGAGTTTCATGCACCTCAGGAGCTCTGGGAAAGTCACTGGAAGATGTAGTTCCTTGGTCTAGAGGACAAAGATGTCCGACAGTATTTATCCAACAGAGAACTTCCAACAGAGGACTTTGGTCTAGATCTGTAATAAATTTTAGCAGAATAGGCCCCCAAATAAGCATTTTTTAAAACTTTCAGTCTCCAAAGTAGAAATAGGAAAACCTGAACTAAGTGAATTACTCTGTAAGAGGAGATACTGCAACTTGGTTTCCCACCACACTCTAGCTTACACTTTAGGACTAAAACTAATTGCACCTACACACATACACTCCATGGAATCCAGATTTTGACAGTGGTACCTGTTGGTCTGGGCAAGGCTTCATATCATAAATTCATCTGCCACCATCTCTGTTAAGAGGAAGAGGGAAAGCACTCTGAAGCTCAAGAGGATTCTTCATTATTCTTCACTCACTATCATATCATCCAAAGAATTCAGTGGGTGAAATACGGAAAGCATTTGGCAGGGGGAAATACTGCACAACAAATTTCGTTTAAAAATTAATTGTATTTAATATGTGACTGCCTGAAACTAGCACTGCTAGACAAACTGCATGATGAACTCAAAGGGAATAAAACATCACTTAGGTACAAAAGATGGAGGAAAGAAAAGCTCATGCTTTCCAGAGGCAATGAGGTATTTTAACTGTACAAAGTCTGCATGTCCAAAATCATCTGCAGATCTTCCCTTTTGCACTGTCATCTTTGCAAAATATTGGGAATCCAATAGTTCTCTCTTTGTGTGTTTTCCTTAAAAGGCCAAGAAAAAGTGCACAACCATCTTTAAAGATGAAGAACTTCTTACATCTGTCTTGCCGCATTTTTTTGACTAGTAGCTTTCAAATGTTCAATCACTTTTTCAAGCCATTCTGATATACGGTGGAGGTTTGGATGTATCTTCCTCTCTGTCTAAATCCTGGGCTGGAAACCGATCCGGGGAGTCAAAAATTTTGTCCCCAGAACCTGTGTGGTGAACGAAACATGAAACGATTAGACCTGGTATAGACGTTTGCACAAAATCCTGGGTCCCTTTTGACTCTGAGTATTTTGGCTGTCAGGATTTTGGCCTGGGATATAAAGCTTATTTGGGATGTTCCTTCCAGATCTCTAGTGAATATCCAAATACATGGATGGGAAGAGGTACTCACTTTGTACAGCGCAGACCATTTCCACAGCCTGATTTTGGTCCTCACTAGGTTGCAACCATTCCTATGAACAAAACGATGACATCAAAAAAACTCATCCTCAAATTTGCTCAAAAAGGAATACGTGAACTAATTTTAAAAAGCCAGTGTAGTCCACTCCTCCTAATAAGTTTTAGCATAAAATTTTAAAGCAGCCTCGTGTTATAGATTTGGTATCTTTAGTCATGACCATCTGCCTTGTAGCCTGCACCCATTAGCTCCCCATAAAAGTAGATGGTCAGACCTACGTGCTTTAATACAGCATCAGAATTACTCCAGTAGAGAAGTAGCTGGTATTTACTGAGCTCAGTTAGCAGAGACACAGAGCACGTATCCCATAACTCGAGGGAAGGTCCTCATAAACTTGCAGCAAAATGTGGTGTTTCATCTCCCCTGGACTTCACACACAGTACAGGGGATATTTTTATTGCTGAATTGGTGGCTCTATGGATAAGGCATCCTGGTGCTTAAGTACCAGGAAGTCTTTGCACCAGAAGCAATTGTTGATGGAAGGGTGAGAGAAGAAGAAACATTTCTGAGGAGAGCCAGAATTCATAGGAAATGGGACCACAGTAGCCTCAGCGCTAACACCTTGGAAAAATGAAGATAACTTATGCTAGGTCTAACACAAGACTGTAAATAAAATTGAAGCAGTAAAAGGAAAAAAATACAAAAAGTAAAAAATCCTTCCATCATCCACTTAGTTTACTAGAATTAGCTCTGGATGACTGGGTTAGAGCTGAGGCAAAGTTTATAGAAGAAAAAGGACGTCTTCTCTCCAGTTTCTTCCCCTCCCACCCACATGCAGTACAAACAAATGGGTGCCCTGGACTCCAAACTCACCATTCCTGTTACGCTGTCGTAGCACGAGCAGCGTGGAAGACTCCGGCATCCCAAGTAAGCCATCGCCAGCACAACAAAAGCACTGCAGATGGAGGCAACTAACATGGTTATGTTAGCAGCCTTGACTACTTTATTAAGTACAAACC
Organism: Piaya cayana; assembly: GCA_013389865.1. Taxonomy (NCBI): domain Eukaryota; kingdom Metazoa; phylum Chordata; class Aves; order Cuculiformes; family Coccyzidae; genus Piaya; species Piaya cayana. The sequence continues at coordinate 424,549 of WAAB01013672.1, read as the reverse complement.
TCTGCAAGCAGAAAAGGAAACGTTAATGCCGCATTCAAGAAGTTCTCGGCCAAAAATATTTCAGTTACTGTACGAATGCTGTGATTGCATTGTAGCAGATTGACTCAGAGTTAGTCTTGTTTAAAGCTTTGCTTCTCATGCTCTAAGCAAGTTAAGTGTGAATCTCAAATAGGAAAAGACTCTGAAAGACTCTATGAAGGAATGCAGTGATAGAAGACGGGGCATAGTTTTAAGCTGAAAAAGGTGTTCGACATTAGGCTGGATGAGGCTTTGAGCAGCCTGATCCAGTGGGAGGTGTCCAGTTGGAACTGGATGACCTTTAAGGTCCTTTCGAACCCAAACCATTCCATAAGGCAACAGCATCAGGTTCAGAAATAGCTCTATTAATGGGTAGAAATCCAAAGAAGGTAAGAAATGTCTTCTCGCTATACTGCACCTTAGCAGCCTGACATTTTGACTCATCCTGCAATAAACTAATGAACAGCTTCACCTCCTGGGAATGTTTCACCCTCACAGGGAGCCATCACTTCTACCAGGCTTGGGGTACAAAAGGGCTAACTCATTCCTTCTTTTCAGCTTTAGTGTGGGTGAAATAATACTTGAAAAAGTACCCAGTTTTAACCAGCTGACCTGTAACTGCAGTAACTTTATCACCTGAGGTGCAGGCTGGAAAGGATTCGAGCGTAGCAATTGCTGTTTCTACTTAACTGTAGACTCACATTATTCTTTCTAAACAAGTGCCCTACTGCAGACACTACTTCAAACTCTCATTTTGGCACACTCCAAGTCTGGTTCTATTTCCAGGTAATGCCTAGTAATGTTTGCAGATTAAGACAATTACGTTTCCCAGTAATAAGCATAATATTGATACTTACTGTATGGATAACATGGACTGGGGCAGAGCTCGGCTCCTCCTCTTCCCCATAGTTCAGTGTGAGGGAGCTATAAACTATTACGATGAGGATGGCAACGGAAGAGATTGTGGAAGCAACTATCAACACATTCACCTGTACAGAGGAGTCAAAGAAGGGGAGCAGGAATTAAAACACAACTAATACAGACCAAATGTACTCACAAGCATTGTAGCTACTAGCCTTTGACCTCCCACAAGACTAAATAAGTACCCAGTAGCAACGGTCACTCGGAATCCAAACACAGAGCAGTAAAGGTTTCCATGATACTGAATTTCTGAGCTATAACAGAGTCTCAAATCATAACAACAGGTTCTAGCTGGAGTGTAAGACTTTGTTCTTGGAGATCTCTTAGTTAAAAACAATATTCCTCCTCGGGGCTTACATGGCTGCCTGGGAAATGCAAGCTAATTTATGATGCCTGTTCTTCCTTAAAAACAGGGAGGCATACCAAAAGAAATGCATTCAAAACCAAGCATTTCTGCAGCTTTTTGCTTGTCCTTAGAGCCAGCGCTTTATCCTGTACCAGAGAGGTAACGCTGCATGATTTTTTTTTTTTTGCTTAAGAATGTAGCAGCTTTTATAACTCAAGGAAATAAGCTCTCAGTCCTGCGAAAGGACCAGCTAGCTCATTCCCAACCCAAACCATTCTTGATTGCCCTGACAACAGGGCAATCCTCCACCCTGTGCACCATCTCCCCTTCCCCAGGCTTACGAGAACTGGATTCTTCCTCTGAGAGGAAAACAAAGCCAGGACTCCTGGGACTCCCATCACCTGCCAAAGACAAAAGAGTTGGTAACTGGAAGACAAGTATCAGATTTGGCAGATAAACTAGTACAGAGCAGATGAAAGGTCCCCATTTTCAAGGCCTGGATCAGAGAAACTGTTGGATCAGAAATGGAAAGAGAAATGCTGATTTCTCCTGTTCTCCTCTGCAGTAGCTCCTGGGGCAGGACACTACGTAAAACGCATCTTGTCTACTCGTGTACCCCCATGGCAGCAACCCTCCGACTGGCTTTACACCTCTGGCCAAATAATAAAACTGATAAAATACGTTTGATTAAAGTGCTGAAAATGTGCACTGCTTTTCTAGGTCCTCATACATCTTGTGGATGGAAGGCAGCTATTAGTGAAAGGAGATGGGCAGCCTTAGACTGAAAGTGAGCACTTCAACACAACTCCCACATGGTGTAGTTCACACACATGGTGTATGAGCAGGAACATCAAGGCAACAAGCCCCAGGGAGTGAAGGAGCCCAGTGTCAGCTTGGGGTAGCCCTGCTCCTTCTTGCGGTACAAAGAATCGGGAGCACGGTGCTGTGCGACACCGACCATTGCCAGGTTATTCATCTTCATGACTTGAGGATGAAGTATTTCTCAACACCTTGAAGCACTGTTCCTCTCCTCACCTTTGCTGGCCCCTCCATGGTCACTGCTTCTGCAAAAGACCCTGTCAACTGCCTCTGTGCCCCACCTTCTACATTATCCAGTAGAAACGTATCTCATTTAGCTCCTGCAGAGGAAATTCCACTCGCACTTTCCTGCCTATACCATAAGAAGGAAACTTTTGCTATCTGGGTTCAAAGCAAACCAGAGAAGGGTTGGCAAGGAGTCCTGCCCTGCCTCCTGCCCTCAATCTGAGTACTAGTAGGTAGCAGCAGGAAAAAGACCAAACGATGAAACAAAGCATAGAAAAGAGCAACTTTACCATCCCGGCCCAAACTGGAGCTCTGGTTTTGCTGAGATGAGACTCCATTCTGAAAATGCCATCTATGAACCCGCTGACGACGCACATCGTGCTGAAGGCGATCTGGAGCAGACCTAGCACCACCATATTCCTCTGGTTGAAGATGAAATACCGATAGCGATCCATTTCGCTTCGATTTCCACATAAATCTTCTTGTGGATTGACAGTGGTGGAAAACAGCCCCGTGGCCCTCCAGTGAAGGGGAGAAGAGCTTTTTCTACATAGGAAAAAGAAAGGGCAGGAGCATCAGCAGCCAGCAAGCATTGTCTGACAAGGGTTGGAGGTAGGGAAGCAGCGATGTGGTCCTTCAGTAAAGGGGAGAAGAGCTTTTCCTAGGCAGGAGAAAGACGGGGCGGGAGCATCAGCAGTCAGCAAGCACCACCTGGCAAGGTTTGGAGCACAGGGAGTTGTGGAAGGGTTGGATGACACGTTCCCTGGGAAGTACAGAGTTCACCCCTTTCTGATCGGCAGCGGTGAAGGTGAGCAAAGGTGAGTGGTCCTTAGAGAAATCCCTGCTGCCAAGCAGGTGCACAGGGCACCACTCCCAGCACTTCTGGGCAGTGCTGTGCAATCTTTACTCCAGATCCCCCCCTCCTCTTAGAATCACTGAATTACTAGGTTGGAAAAGACCCACTGGATCATCGAGTTATTCCTATCACTAAACNTCCTCTGGTGTAGGTTGAGGCCGTTTTCCCTTGTCCTGTCCCCTGTCACTTGGGAGAAGAGCCCAGCTCCCTCCTCTCCACAACCTCCTTTCAGGTAGTTGTAGAGAGCAACTCACCTTTGTCCTTTGGGGTTTCCCCGTCCCGAAAGGCGCGGGGGTTCGTTGGGTTTGATCCTGTGGAAGGTTAAACCCCGAACGGAAAAGACCAGCTGGTCCCTGGGCCGTGATCCCGGAGAGGGAGAAGCGCCAGGCGGTGGGAGCCCCGCGGTGACAGAGCCGGGTCCCCCGCGCTGCTCCGGCTCCGGGCGGGGAAAGCTCCGCCTCCTCGGGGAGGGAGGGAGGAAAGAAGGAGGGAGGAAAAAAAGGGGTTCCGAGTGAGAAGAAATCGGAGAGGTGGGGGAGAGCTGGAAGGCTCAGTGGGCTACGCCGAGGTCAAACACTTCTCTCCACTCCTGGAGAGAGGGGAGAGCACAGCATCCCCCCACCCGCCCCAGGCACCCCTCCTTTCAGCTTCAGAAGGTGCAGTGGGCGACACAGCGGCCAAACAAGTCACAGAATCACTAGGTTGGAAAAGACCCCCAGGGTCATCGAGTCCACCCGTTCCTATCATTCCCCTCATTCCCCGTTGTCCTCTCATTCCCTTCATGGTGCCATTGTCCCCTTGCTTCCCTCATTCCCCTCACAGTGCCAGCCCTTCACTCCCCACTGTCCCTTCATGGTGCTATCATCCCCTCACTCCCCATTGTCCTCTTCTCCCCCTCACTCCCCGTGGTCCCCTCATTCCTCACTGTCCCTTTGTTCCCCTCACGGCAACATCGTCCCCTCACTCCCCATCATCCCCCCCTTCTCCATCCCTGCAGACAGTGGAGAGCACAGCATGCCCCCATCCCCCTGAGCATCACCCTCCACCACCCACCCCAGCACAAGAGGCCATGAGCTACCACAGCCAGAGACTCCTTTTAATAATAAAAAAATCTGAGTGGATAAACAAAGCCACAGAACTATGAATACGTATCAGAATTTCTACCAATGGTTTAATTTAATCTCGTATGTACTTTTTTTCTATACTATTATTTTATAAGGAATATCGCTGTGATAAATTTACCTGCTAGCCTAAGGCTTTAGACGATAGCTGTCCTTTGGAAACATGGATGCACATGAAATAGAATCATAGGATCACTAGGGTGGAAAGGACCCACTGGATCATCATAGAATCACAGAATCATAGAATTACCAGGTTGGAAGAGACCCACTGGATCATCAAGTCCAACCATTCCTATCAAACACTAAACCATGCGCCTCAGCACCTCATCCACCTGTGCCTCAAACNCTGTTCTCCAGCCCCTTCACCAGCTTCGTTGCTCTTCTCTGGACTCACTCCAGAGCCTCAACATCCTTCTTGTGCTGAGGGGCCCAGAACTGAACACAGGATTCAAGGAGCGGTCTCACCAGTGCCGAGTACAGAGGGAGAATAACCTCCCTGGACCTGCTGGTCACACCGTTTCTGATACAGGCCAAGATGGTATTGGGCTTCTTGGCCACCTGGGCACACTGCTGGCTCACGTTCAGTCGCTGTCAACCAACACCCCCAGGTCCCTCTCCTCCAGGCAGCTTTCTGTAGAGCTATCAATGGGGAGACCTTCTTACCCATGTATGTATTTTCATACATAACGCAACTGTAGGTGTCTACTCAGAAAGCAGGAAGAGTTGGTGATCAATCAGAGCACAAATTGACCGCCAAAGTGCTGCCCCTTTCCTTACCACTCATCCAGCGGGATGCATACAGCGAACAAGAAGACTGAGGAGCAGGTTACCTGCTGGGAAGTCACCTCTGCTGCTTGCTGCCGTCCCTTCCTACTACCTACAAGTCAGCAACACCATTATACCACATGCACATTCATATGTCTTAAAATGCAACAGTTAAAGCCAGCAGGGCACATCCAGGCAGGATGTTCTTCTGCATTGGAATGCAACTGAAGCCCATGTTAGTGCATGGAGAAGCGAATAACAAAAGCAGTGGAGGTGCCCCCAAAAAATCCTGAAGCAGTGGTGCCAGGAGTGTTGCTGTTCATTCACCATTAGTATAATGTGGCCTGGAAGTGTGTTACCTGTGCGCCAAATCCTGCTCCCGTGCGTCAGCAATAACCGTAGCTGCAAAGCAACCACACAGCACACCAGGAAGGGGGAGAGATCAGAGGGTGCCAAAACCGCTACGCACAGAAGACAAGGAGAGACGATGATTCTGTTGAATATTTTAATATCTGCATTGCCTTCATAGCGCAATTAAAGCAATCTTTAAAATTCACTTATTACAAATGTTTGTCAAGTCTATTTTTCCCCAGAAACATTTTTCTTACTTCCTTGCACATACACCCAAACACACTATAAAAACCTCATTCATAACATCAAAAGAAGGGCAATCATCATTCATGTAAACATCTTTCTTAGAGTTATCCATTTTTTAAAAGTCATGAATAAACCTACAGATGTTCAGTAAGGCTCATAGTTCAAGTACAAATGTCATAAAACACCTATCAAGTACTGTATACAAGTTAGATACTCCGGGGTTAACTGTTAACACACATGTAAGCTTACCCCAAGGATTATTCTTTAGCACTTAGTTCTTCAGAACAGAGACACCCAGTAATTATGGGCTGAAGAGTATTAAAATAGCAGAAGGCCCAGCAGAAACTGTTAAGTAATACACAATTTTAGTCTGGATCTTAGCTCAAGACTTAAATTCAGTACAGTTACAGTAGGAAAAGTTTTCTAGGAGGAAATCTGCAGAAAGGAGGGATGGGTCCATTTGTACAGTGTCACGGAGGAACGAGCCAAGAGGTATGTCCTGAAGATGTGACTGGCCTTGCTATTGCAATTATTTATGGCAGGCATGTGTAATGCTGCATAAATACTTTCCCAAATAGCAGAAATGACCATTTGTAATTGTAAAGATCACTTGTTGCATCTCCCCTTTCAAAAAAAAGATCTACTTGTTGGTAATCAATTACACTTGCATCTTACAAAAAGATGTCCTTTTAAATTTGGTTTCAATCTTAGTGGAACTTTTTTTTTTTTAAATATTCATTCTACCATGAAAATATTTCATACAAACATCATTTTACATACAAATATGTTAAAACTTGTCAAGAGGGTCTTCCCACACTCATGATTTTATGGCTTGAACATTTAATTGCTTAGAATTTTTGTATATATATTTCTCCTGGAAAAAAAATAAAGTCATTACAGTAAAAGTGGTAAAGAAAGAGGGCAAGAACTTCAGTTGTCTGAAGACAGAAGAGCGCCAAGAGGAGGGTTCATTCAACAGTGACCTTAGTGTTCAAAAACCTTTGATCTGGGGCAAGTAAACATGCACTCAATCTTGCACCTTTTTATTTAAAAAAAACCCCAAAATATCCCTTATAAGACTGCTTAGAAATGCTTTGTCCAAAAATATAGTTCTCGTGTTTCCAGTACACAAAGCAAAAGGAGCAAGGTCTCCCCCAGGGCACAGGTGAGTGTGAAGCCCACTCACGCCCACAGGTAAAACTGCTCCCACGCCTGCATTCCTCGCCCAAATGCTCTCAGCATCCAAAAGCGCGGTGTAAGGGAGGAAGAGGCGTCTAATGCAGCACCCCAGCATATAAGGAGACACTTCAGCAACATTGTTTTCAAAGCGATTGGTTTTTTTTTCTTAAGTGCTTGGAGGTGAATTCCTCAGGCACCCACAGCTCCAGCAATTCTGCTGTGCCAGAGGAAAACAAAGCAGCAGATAACCAGCTCTGTACAACTCATTACCTCATTGCAATGGCAGCATACCCCAAAAAGACCATTAAATTGGGTGAAAGGACAGAAATTACAGAGGTTTCTGGGACAGATGCGACACTGTACAGTTCCTGCCGCAACCGAAGTGGTGAGCACCAGTTTGGACTGAAGGAAAAGGGCAGCCAGCCAGGAAGGAAACTGAAAAGTGGCAGTTCCCACCACTTTGCAGTTTCTCGTACCAGACAGGGTATATGTTGGCTACTCTGCTCCTCCAGTGCCTGGCAGAGGGTGAGAAATCCGTGACGGCGCTCTCACCTCCATGCCTGCAATGTACGGTGACAGCCCTGGGGAAGAAACCACAGCCACTGCCAACTGTGTGCAACGCAAAGCTCTGCATCTGAAAAAGGCTGAACGAAGGAGAAGGTTACCTACTCACTCTGGAAACATGCAGCCCTGCAACACGCCTCCCAGAGGTCTTGAAACCTGCATGAAATGCTCAGGAGCAAAAAAAGGAAAAATCATGGGCCATTCTAGTGGGAACTGTGGAACAAGTCAAAAAGCTGGCACAGCTCTTGCTCTGATCAAGGAAGAGTCATAGCCAGGTATTCGTATTCCCTTTGACTTTTTCAACAGTTAAGACTTACACGTATTTATGTAAGTTTCTTTTTTTTAATTACCACCAAAAAGAAGGGGAAATATGCCTTTTTGGATTTGTGAAGGAAAGCCTATTTTAATAGATCCCAAAAAGTCAAATTATAGCAAGAGACTCAACTCGAGACACTCTCCACCAAGCCTAAGCCCTTTTCCTTCTTATCCAGAGGAGCGAACCATCAGCTGTAACTTCTCATGCTCTCATCTCTAAGATAACTGTTTCTCCAGAAAACTAAGCCTCTCTGTTCTTGGTGACAAAACACGGTGCTGCCACAGCAGGAAGATCCATTTAAGTTTTGTTTTGTTTTTAAAAATAGATCATCAGCAGCTGATATAGGCTCCTTCTCATCAAGGAGCCTGGGTATCAACCCTCCCCATCACAGACAAGCCACATGCAGCACTGCAGACCAAAGGCAGACAATCAGAAACTGAGCAGTACCTGAAAAAAAACAGCAGTTCCAGGTTCTCTTATGCTATTCATCAGCCACAAGTACTCCAAGTGTCAGCAGCTCAGTCAGGCTCAGCTGACAGGCATCGGCTCTTCTTCCAGTTTCTGTGCCACGAAGACAGGTCTTTGGCCAGACTGAGAAGCAGAGCTTCTCTACTTATTAGATATTCATCAATATTCAGCTGCATTCAACCCTCAAAAGGATTGCTTTTCAAAACGACTGCTTCTCTGCCCCTAATTAAAACCATGGTTTGGTGTGGGTCTCGTATTACTACAAATAAATAGTTTTGCAAAGCTGGTCTTGCTACCTAGTGAGCCCCAGAAGCTGAGCTGCAATACGTTGACCAAGTTAAGGCATCATTTGGAGTTCTGTAACTAACCTGTGTTTGAATCTGTGGTTGCCAACGCATACTTCTCAAAAACCTCTGGAGGTCACACAAAGCCCTGAGCCCTTTCACTACCCAGTAGTAAAAACCATCCCAACCATCTCCACTCTAACAGACCACAAAGAAAAAGAAAACAAATAAGAGTTAAAAGGCTTGGTCCTGAACCAAGCCAAAGCAGCTTTATAATCACAAGTTTTATAGAAGGTTGGTCACCGGGATCTACAGGAGGACCAATAGATTTCAACAGAGTAGGGAGAAAAAGGACAGTAGAGCTCACAGAGACAATAGCCACAGCTGTGACACGCTACCAGGCTACAAGCATGTGCAAGAGCAAGAGTATCTGTGTGACTGTCGCCAAATTAATGGCTTCTGAAAACACAGAGGATACCTCAGTGCCTTTTTTCCCCCTAGAACTGCCCTATTTTAGGATGCAACCTTCATGCCTGATGTGCAAGGAGCACCATCTTGTATTTATTTCAAAAATCAGGCTACATGAAGACTGACAAATCTATTAAAGCATAAGCAACTCCACATGAAGAGGAGATAGCGGAGGAATCGGAGACCGATCAGGAATGAAGCCAAAGGAGATCTAGAGATCAGAACCTTTTAAGCATGATTCTCTAGCAGGCAAAACGAGGCCAGCAGTCCAAAGCAGGTTAAAGACTGTGGGAGGAGTTACCATCCATTTGCAGCAGGGTTCAGTCTTCCCTTGCCTCTTCCCTGCACCTAAACACAAGCCTCAGCTTTTCAAACTTGATGGTCCTGGCAGAATAGTCCATAAGATGCACACGACAGCTTCCTACCAGGGAGGCACGATTTTCTGCAAGTGGCTGAAACAGCAGTAACCTAAGAGAATGACCTGTGGGCAAGCAGGAAAAGATCAAGACATGCATATTTCTTTTTGAGGTTCAAAAAGAAGCTGTGCTGCCCATCAGCCTCTGACAACTCTCCATCACCTGCGTGACTCAGTTCTGTCTCTGCACACTCAGTGGAGTCCTGGAGTTGTCACCTCTGTCAGCTACCTGCCTTGGATGAGATGCAGAGCTGAGGCCTGAGTCTCCAGCGTGAGGAGATAAGTGGTGTCAATGCTCACATTCGGATCACTGCTGGAAGAGTGTCAAAAAGCCCTGAGCCTACTCACCCCACCCCAGCACATGCACAGAGTAGCTTTTTGTGCAAGCTTAATTGGTGAGGTGCTGGAAAAGGTTTGTGTTCAGTCACAGGGACTAAACAGAGTCCCAACTTAAAGAGGTTCTCATTTATAATTCCGAACTGCCTACAGGTACCAAAGCAAGGATTCTCAGAGCGCACAAAATAGCAACCTCATCCTTCCCTTGCAGGTACCAGCCCAACACATTCTCCACATCTGGCTCCCTGGACAGCCAGACACCTCCAACCATTCGAGCAACCAACCAAAACGCGTTGCAATAGAAAGGTAGGTCCGATTTCCAAATCATTTATGTTACATATATACAAACCTTTTAAACTACAAACACTTAAAGAAAACGTTGCAAATGTATTTGATTTTCTTCCTAAGCTGCTAAACCCAAAAGAGAGCATCAGAGTCCCAGAAGGGCTCCAGTATCCAAACCGAGATGATACATTATTTCTCTCTTATACAGCATTAGGCAAGACCAGTACAGTATCTGAAAAAGCACAATCACCCTAGCCCTGAAAAACCCCAGAACACAGCCCTGCAGATGAATATTCACAAGCCCCCACTGTTGGCCACAACAAAGCTATGGATTGACTGCTGTTTCTAAATATGAGCAGTGAGCGATGTTTTTACATTCATTGTTTGTCTTTCAAAAAACAATCTTTTCATATCTTTTTTTAAAAAAAATCTTATTTTGATATCTCATACTATATTAGTTTACTGTTTCTTAAACCAGTACTACTTAAAGACGGCTAACAAGGCTATATTCTTTATCAACTGAACACATACAAAAGATACAGCTCTCCTTAACCAAGTCCTACAGCCTGCCCTCAAATACATACACCTCCTTGAAGAAAATTCATGTGAGATGCAAGCATCTCCTTGCTAGAATTTCTGCCTTGAGAACCGGCCACTTTGACAGGTGAAATCCACAAACCAACTCATGGACACTAATGCAAATAATGTGCTTGCCTTCCAGAACACGAACTTCTGAAAGTCCTTCGAAAAAGTGAATCTTTTTTACTCCTTTCAGAAAATCTTCATGCAAATAACAGCTTCATTTGCGTGTCGTAATCATAAATTAAATAAAATAAGCCAGCCGTGAAGGCTAGATAAATATTAGGTTTGGACATGTCGCTATACTATTTAGAGAGCCACAAAGACCAACACACAGCACTCTCACATACACACACAAGCCTTTCCACTAGTTAGAAAGGATTTTCTTCTGCATAAGAGGATTTTTAGAAAGAACAACGTTCAGACAAGAGGAAAGGGGGAGTTAAAACCCAGCCTCCTATATGCTAATAAATAAACTGCTCTATTGCAAGATTCAGATCAAAGGTTTAAAAAGGCAAAATTATGCTACTATTAGAGAATATCAAAATATTACTGTTATCATTACAAGTGGCATATATGCAAAATGCAGTTGCACAATAATGCCTAGGCAGATAAGAGAGCAACACTAAGTCTGCCGACTAAAAGTGAACGATATACCCATTTTAGTTTTCTGTCTAGTCTTTTGGCATCTTTGCATATGGTGCAAAAGCAGAAGCTACCAAAGAATACCACGTCTTGTATAGAATATTAAATAAGTTCTCCAGATAAGACTGGTGCAACACTAGCTAATTTTAAGTCTGCTATGAGTAACACAGTCAAACCTAGTTAGTACGCAAGAAACTTATCTCTTAACACAGAATGCAAAGTTATGATGCAACAGCATGAACAATCCCTGCTTGTCCAGTTTTCAGTATAAAGGTAGTGCATAGATCCAAGTTTCTGTTTCAGTTTGCTGAACGGAGAAAGAGCTTCCATTTCACTTCTGCTGGGCAGCCTGGAAAGCTTTCAGTTCCAGCTGGTACCACTCCGGCGCTTCCGGCCCGTTTTGCCCAACGGGGTTGTGATCATATCCATAAGCCACTGTTAATTCTTCGTCCTTCTCCACAGCCCTGATGGTACGGATACACTTGATAGGCCCAAAACGAGGATGAACAAACCTGGATAAAGCATAGAACACCTCTGCTAGGCTTAGCTCTCAATTCACAGACTCTGTTAGCCCCTTCTATAGTTTCAGAAGTCACTCATAGTCCAGAGCAATATCGCATGATTTGACACTGGATCAGTAGATTGCTTTGAGCGAACCTTAAAGATTCACGTAATAAGGGCAAAAATATCGATATATTAAAGCAGCTTGGTGTAGCTCTATTATCTGAAGTTTTTCCACAGTCCTGCAACGTTGCTTGTTTGTAATAAATAAATAAAATTAATCACTGCCACATGCCCTGGGCTGGCAGAGATAGACATCTGCACGTCAGGAAAACAGTACAGATTATGACAGACTGCAGAGCATGGAAACTTGCTCATCTTAATTTCCCCAGTGCAGGTTACCTCCCAAGCAATCACAAGATACTTCTGCACATCTTCTCCCAGAGTCCCACAGTGGAGGGAACTGGTTTACTTAATGAAGGAAAACTATTTTTCTACAAGCATATCTCCACAGGTCTGTAAATATTTACACCTTTGAGTGTATGTATACATGAAAACTTTCCTAGTGCTCTGCACCAACTGCAGAGCAGCAAGATGCATATTTTTTGAATTTCAGAAATTGCAGCACATTTGCCAGTGCGGGTCGAGCATCTTCAGTTTAGCAAATACAGTGCAGTCCTAGCCAAGCTAGTATTTAAAGAGCTGTGTTTATAGATTTTAGAGTCAAGAGGCAGCTCTTTAGAGATCATTACAAAATTAACAGTCTCAAACTTCAAGATACTCCATGGTGTAAGTCCCAAGGGACATCAAGCACCTGCAAGGCCAGCCAGTTTCCAGCTCAGCCCAGGTGAGCAGGAACATTTTCAGTACCTGGACCCATTATTCCCAACCCCACCAGCAGACGCTCCTTATTCACCTGCCCAGAAACACCCTGTGAGCCCAGACTGCTGGGTTGCAGCTTGACCCCGAAAAACAGGGTTCTACTTACGGGTCATAGATGCAGTTAGGAGTGAAAGAATGGTTGGCCTTATGCCCCAGCGAAGCACAGTACTTGGCGGCATGGTTGTAGGGCTCTGGCACGTCTATGACTGTTTCATCATCCAGGGATATTGTATTTCCATTGAGCGCCCAGTCTCTGCTGTCTACCTGGTTTGCAAGGCAAAAATCCAGTGTGTGTGTGTGTGTGTGTACAAGGGTCAACTTTGCCAGCAGTTTGAAATCAAACATTCAAAGACATGCAACTAAAGTTTTTCCAGCAAGTTATTAAAAAAATAACCACCAATTTTTTTTATATACATATAGATGGATGTGTACTTTCTTTCAATTAAACTCTATCATATTAAACCTTAAGAGTGGGAGGGGGGTGGGTGTAAAATCCCACTAGAAGGAGACTTCAGAAGGAGCAATTAAAATTCAGACTGACTTTTTTCTCTCCTTTACCTCCTGATGTGTAATTCGCACTCCGTTGTAAAAGGACATAACTGTACTGGCTTCTGCTGCTATTTTCGAAAATAATCCTTCTCCAGCGCTGGAAATGAGAGACACATCAACGTACACCCTGCAAGGGAAAAGGGCATGGAATTAGTGATATCCTGCAGTTTTCATTTTCAAGTAGTAGTATAACAACACTACCAGCATAAAGGCTAATACTTCAACATAATAATAAAGCTAATAATAATTCAAAACCTCCAAACACAGTTCCGTATGTTCTATTTGTCAGAGTGGAAATTTGGTGGGGAGCAGAGGCTGACTTTCAGGGGGAAAAAAAAAAAAGAATAGATCAAACTAGTAGCCAAGTGCCAGTCCTGATGGCTTCAACTCAGGAACATCCTCAATAACATACCACAATTGCAGATGTCTCTACTAAGAAGAGGTTGCTGGTGTGTATGTGCATGGATTATTAGTCCACTGAGCAAGAATGGTGGAGCCCTGCACTTTATGCAAATTAATGCCAGCATTTTACTAATCATTTATTTAGATATTTCAGACTCTCAGAAAAGGACTACAATTGAGCTATCTACAGAGCAAGGCCTCAAATGTCTAGATAAAAAGTATAATTGTGGAATAGACACAGAAGAGATCACTGACTGACTATGATAAGACAACGTGTTACGAGCAATAAGACACTACAGGGTTGTCAAAAAAAGTATCTCACTTCCCTCTAGTTTGATGATTTACTCTTGCCACTTTGGTACATACGTAGGGAGAGGAGAAAAATTTCATACAACACATGCCATCCAGTGAGAGACACTGAATGCAGCACAACACAGCCTGAAGCTAGTTACACACCTAGAAAATAGGGAACAGTGCACTTCTTTTTGCTCAGAATGTTGTAGATGCAGGCTATTATTGGAATTCAGGACTTGAGTGAACATCTTTGAAATGCTAGGAAATTACCCTCGTTTAATCTCTTAAAAAGTATTGCTGTGTTCTGTCCACCAGAGTGCAATTTTATTGTGTGAGTCAAAGAAATTCAATCAGGTCAAAAGCTGACTGATGTGCAGCAATGGGTTCCATTTTGCAAACCCTTAAACACTTTTTTTTTTATTTTAAAGGAGATGAGACTTGAAAAATTAGGTCTTAAATACGTAACAGCAAATAAATACGGACAGAACTGAAAGAGGGGAGAAGAAAACAAAAAAAGCTTACCTCTCTGACTCATAAGGATCAGGAAGAAGCGCATTTGTAGAAATGCAGGATGAAGTAGATTTGTCAAAACTGTATATTGGGCCTAAAACCACAGAAATCAAAGGAAATAAACCAATTAGCAGTACTGAAAGCATGCAACCCTTAACTTAATCAAGACATTAAAGAATTAAATTTTAATAACTGCAAGAAATGTTATGCTTCCAAAAAAGGTATTAAACAGAAGGGCACCTGTCAAAGGCCTTCAGTGGATCCTGTTTTCATGGTTATTTCCCACCCTGCCTCAACAGACTAGAGCAGCAGTATTACCATGAAAAAGGGATATATGGATATATATATTCTTCAAACTACCAACTTTTAATGGAGGACTGGACAGCCTTTCAAACTGACCCTCCCAGAGTATCCAATGGAAAAGTAAAACAAAATTTAAAAGTATGTATTCAATAACACATTAATTATAAAAAGTCTTGGACTATTTAAAATACAAAATGTTTTCTAGTCCATACCCTGAAGAGACTTCAGAAAGAACATAATGCTCAGTAATCATAAAGTACACTTGCTACAGTCAGTTATTTTCTGCCATTAATAAGCAACCCAGCGGTACAGTTCTAATTATATCCTTACATCGCTCTACAGTCTATTGCCAGAGGACTACCTGGGAGATAGGGTAAGATACAAGTGGAAATATGATGGGAAAAAGAATCCCAAACACAATATTACAAAGTCTGACAAGGGATCCTGGTGTCCAAAATCTGTTCTGGCCAAAGGCAGCGCGTAATTCTATTTACAAAGCACAATTGTACCCTTCCAGAAACAATTCTTTATGCTGAATTTTGCTTTGCTATAACAATCGATATGAATTAAAAAATAAAAAGCCACATGCATTTGCTTCTCAACAACTTTTTACTGAGTTTTACGTTCTTGTTTCATATTGAGTAAAACTTTGCTGCCTAAACAGTAAGTGTGTTTTCATAGTCCCCATTTACTACTCATGGCTCTGTCTCCAGCTTAACCCCCTCATCTCCAAAACATCAGAGTAACAAAACCACTCCTGGGCTATAGGTCCAAGCTACCACTGGAACACCAGCTACACAGGTTGAAGGTAACACCCTGACCCTCACCATGTCATAGCCACTGTCAGCAAGCCTAGGCAGACTGAAGGGTGCTGGCGAATCTGACTGTTACACAACATCTGAATCTAGTTCAGGAATCCCAGCCGCTGTGTCCTTTCAGCCCCACAGCGCAAGTGCCAGAATGTTCACAGCGCTAACATTCACTTGCACAAACTCAGCTGACAGAGCTACAACAGCATCACAGGCTCCCTCTTCAATTTTTGTTGTTTTACTAACAAAACAAAGCCTGTAACTGTGCCAGCATTAACACAGTTAAGCAGGTTTCTGTGCAGATGGCAGCAGTGTTTGTGAGGAGCAGGACTGCACCCACCAGCACGCAAGAGGGTTATGAAATGCAGTCCAGCAGCATCACTGCATAGGTCACTTCCCATTTGTTCCTGGACCAAGCAATCATTCCAAGTGCCTTTCCATCCAACTTTACAATTCAGAAAAAGGGCTTCTCACTAACAGACTTCATACATTATAGAAACCAAGCTGTTCGCAGCAAATAGCTGTTAGCAAGAATACGAGTTTCTGTGTTTGCTGAACTTACTGCCTGGTACTACTTCAAACTGAGGTTTCCCATCCTCTACAGACGTCAGAGTTGCCAGTTTTGCTTCTATCATTTCTCCATCTATGAACCTTCCAGAATATGCAGTCTTTCCATCAGGGTACACATACGCTATTTTCTCTCCAGTCATCTCCCCTTCTTCGTTCACTTCTCCCACAAGGCTGCCTCCATCCTGAAAGCACAGGCAAGAGGGAAAAGGCAGAGCATTTAGTTTTAATTCATTATCTTCACTCAATGAAAAAGATTTTTATCAACTTTTTAAAGACACAATTGAAGGTACAGTAAGCTCAGATGTAAGATCATGAAAACAAATGAGAAACAGATACATGAAGAAGGAAGAAGTCATTCCAGTCAGAATAAAACAGATAAAAGAAATGAACAGGGTTTTCTTAATTGTTTGAAATAAGCAAAACACAATTAATGTGATGCAAAAACAGTGTTTCAATTGGCAAATTTTTTTATGCGAACAGTCTGTGAACCAAGGCCCAGAACCACAGAATCATCCAGTTTCAAATCACCTGCCATGGGAAGGGACACTTTCCACTGGATCGGGGTGCTCATAGCCTCATCCAGCCTCCAGGCATCAGGCATCCACAACTTTCTAGACGTCCTCTTCCACTGCCTCGCTACCCTAACTGGAAACAATTTCGTCCTAATATCTCATACAAATCCTCCCCCTCTCCGCTTAATACCATTACTCCTTGTCTTACCATTACATTTCATGATGAAAAGCCCTTCCCCAGCTTTCCTGTAGGCCCCTTTAAGAAGTGAGACACAAACTTTACCTGACTTTTCTTAGTATGATACTGTGCTGGAGGAAAGAATAAATTAAAATGCTGCTTTGTTCACTGTTAATTCATGGTATATCAAAAGACTTGAACCCATTATGAAAAAAAAATGCTGGACAACTGGCAAGTTTCTCTGTTCCAGCATCCCCCAACAATGTCTGGTGATACTCAGTGAGAACAACTGCTTGCTGAAAGCCATCATCGGTAACACTTCTCTCTAAGGTCTACACATTTTAGCCCTTGGCTTTGCCATCTGTGATTTGACCGTAACTCTGCTATGGTCTATTTACAGAATTGCTGAATGAGACACACAGAGTAGCACAGATCTAACATCTTCAGGTCTTCATCTCAAAAATGATAAGGAAACATCTTCAAATGCTGCCCTGGAGCAAAACTAGCAAGCATGATGTGGAAACAGACTGAATTAGATCAAGAGTGCTGCTGATGGACTCTATTTCAGTGGCACCATTTTGTTCAACTCCAAGGATAAATGAGTTTCAAACACACCATACTACAGAACAGTAAATATTAAGTTTGGGTAAAACTTGGCACACAGAATCATGGAGTGGGTTGGGTTGGGAGGGACCTTAAAAATCATCTAGTTCCAACTCCCTTGCCACCGGCACGGACACCTCCCACTAGATCAGGTTGCTAAAAGCCTCATCCAACCTGGCCTTGAACACCTTCCAGGGATGGGGCAGCCACAACTTCTCTAGGCAGCTTGTGCCAGTGCCTCACCATTCTCACAGAAACAAATTTCTTCCTAACATCTAATCTAAATCAATGAATCTGAATAAAGCTCCATGCACAGAGCCAACACCTGCTTCCATGGCAAAGGTTTTTTTTTTTTTAAAATGCCTTGCATCCTTTAGTCTGGCAAGATGATAATGACAAACAGCCTCTCAATATCCACATTTTAAGAAGGGAGAGCAATACTTTGTCAGGTGGAAGATTAATACAGGAGACTTATGACCTGAAGGGTCAGCTGCATATATGTTATATACTAGTACTAAAAGAAAAGCTACCTGTTTGGCAGTGTACACTGAGCACCTGTTTATTCTAACACATGCTTAACTGCAATACTGAAAATCAGAAATAAAATGAACAGCCAATGGTGAGCATTTGAAATGAATCTTTAACTAAAGTATGTGTCATATGCACCACAGGAACAGATTAGTTTTTGACCAGCAGCTAATTACACACAGGATGTTTCTGCCTCCTCAGCACAAGGTAAAGACTGATCTGGAGTGCTGTGTAAGGCTGAATAGGAACTGACATTTAAAGAATTTACATTAAAAAAATCCTTAAAAATTATTACTGCCCTGACTAACATGGTTAAAAAAGCACATCAAAAACGTCTCCAGAATTTTCCAGAGCAGTATTTGAGTGTTTACCGAGAATCATAAAGAGAAAATTTTGGCTTGTGTAATGAGCAAAGCACTTGCCCACACTCCAGTTAGAGACACAGCTCTCACACCAGTTACATCAGATTCGTTGGGCAAAGCCAAACTTTACAACATATGCTACAGAAGCGAACAAAGTCTCCCTTCCTAGTTGAATAAGGGCAGAAGGTTGCAATAGCTTGCAGGGCTCCATGCTCCTCATCTGCAGTCAGCACCACAGAGTGGTAAAATCACCATCCCAGCCTTTCCAAGGAGACACATATAAATGTACTTCCGAGGGGCTGGGTTCCCTGGAAGATGAAAACAGTGGAGGCATCTCGCAACCTTGCTGAATCCTGTCTACTGGGCAAGCATTCAATAGTGAAAGGTTTTAACGGTATCCTGGATTACCCAAAATCAGAATTCACAGATCTTCCACCTGTTTTTTTTTTTGTGTGTTGACTTTCAGATAGTTGGGTTGCAGAGGATATTTTTTTCATACGAGGAGAAAAGAAAGATACATAAAGGTACTATTCTGCAGCAGAGAGCAGGCGGTCAGGCTTACCGGGTAATAAATCCAACAAACTCCGTGTCGAATGTTGTCTTTATACTGCCCTTTGAATATCAGCCGTCCATCACTGTCATACTCCTGTGCTGGTCCATTCAGTTCTCCATCCACATATGTGCCATGAAGGACCACTCCATCCTCGTAAGTGTAGATTCCCTGGCCTTGCAGGGCATCATCAACATAGTACCCTTCCAGGGTGCTGGTAAAGAGAAAGAAAACAGCAATGGAAGACTATTCATCTCTTTAAGAGGTGAACCCAAAGCCTCAATACCAGGCACAGCACAATCTTGCTCCTCTGCTCATCATTCCAAACATGACCGGTACAGAGAGGCTGAAGGAAACCTTCAAGAAACTCAGGTCCTAGGAGGAGGTAACTGTTGATGCCTGGCTTGCTCTCGCTGGCTACCCTACAATCCTCCCCAAAATGCACACCACCACTGCAACAATCACAGCTTTTCTTCGTTTTTCCGTCTTTTCTTGATGTCTTCTGAGAGAGCTCAGGCTGCTGTGGGGCACAACAACACAGGTGGACTGAAAGCTACCCTGAGAGGTTTGGCAGCAGCTGCTGGGGCTCCCTCCCTGGGTCACTGCTTCTGGCCACTCTCCTCCATCCCCTGCTGCACATCACACCCCTATTTCCTCTGGTGAGTTTCTTATATTCTTATATTTCTTATATTCAACCAAATTTGAGGGGGATAACGGGGAGTAGGAAGGTAAACCTGATTCCTCCATAAAGCCAAGGTAAAAACCAGAAACTTTCTTCTATGGACACAGAACAACTTACACCAACTTTTCTCCAGGACACAAAAGCATGGGCGCAGTATTATTCACTGCTGAGCATTTTTAATTTTTTTTTATTGGTTGGGGTAGCAACAGCAGCAGCAAATGAATGCTCACAGTCAAAGAAGAAATTCTTGCTCAAAGAGGCTACTCTCATGTGAGGATTTTCTACTTCCTACATTCAGATCTTCACAGACAGCCCTTTGGGGAGATGCAACTGAACTGCTATACAGGTGGAACGCAGCAGGGCACGAACCGCAACCCGAACTACCAGTTCCGTATTAGCTCCCTAGTGATACACACAGCAGCAATTTGTACCAAATTTGCCAAAAGCACCGTCATTTTTCATGTCTTTCTACTAAAATGGAACACAGCCTGTCAAACAGAACTAGTGCTGTACTTGGATTTGAACAAAGAAGCGTTTCACTTCTCATCTCAGTTTTGTCTTGCAAACCCTTTAGAAGGGGCACAATAATATCTTGCCATCTGCTTTGCTTCCTTTCTTAAAAAAGGCTGCTGAGAAAAACTACAAAGAGGATATATTCATTAATTTCCTTCTCAGGTTAGGACTAGCATAAGAAAATACAAACTGTTTAGATTTTATACCAGAATATTCAGCTAACAGCCAGCTGCTGTACGCATACTTTGCAATTATTTGTCTAATGCAGACTTCTAAGGTATAAGCCCAAACAGTATCTGGGAGCGTGACTCTACATGTTTTACAAAATCTATTCTCAAGAGTTGAGGAAGGAATGTTTCCTCAGAATTAACTTTGGTTTCGAAAGCATCACTCTCTGCTTTTACATAACTTTGGCAAGTCAGCTGAGTCTTCCATGGGAAAATACACTACAGCAAAAGAAGGTACATTATTCATGGCCAGACTGCGTTTAGAAACAAGACTCCAGCTTTAGTTTTTCACAGCTCCATTCGCAGCGATGTTTTTATAAACACCTCCTTTCCTCACAACGTGCTCTGTCCCACAGCAATGCTCACACAGCCTCAATGCAAACCAGATGCAAAGCAGGAAGAGGCAGGAAAGGGGCTTTATTTTTCAGTCAGATGACTTTCTTGATCCAGGTTGCTACAGAGCTGTACATACAGCTACAGCACCCACAGCGCAGGGAAGGGGCAGAGCAGATGTGGAAACCACCTGAAATCTGTGCACTTACTCAACTATAAATGACACCACTTTTTCCTCTAGTTTATCATTAATCAACAGATACGAATTTCATTGTAGCTGGCTACACACACAGAGTCCACACATAAGGATTACTCTTAAAAAGAGGCAGTCATCTGCAGTTTATGTAATGAAACAGACCAAAAAAACTTCCTGTTACCTTTAATGATGTTTGTTGAAGTTAACAAGTTGCTAAATTACAACAGTGGTTCAGCAGTGGAAAAAAAATATCTTTTAATGTAACTCTAATCTCTAAGTTTTCTTTCATTGTACCAAGCTCCAAACAATGTCCAAAAGATGCATCTGTTTCTACTTTCATACCATCCAAGAAAGTAAAAAGAAAGATACATAAAGAAAGAATTCCATGTCTTTCAACCTTGCCTGAGAAGTCAGGTCCTCTGAAACTTTTATGCTTTTCACAGATTTTTAGTTATTTCCACCAGCTCCCCTCTTCCCTGCCTTTCTAAGCTCTCAAAGTATGGTGTCTGCAGCCACACACGATACTTACACTAAGACCAGATGAGAAGGAATAAATAGCTTCTGTGTCTTGCATAAACCATATCTTGCTAATACAAAACCTGAGCTAGCCTATGTTTCTCCAGTTTGCTTCTCAGATTATTATATTTGTGATAATGTGAAGTTTTACTGAAGTCAAGGCTCTATCAGATACACTGACATCCCATTATCCAACAGGCCTCGAGATGATCTAGGACATCCACTGCTGAAAAAAACCCAAACCAGAAGCAAGAATTGCAGGGGGGAAATATTGCATTATCCTTCCAGGTATTAAGTTACATTTATAGACCTTGATCCATTCTTCCCTCACTCCCTGATCTCCCACTTTCCCCTCTAGATGGGAACATGGAAAACCTTTCTTTAAAAATAACCATACTCTGCTGCGTTGCGAGAGATGTCATGTTACAGGAGTTACTAGTTATGGGGGGAAGAGCAGCTCCAGCTCTGTGCCCAACACAGCTCTCATGCTCAGTTATCGTGCAAACTCCAGCAAATGTTAGCACCAATGGAAGCTCAAGTACACGATCCAAACTAGGGAGCGTGCCAGAGGTGAAACTTCTCTCTCTGAAAGGATACATTGGGTTTTGTTCCGTTTTTGAAGGGGGAGGGGAAAAACAACTGATGTTTCATTCCAGGCTTCCACTCCCCTAGATAACGAAAAGGAATGGGCAGCTATTCCAGTAAAGGAAAATGCTTTCATTGAGGCAAACAAGCAGCCAGCCCTGTTTCACAAAACTCAAAAAATGAGAATGCTTACACTGTTGCCAGTCCAGCACCTGATAGGACTCAACTACTCCCCACAAAACCCAGACCTACAAGAGGTCAGCCGTCACTCTTTATCAGCAGCCTGGGAGGGAAACAGATCCAGGAATACAGAAACCAGCTAACTTACTGCCCCAAAGCACACAATACTGTAAGGGGAGAGGTGTTTTGAGGCATTCTGGGGATTCATTTCTCTTCTTCATAAATATTCAGCTGTGTCCATGGCACAGTTAATGGAAACAGTATGTCCTGCTTTATGCCAGGTCATTCTTCCTGCAAGACATCACGACATCTGAACCATCAACTTCAGAGAGCAACTTACTCTCACTAGCTGGGCACAGTTAGGTAAATGACAACACCTTTAGTAACTAGAGTCAGTGCTCAGTTAAGACCGCTTTATCTAAATTAAAAGCTTAGGACAGTTCATAAAAATGTCCTTTTTTTTTCCCTAAACCACATTACAGACTATTTTTGTGTATTTTCGTTCTTCTAGTTCCCAAAATCACAGAGAAACCAACTGTTCCAGTTTTTTAAGGGTTATGAAAATTGGAAAAAAAAAAAAAAAAAGAGCTGGCAACACTGGAACAGTACAGAAAAGGCTCAGCAGCAGCCTGAGTTTTCCCACAGAGCACTGCCTGTACCCTGGATTACTTGGAGAAGCAGCCCTACAAACAAAATACTGGGTCAGTTTCTCTGACTGTACAATCAGCAACCGCTCTGCTGAGATCATCAACAAGCACAGAGGCATTATGTACACGTGTCCACGTGTCCAAAGAGATGCTGTCTGCCAGCTTAAAAAAAAAAAGGGCTATTTTAGAGAGGTCAGCTGCTGGGCAGTACCGATTTTCAGTTACTTGCCCAAGATTTAATAAGCCCATTACCAATAACAGTGGGTATTTTTCTCCATCCAAGCTCAGAGGCCTGATCAGTTTCTGCATAACTGAATAAATACATTATCTTTCCCATAAACAACCCCCCTCCCTTCCATCTCCAGTATGAAGCAATCGCAAAGGCAAGTACAGACAAGGAGCTGACTCACTGAGACAGCACAATACCTCCACTCCTGCTCAGAAGTTCGCTGAGCAGGAGGAGAGTAGACCCGGCACGACTGTCAGTTTAACGGCGGCTATTCATAGTGCCACCAACAGCTGCAAAACCACTAAGAATCGTGTCATTTTATACATCTGCTGCTCCTTTGGAGGAAGTTATGAGCAACTGCAGGGAGAAATGCTGCAGTCGGAGGAAGAAGTACAAGGTGTTCATAATGAAGATCTAAGAAGAAAACACATGCATAGGCACAGACAACCCCAATTCCACTGCCACAATTACCAGTGAAGAGAAGGGAAGTTAAATGGGCTTTTCAGAAATAAATCAGGCCACAAGCAACTTGCAGAAGATTAGGTAGAGTTGGGAACAAACACATACATAAAATCCAGGCCTTTAACAGCTAAACAATTTCATAGAATCATAGAACAACCAGGTTGGAAGAGACCCACCGGACCATTAAGTCCAACCGTTCCTATCAATCACTAAACCCTGCCCCTCAGCACCTTGTCCACCCGTGCCTTAAACACCTCCAGGGAAGGTGAATCAACCACCTCCCTGGGCAGCCTGTTCCAGTGCCCAATGACCCTTTCTGTGAAATTTTTTTTCCTAATGCCTAGCCTAAATCTCCCCTGGCAGAACTTGAGGCCATTCTCTCTTGGCCTGTCACTTGGAAGAAGAGGCCATTACCCTCTTCTCTATAACCTCCTTTCAGGTAGTTATAGAGAGCAATGAGGTCTCCTCTCAGCCTCCTGACCAAGACCAAGGAGAGGATCGGCCTCTCTGTCAAGGTCCTACAACTGTGTATTGAAGTCTGGCACAGAGAGCTCCCAGGACAGCTGCACTCTCTGCAGAGGGGTACAAGACAAAGAAAGAATTCCACTTGCAGTTATGGATTTGAATATCATAGTTCAAGTAGTTGTTAGAGTGGTTTCCAATAGCTCTGGCCACCTCCCAGTTCTTATGGTCTTTAATTAGTTCATAACATTACAGTGCTAAAAGGGCACAACCCCTGCCTTGTCCCGCCAGGAATCAACTGCAGGCATCACATCACATGCAAAGCCTCCAAGCCCCCACAGAGAAGGCTACAGCAGCAGCAGAGAAAACTTTCCAGATACAGTTTTAAACAAGAAAGCTCATCCAGAAACTCAACAGCATACAATCAACGCAGATTAGCTTTGTATCACTGTAAGCAGGAAGCAGAATATAGAAGAAAAACTGAGGAGATGGTGTCTACCTTCCATCAAAAAAGAAGAACTTGCCACGGCCATTCTTTTCTCCATGCACAAAGTTTCCCTCAAATCTGTCTGTTGATGAATAGGTGACTGTACAGAATCCATGTGGCAACCCATCATCATCTAGATGCCCTGAAATAAAATCCAGAGAAAGAACAAAAGGGCACATTAAACATTATATAGAATTGCAAACCTGTTCCAATCACGTAGACACTTGAAATGCAGTGGCTCCTAAGAACAAAACAGTAATCTCCATCAAAACATTTCTGTTAGGAACAGTGATCAGAGACTTGGTACAACTGAAGTCTGCACTTGCATAACACACTTCGCTTAAAATACAAAATAAAAAGGGTCAGATGAAAAGAAAACGTATAAGACATGGGAGAGAGAAGAACAAGCGAAAAGACACATGTCTAAAAGAAACAGGGTTCATACTAGTCTAATTTACCTTAGTGTAAAACTTAAAAATATAATAATTCTTTACCTAAAATATGCACTTCCTGGGGACAGGAGAATAGATTTAGACTTTAATCCACTGAATAAGAAAAGGTTTGTTATTTTCTTTTGATAAATACAGGTCTTAGAACAAAGTGGGTGTGCCACCTCTTAGCTATATCCACAGCAATGTAAGGAAATAAAAGCATGTAATATCTATAATCCTGTGCCCTCGCAATATGTCAGTCAACTTGCTATTTCACATTTTAAATGCTGCTCTCCAGAGCCTTTCTGCTGTGTTCTCATTACATCCCCCCACGGCTTTCCCTTTCCTAGCTGTGTCAGTTTACTCCATTACAGACGTTGTTCATGGGGAAAGCAGGGGGACAACATCCTTGGTTCTTCATCCGCATGGGTCTGCACTGTCCAGAATACAGCTAGCCAACTCTTATTAAGTCAAAGCATAAGATTCCAATTGCACCTCTACCTGCCTCTTTAAAGCCAAAAGTAAATGGAAGAAGAGTTTTCTTAACAATTATTATTGTCTAGTCTACCTGTGTGAACTTGGAATCTGTAAGACTGCATTAGCAGAATGTTGCTCTGGAATGCAGAATGAAGATGTTCAGGCTCAGCAGAGCTGCTTTCAGCAGAGCCAGGTGTGGGTGTAACACGCTCCCATTGTGACGTTTTGGCAGGTATAAATTTTGTATGCAAACTGTCTAATACATAAAAGCTAGTGTATATTTATGTTGTTCCACGCATCTAAATAATAACAGACCTCTGACCCCCTAAGCCTCTTGCTGAGGCATACAAAGCCTATTAAAGATGAGAGACAGGGCACACATCCACTACAGGCTTTGGCTCAAGCTCTTCCCCAACCAAATTTGCCCTAAATTAAAAAGGTTCAAAGCACACGTGGAAAGGCAGAAATAAACTCCAGCGTGAGGGGAAGCAATGATGGCCTAGACTGAAGCAGGCAACTTCGGTATTACCAAACATAGATTCCTATGCCCAAAGGGAAAACAAGCCGTACAGATGGCAGTGGGAAAAGCCAGCCAGTCACCCATGTGGCTTCAGAAGTCATAGAATAGTTTGGGTTGGAAGGGACCTTAAAGATCATCTAGTTCCAAGCCCCCTGCCATGGGCAGGTACATCCCACTAGATCAGGGTATGTCTATTCATGCCCTGATTGCAACAGGTCTGGAGGGTTCTGCGAGGACAATGGTACCCCAGGGGGCATACACATGCCCACATGTTCTCTCCACATCACCATAAGCTACTGCTTCCTTGGGATGTTCGAGGCACAGTAAGGATACAGGCAGCATCTGGTTAGGAAGTCCTCTCCTGCCCTGGCCTTTTAATACCAGAACGATTTGTGGAAGAATGCCATACAGCACAGGATGCTTTGTTAGGATGCATTTCCAACCTTTTGTCTATCTCAAAGTAAAATTTCATTTAAAAAAAAGACACACAAAGTTGGAGGAAGGCAAAAATTGCCAATCGAGTGTTCCTCAAAGTAACCAAGTAAGGCTGTGAAGATTTTTTATGCATCTACTACCTACCATGTTACATTGAGCACAAAAATGCACCCAGAAAGAAGGTGTACAGGAGGAAATAATGGTGAGATACCCAAACTCAACCAAGAGCCAAGATTTTCTCCCCCTGCTCCCAGCATGCTCCCCAAAGCTTCTCACACCCACTCTGGCACTTTTCTAGCACCCTCTGTAACCAGTGCAAGCCACTACGTGTGCATAAAATTCTTCCCTTTGCTGGATCGGGAGGGAGGGAGGCTGACCCCACACTCCCCAGTCAAGGCAGAGTAGGGGGGCTGGAAGCCAGACTCTTGGGTGCATTAACCCTTCTTGCTTCCAGGTCAGCTACCTCACAGAACGTTACCGTGCTCTTAAGTTCCCAGTCCAAGCAAGACTGAAAGCAGTCAGAAGTTTCAAAAGTTAATAAATCCAATCCAATGTTTCTTACTGGCCAAGCTGAGAGAAGTAACAGTAAAAAGAGAGAGCAAAAGTGTGGCAGGGAAAGCTATATATTAAAGCTTCTACTAGCTTTGACGATTAAGCCTTTAGAACAAAAAGGGCAGCATGCTGCTCTCTCTAAACAGAAGAAAGGTTTTCTTTCCTCCCATTCAGTTAGGACACATTCTTTTTTGGAGATGGAAAAGGTTTTAGCAGTTATGTCAATTTAAATAAGTCATCAGTGAAACTTCTGATGTGAACTGATCTTTTAGAACAAGAACTGTGTTAATGTTTATGGTTTTAAATAAAGGCTTCAGCTTTATCAATACAGGAGGTGTACACCAGTGTGAGTTAACAAACCCTAAACAACATAGCACCAGGTCTTCCCTCTCAAATCTTACATAAAACGCTTGGATTAAAAATATATATATATATGTTTAAGGCACATGTGAATGAGGTGCTGAGGGACATGGTTTAGTGTGTGATAAGAATGGTTGGACTCGATGATCTGGTGGGTCTTTTCCAACCTGATGATTCTGTGATATACTGGCAGTATTGATATATTATTCTATTGTAAAAAAAACCCCACACACCAGCAAAACAAAAAGCTCGCAACTTTGTTCTCTGTGACTATTCCATTTTGTCAAGATTTTGCTGGAACACAAAGCCCAACACAAAAGCTGCCGTGCTTGTACACAGGATGCACGTCAGGGTTTTTGCACAGTAGGATACAGACTATCCAGAGATTTAAATGGTCAGCTTTGACCTGATGGCCTCTATACAGAGTTTTAATCTCAGCCACAGTACAAAGAATCCAATTCTTCTAACGTGCTGGAGATTTTCTCCTACTGCAAAAAAAAAAAACAAACCCCAAAAAAGGATAATATCCCCCATCCCAACAAAACAAGAGATATTCAGTCTCTCTTAGTCAATAGAGAAAAAAAAATGTGATTTCAAGTTTAATTACACAGATGCAACTTTTCCTACACAGGTAAGGCCTTAGGTTCTAATAAAGTCAATAGAAAAATCCTCTTTATTTCCATGGGAGCGAAGCAGAGTTACCCACTCCCCTTTCTCCTCCACCAAACCCAAAACATCCAAAAGTATTTTTAAGTTATTGTAAAAATCTCACTTTTCTTACTTCTTTAAGGGTCTCTCAAGATCTCCTCTGGACTGAGAGCTTCTCAAGAGCAGGAGCTGCACTAGCAGGGGCTGGTTCACGATGCAGCATGACGGGGCCACTTAGCGAAAATGCGGACATAGACAAACCGATGATAAAAGCCCTTTGCTGTCAGAATTACCGCTACTTACCGGAAAACTGGTAAGTAAATAAAAGATCCTGGTCACAAAGATGCCAGACGGATGCTTCAGGAACAGCAACAGTAACACGCACACCCTGCACCTCCTTTTACCCGGGATGCCAGGATCAAAACTATGAGTGCCCAGGGCACAACTGGGATTCAGAGAACTGAGGAATGAGGAGGAAGGGCAGGGAAAAGACACATCTGTTCCGGCACAGTAGGAAGAATCGCTCCCCTCACAACTGTGTTTGACACAACAGAGCTTCTCTTTGGCTCTGTGACCACATACCTCAACGATAAATCCGGAGCCTAGCGGCAGCTGCTCAGCTGGCTTCTGTTGTTAAACTGTGCTGCCACACTCCCTATCTTGCTTTGAGGCCTAATCCTCCTGCCACACGATACCAGCAGACCGCACCGCCGGGCAGCGGGAATGAACCACCGAATCACTGGGTTGGAAAAGACCCACCGGATCACTGAGTCCAACCATTCCCATCAATCACTAAACTGTGTCACTGAGCACCTCATCCACCTGTCTTTCAAACCCCTCCAGGGATGGTGACTCAACCACCTCCCTGGTCAGCCTGTTCCAGTGCCCAATGACCCTTTCCGTGAAAATTCTTTTCCTGATGTCCAGCCTGAACGTCCCCTGGCGAAGCCTGAGGCCATTCCCCTCATCCTGTCCCCTGTCACTTGGGAGAAGAGGCCAGTCGCAAGCAGCTCCCTACTCTGCGTGCTTAATCCCAGCAGCCCAAGGACGAGCAGCCCCATCTCCGGGAGGGAGGGAGGGAGGATGGACGCCGTTCCCCGGGGCTTGCGGCCGGCACCGGGGGTTGCGAACCGGAGCCGCCGGCACCGGTGCCCGCGGCTTCCACCCGGTACCGACACCAGCTCCCCCTCCCCAACACGTGCGCGGCCGCGTTGCATAAGCGCGCTGATGTCATGCGCCGCCGCGGGCACCGGGCGGCGGCCGCCGCCGCCAAGCCCACCCGCCTCCCCATCCCTCCGTGCATGCACCGGCCATCCTCCCTCCCTCCCTGCCCTCCATCATCTCCCCGGGGTTGAGGTACCTTCCACGGTCTCCTCCAGCGTCTCCTCGTCGCTGTCCATGGCGGCGGCGGCGAAGGATGCGGCGGGCGGGACGCAGCCGCGGGAAACCGGGAGGGCGCGCGCGCGCCGCGCCGCCCGGAGGGGAGGGGCGACGAGTGACCTCGCCCCGTATGTGGGCGTGGTCAGACTCGGAACTGACGGGGCCGCCGGGGCACTGCGGGCGTAGCCCCGCCCCTTTTATAGGCGTGGCCAAGGCCGGGGCGGGAAGGGACGTTATGGTGTGCGTAGCCCCGCCCATAAGTGGGCGTGGTCATCACAGACAAGCACTATAGGTAAATAACCACGCCCCCTTTGTGGGCGTGGCCAAAGAGCAGGGCATTGGGCTGTGGGGTGGCTCCGCCCCCTTTCCCCGTGGGCGTGGCCAGAGCCCGGGCTGGAAGGGGCGCGGAAGGGGATGGAGGGGACAGGGTTGGGGGGACAACGATGTTCCTACCGTGTCTCAAAGCACCATCCCACCCAGCGCCGCTCTCTTGTACAAGGCTGTCCCACAGCACCCTTCGCGTGTCTGCGGTTTGGCTGCTTAAAGCAGAGCCCCGGCGAGCACCGTGTCGCCTCCCCACACCGAGAGCAGCCCTTGACCAGCCTGGAGAGACCTTGGGGCAGCTCCCAGTGCTTAAAGGGGGCTACGGGAAAGCTAGGGAGGGGCTCTTTATCTCGGAGTGCAGGGATAGGAGGAGGGGGGATGGTTTTAAGCTGAAGGAGGGGAGATTTAGACTCGATACTGGGAAGAAATTTTTTCCTGTGAGTGTGGTGAGGGACTGGCACAGGCTGCCCAGAGAAGTCACAGGTGCCCCTTCTAGAGGTGTTCAGTGCCAGGCTGAAAGAGGCTTTGAGCAAACTGATTCAGCTGGACGTGTCCCTGCCCATGGCAGGGGCGTGGAACTGGTTGCTCTTTAAGGTCTTCATCCAACCCAACCCATTCGATGATTCTATGGTTGTGTGATTCTTACCTGCTGCTCTTGCCACTGAGGGCTCTTGTGTTTCATACTGGAGGAAGGGTGATGTCCCCAAGCAGTGGGATGCAAGTTGTAAGCCCTTACCCAGGGGAGATGAGGACAGTGCTCTGCCACCACATGCCCCACGGTACTGCAGGGACCTCACTCTCCACCACAGTTTGACAATAGACAAGAATCACCTTAAAGGAAAGTCAGAGTGTTTCTAGGTCTTACAGATTACTGTCTTGGGAGTGCAGGAGGTATTTCCTTTGTCTGAGGGAGATGACCCTGACAGCCAGAAGCTGGAGCATGTCCTCTGCCAGGTGAGACTAAGGGAAGAGGGCTTGTTCACCCTGGAGAGGAGATGGCTTTTGGTGGACCCAGCAGCAGCCCACCAGCACTCATCAATCACCAGCACTAACCACCACCAGCAGCAGCCCACCAGGGCACCAAGAAAACAGGTTTTTTTCCCAGTGGTGGGAGGACAAGAGGCAATGAGCATTACTGAAATCAAGAGAGGTCCAGACCTGTATGTCAGGAGAAACCTACTCCCTGTGAAGACAGCCAAACAGTGTAGTGGGCTGCCCAGGGAAGTTGTGCAGTCACCATCCTTGGGGACATTTAAAGACTGACCAAATAAAGCCTCGAGCAGCCCGATCTGACCTCGGAGCTGACTCTGCTGTGAGCAGAAGATTGGAGCAAAGACCTCCCCCGGGGTCCCTTCCCACTTGAAGGACTCGGTGGGTTTGCGCTGAGCCAGCCACATGCTGCCGAGCAGTACTGCCAAAGTCAGGCACAACATCACACCAGGAAAACAGGACAGCTACAGCTTAGTGAGACCAAATAATTAGACATGTCTGCAGAAAGAGTCTAGAAATCTTTAAACAGGAGAATAATGAGGTTAGTATTTGACCTAATTGACATGAGAACTTACAAAATATTATTCTCAAGAGGATTTGAGGCATACAGAAAGCTTGAGCAGAACAGAAGGGCTTGCTTCTGTATCACAGAATTAACTGAAGGACAGTCGGTTTTGCTGTTTTGTGGTTTAAAGCCCATATACCAAAACTAGTTCTGACCTTAACCCACCAAAAAGGAAACTGAGGCATGAGAACAAGGCATAGTTGTTGTTTTCCTTATATACAAAGGTTTAGTGTGTTTAAGCACAGTAATATTGTGCTTAAGCACAATAGGAGCTCCTATCCAACGTATCTGTTCTGTTTCACTGTGAGTCTCTGAAGAGATTAACTGATTTTCAGCACATACATAGTAGTGGAGTTGCCAAAGATGATGTGCTTAAGCTATTGGCATATCTGGTGAGCAGAAGAGAGTCAAGGCTAGGGGGCTGGTATGTGGTAAGTACCCTTTTCGCTAAGGGATGACACGTATTCAGGAAGCTCAATAGAAAGCAAGGAAACAGACTGCTGTGAACTGCACACACAAATAAGAAAGGTACTCACCTGGAGAAGATCATCAGGATGTGGGACAGAAGCATCCGTACTAAAATCACACCCTCTTCCCCAACTTTTGCCCAAAATCATACAGTAAAAATGATAAGGTTACAAGCTCTCCAAAATACAATAAATACCTCTCCAACGGTGATGTGCCCTGCTGTGTGTACAAGCTCTTCTGCTGCCTTTAGCTTCATGACCACACAGTCTTTCTCCAGAGGGCCCGTGCCTTGCTGTATGATTACAGCGCTGCCTTTGCCCTGTTCACTCCACATACGGCCTCAGAACTTGCTTATTCTATTTACTACCCTCCACTCTATACAAGGGTAACATGTGACAGAGCTTCTGCTATTGTCCCTCCATAGTACCCAGCTTCCTCACAAGTTAATTAACTTATTTTTGCAGCACAGCAATGGCACTAGGCATATTATCCAACTGAGAGACTTGAGCTGAGACTATTGAAGTGTCTGGTAAATAACAAGTACTGGGTTGTTGTCAAGAGCTCTTAGAATTACACGGCATTTCACATGTTCGAAGCATAATTTCCACTAACTTAAAATACAACTGTAAGAATAGCATAGCAACACTAACTGAAAAGGATGGTAAACACACGGTTCTGGTGTTTCCTGCTGGCTATTGAGAAGTGGGGGAAAGTTTAACATCAAACTAGCAAAAACTCAGCTCCCATCCATTACCCACAGCCAGGCTGCTGCCTGACAGCTCAGCCATCTGCTGAGCTATTCCCAAGTGTCCCTGGCAGAGCAGAAAACAAGTGGCAATCAGCTGTGAATAGTTTGGTTCAGGCAATGCGCCCACCACAGGAGCAATCCTGAGCAAACGCTTAGTAGGCTCCGTGTTTAGGGGTCTTGTCAGTTTAGACTTTTTCACTTGTTTTGGCAGACTGCAGGGCACTTCTAGGCTGCTGTTCGGCTTTCTTAACTGTCTAAACAGACACGCAGGCATGTTGGAACTCACACTGTGCCTTCACATCATTAAGCATTGTTCAGATTTGTTCCAGCTGCTAGGGACTTGTTGCCTTTTTTATTTTTTTCTATGCAAGGGCCTGATGGTGCCTTGCCCTCCTTAAATGCTAACTCCACATCCAACAGTCTAATCTTATTATTGTTTACGCAATCCCTTGCCTTACCTATTATTTAATGCCAACCTCTGGGAGGAAAAAACAGGCCTAAATCTCCCTGCACTCTGCCTGTGATAAGGATCCTTTGGAAACAAGCACACAATCATACAGTGAAAGAGAGCAGCAAAACACATGGANACCAAGAAAACAGGTTTTTTTCCCAGTGGTGGGAGGACAAGAGGCAATGAGCATTACTGAAATCAAGAGAGGTCCAGACCTTTATGTCAGGAGAAACCTACTCCCTGTGAAGACAGCCAAACAGTGTAGTGGGCTGCCCAGGGAAGTTGTGCAGTCACCATCCTTGGGGACATTTAAAGACTGACCAAATAAAGCCTCGAGCAGCCCGATCTGACCTCAGAGCTAACCCTGCTGTGAGCAGAAGATTGGAGCAAAGACCTCCCCCGGGGTCCCTTCCCAACCAAATAAAGCCTCGAGCAGCCCGATCTGACCTCAGAGCTAACCCTGCTGTGAGCAGAAGATTGGAGCAAAGACCTCGCTGGGTCCCTTCCCGCTTGAAGGACTCGGTGGGTTTGCGCTGAGCCAGCCACATGCTGCCGAGCAGTACTGCCAAAGTCAGGCACAACATCACACCAGGAAAACAGGACAGCTACAGCTTAGTGAGACCAAATAATTAGACATGTCTGCAGAAAGAGTCTAGAAATCTTTAAACAGGAGAATAATGAGGTTAGTATTTGACCTAATTGACATGAGAACTTACAAAATATTATTCTCAAGAGGATTTGAGGCATACAGAAAGCTTGAGCAGAACAGAAGGGCTTGCTTCTGTATCACAGAATTAACTGAAGGACAGTCGGTTTTGCTGTTTTGTGGTTTAAAGCCCATATACCAAAACTAGTTCTGACCTTAACCCACCAAAAATGAAACTGAGGTGTGAGAACAAGGCATAGTTGTTGTTTTCCTTATATACAAAGGTTTAGTGTGCTTAAGCACAGTAATATTGTGCTTAAGCACAATAGGAGCTCCTATCCAACGTATCTGTTCTGTTTCACTGTGAGTCTCTGAAGAGATTAACTGATTTTCAGCACATACATAGTAGTGGAGTTGCCAAAGATGATGTGCTTAAGCTATTGGCATATCTGGTGAGCAGAAGAGAGTCAAGGCTAGGGGGCTGGTATGTGGTAAGTACCCTTTTCGCTAAGGGATGACACGTATTCAGGAAGCTCAATAGAAAGCAAGGAAACAGAGACTGCTGTGAACTGCACACACAAATAAGAAAGGTACTTACCTGGAGAAGATCATCAGGATGTGGGACAGAAGCATCCGTACTAAAATCACACCCTCTTCCCCTAACTTTTGCCCAAAATCACACAGTAAAAATGCTAAGGTTACAAGTTCTCCAAAATACAAGAAATACCTCTCCAACTGTGATGTGCCCTGCTGTGTGTACAAGCTCTTCTGCTGCCTTTAGCTTCATGACCACATAGTCTTTCTCCAGAGGGCCCATGCCTTGCTGTATGATTACAGCGCTGCCTTTGCCCTGTTCACTCCACATATGGCCTCAGAACTTGCTTATTCTATTTACTACCCCCCACTCTATACAAGGGTAACATGTGACAGAGCTTCTGCTATTGTCCCTCCATAGTACCCAGCTTCCTCACACATTAATTAACTTATTTTTGCAGCACAGCAATGGCACTAGGCATATTATCCAACTGAGAGACTTGAGCTGAGACTATTGAAGTGTCTGGTAAATAACAAGTACTGGGTTGTTGTCAAGAGCTCTTAGAATTACACGGCATTTCACATGTTCGAAGCATAATTTCCACTAACTTAAAATACAACTGTAAGAATAGCATAGCAACACTAACTGAAAAGGATGGTAAACACACGGTTCTGGTGTTTCCTGCTGGCTATTGAGAAGTGGGGGAAAGTTTAACATCAAACTAGCAAAAACTCAGCTCCCATCCATTACCCACAGCCAGGCTGCTGCCTGACAGCTCAGCCATCTGCTGAGCTATTCCCAAGTGTCCCTGGCAGAGCAGAAAACAAGTGGCAATCAGCTGTGAATAGTTTGGTTCAGGCAATGCGCCCACCACAGGAGCAATCCTGAGCAAACGCTTAGTAGGCTCCGTGTTTAGGGGTCTTGTCAGTTTAGACTTTTTCACTTGTTTTGGCAGACTGCAGGGCACTTCTAGGCTGCTGTTCGGCTTTCTTAACTGTCTAAACAGACACGCAGGCATGTTGGAACTCACACTGTGCCTTCACATCATTAAGCATTGTTCAGATTTGTTCCAGCTGCTAGGGACTTGTTGCCTTTTTTATTTTTTTCTATGCAAGGGCCTGATGGTGCCTTGCCCTCCTTAAATGCTAACTCCACATCCAACAGTCTAATCTTATTATTGTTTACGCAATCCCTTGCCTTACCTATTATTTAATGCCAACCTCTGGGAGGAAAAAACAGGCCTAAATCTCCCTGCACTCTGCCTGTGATAAGGATCCTTTGGAAACAAGCACACAATCATACAGTGAAAGAGAGCAGCAAAACACATGGAGGGTGGAATCATAGAATAACTAGCTTGGAAGAGACCCACCGGATCATCGAGTCCAACTGTTCCTATCAAACACTAAACCATGCCTTTCAGCACCTTGTCCACCCATGCCTTAAACACCTCCAGGGAAGGTGAATCAACCACCTCCCTGGGGACCCTGCTCCAGTGCCCAATGACCCTTTCTGTGAAATTTTCTTTTCCCAATGTCTGGCCTAAATCTCCCCTGGCGGAGTTTGAGGCCATTCCCTCTTGTCCTGTCCCCTGGCACTTGGGAGAAGAGGCCAGCTCCCTCCTCTCTACAACCTCCTAGTTGTAGAGAGCAATGAAGTCTCCACTCAACCTCCTCTTCTCCAGGCTAAACAACCCCAGCTCTCAGCCATTCCTCATTCTCTTTTAATGGAAGGTCACAAGACTTCTATCTAAAACAACAACAAGTATCCCAGTGGCTCCTAGCTATGCTCCTATGGTCATGGAATTAATGTAGGAGCTGGTAGCATCAGGACATTGTCACCCATGGGGAAGAGATGGCGGGGTGAGGAGAGACTTTTAAGGGGCCTCGGAGCTGCTCACTGAGAGCACCAGGACGAATCCAGAGATTTGGGGTGTCTAAGGAAGTGGGTTAGGTTGATTTAAAATACCTTCTCATCCCCTACAGTCTGCCTTCCTGCTCCTTCCTTATAGCTTTCCCCCTCTCTCTCTTCTTCTGGTTCTTTTTCCTTCCCTCGGCACTGAGCCCTGCCAGCTCTAGCCCAGCCTGCCTGTGTGCCCTCTTCTGCTGCCCTTTTTGCCTCATGCAGCCTAAGCAGAGCTCAGGTACAGCCTGCCACCTTGTAACAAATGGGCTTTGTCATCTCTAAGTAGGACAAGCTCTATTAAGATAGAAAATGGAATGACCGCTCCCTAAAACGACTTGAACTGCTAAAATAAGAAATAACCCTTTCAACAGTCCAGGTTGTGGCTTACCTAATCTGCAATTCTATGTGTTTACAAGATACTCTGCTTTTTTGGAGGACAGCACTTGAAGGCTTAAATTGAGGCACAGTGGGTTGTTCTTCAGTGACTCCTGAACTGTGAACAATGTTCTTTCAGACACTGGTAACACAGAAACAGCTCTTCTAATACATGAACACTTTTGTGTTTCTGTAACCAAGCAGCAATACAATATATTAATCCAATTTACTTTCAAGCCACTCTCATTTTATTCTTACTGCTGAAATTGGTTATCATTGCTCTTTTGTCAGATGAGACAAAGAAGCTGTGATTGTTATTTCTGGCTGGGGTTGTATCTGCTGAGGGGCTCTAGCATTATGAATCTACTAAAGCTGCAATGTCAGCACATGCAGCTATTTGTGCCCGGTTTTTATAGGAGGCTCCCAAATTTGGGGCTGACTTGGTGGTCAGGTCCTCGGAGCTGTCTGGGTGTCAACACCTTGGGACAAAGTGTTTTACTGGATGACTGGACAGAAGTTTTCTCCAGGCTCCCTGCACTGGGAGTGTCAGAGCGAGGCCAAAAATACCTCAGCTTTTAAAACCCCAGGGCTCCCATTGGGATGAAAGTATACCTGATTATTTTTTTTTTTATAACCCAAGCCAGGCCTTGCTGGTGTAGGGAGGACTGAATGGTTCAGGCTGCAAGCTGTGGACTGCCCACAGGACACTGATTGAAAAACTGGGCAGCAAAAACATGTGCCAGGTCACAGGGAGCTTGCAGGTGGATTTTGTTCAATTTATACTCCCAAGACTTCCTTTTTGCATTCAAGATGGGGCAAAAGAATCACTGAGCCCAAGGAAAAATAGATTAGCTCTTCACCCTAGCATTGTCGAGACACACTGAGATATGGAAGAGACAAGTTTGTGTCCAGGTTGTTTATCATGAATGAATATTGAATTATTGCCTTGGGAAAGACTGACAGAGCATCATCCTGAATGTCATCATCAAGACACTTCTTCACAGCTCGGTAGCGATTGTTGGACTGGTTATTCATGAAACCTGAGATGCTCTGGGGATAATTTACAACTCTTGTCTCCCCCATCCCTTACTGGCTACTTTAGATAGTTTACCACATTCAGTGAATGCCGTGTGCAGGTGTGAATTGTATGAGCAGCCTGAGCTCACTAAATTGGAGAATTTATGTTGGTGATTACCTGTCAATATGCTGTATTGCTTCCTGTCAGTGGAGAAACTCGGAGAATGGATGCTATGGAAAGAAATATATACACATTCTCAAATTCTTTCATCATAATAATGTAGCATGCACAAGCTATACTCAAGGCTTGGACTATACAGATGAATACGTTGCAGGGCAGAGTCTCCACATTTCATGTGGCTTACAGAACCAAATACCATTCTTCCTAGCTGCTTCTGCATGGACAGAAGGCTTCCCGCTGCAATTGAGTGCTCTACAAAAGATTACCGTGTTTAAGTGATACTCCTGAGCAGATGGCTTATAGTTTCTAATACCAACAATATGCATCTTTTCTCTATGGTTTCTTGCTGTATGTATCAAATACTAAATTCATCTGAGACAGCTACTGAGGGTTCAGAATTTTTCTTTTCTGTATTTCAATTCTCTCCTTTGAGATGGTGGAGAAGTAAGGCAGATAAATCTCACATTACTAGAAAAAGCCATGTTACTCTTGAGATTCTTCTTTCCTTGAGTTTCTTTGCAACAAAAAGGGCATATATCTTGCTATGTCCCAGTCATTTGCCCACCTGTAACAAAGCCTATAAACTCAGCACTGGAAACACAGAAAAGCGTTCACATTAAGTAAGGGAATAAACAGAAGAAAGTTTCCAATGCAAAGCTGAGTTTGAACTTTTAGTCAATAAATTCTCATTATGGCTCATCAGTAGAGCAAGTCTTGAGTAACAGATAAGATTTCTTTGCTGTGTGCATTTCATACTGTAGCCTTCCCTAACACTTGCAATTCCCTCTCATGCCTAAGACTGAAGAATTTAATCATATTTCTCAGCCTTTTGAATATATGCATTATCTGGAAGCTATTCTGTTTTCTAAATTAAATTCCACCTCAATCGAGTGGCTGAAGAGGCTTCTGCATCTGCCAGATGATGCAGACAAACCACAGCACATTCTCAGTAATGACATCTAAGCTGTGCTCTGTTCTGTTGTTTAGTCTGGGAAACATGTAGTACTCTTTCACAGACCACAAAGCTTAGACTCGATGAGAGCAAAACAAAGAATAAAGTAGGTGGAAGCACAGGAAGAAGCTACATACAGAAGCTGGAGAAACCTGGTAGAGAGTTCTCTGCCAAAGGCAGTGGAGGGATGTGTCTTTCTGTCTCCACAGCATCACTTTGCTAAGTTCACTGATGGGTTTATGCATCTGATTTACATTGCAGCAGAGGGTCCCGTATCTAGGCTTTTGAGAGAGGCAAAGGAAAAGGCAATGGGGGAGCAAATGAGCATGAAATTTTTATAACAATCTGGTTTGAATTCAGTTTCCTCAAATAATTAGTGGCTGGCTCCACATAGTGGTTTCTCATATAATTCCACTGAGTAGGGGGCTGATATTTGTTATTTTGTCTCCCAAAATAGCAGCATCTTGTTTTTTTCAGTGAGCTGCCATTTGCAAGCGTAGTCAGTCTTGCAGCCTCTACCTTTGCTAGTCTCTGAACAGTAGAATGGTGAAAACTGGCTGGAGTCCTTCTGGGCACTGAAGTCCCATTTGTGGCTGGAGAAATTCAGGATCCGAAAGACGGTTGTGTTCTTGTGCACAACACTGAGTGTGATATCAGGTGCCTGCAGAGACAGGGATAGCATATCAGTGAATAAGTTTACCCTCTGTTACCTTAAGCATGCACTTAATTTCTTAAAAAAAAATAGCAGACCGCTAAATGTATGGAAATATTATACCAACCCAAGCCAGTGACTGCCACTAAGGAAATAACCATGCGCATCCCATGCGCCTTAGAGGTTTTAGGACAGACAAGTTTTTTTGACACATAGTTGTGGAATACTGCTCTGCCAGTCAGAGCTCTGACTTCATTTCCCTCTCTGATGCCTTCTTCCTGGTAGGAAAAAATCTCACAGAAACTTAAAAAACTCCTTTTTGCTGGAACTGTCTTATTTTCCTCAACTCTCAGCTATTTAGCAGTGACCTGAGACATACAAACTTACTGCTCATACTTCTTCAGTCCTACTAGTGTGACTGATTACATCAAGTTCTTCTGTCTGTGTCAAAGAGGGCAAACAGGCTGATGAGGTGTAGCTACTTACCTGGCCTCTTAGGTTGCTGCAATGCCAAAGACATTCTTGTGAACATCTTTCAGAGGCCAATCTGCCTATATTGTCATTGAACTCATCTTTAAAAAAATGAGCCATCTTTAAAGTGGAAGACTAAAAGAAGAGAAAAGACATGCACCAGTTTTTATTTCCAGCTTCCAAGTTTGCAGGTGACCCTTTTTCTGCACAGCACCTGCCTGTTGCTTAGCCAAAGCTTGAGTTACTGACAGTGCTGTAACACAGCTCCATATACATTTTGCTGGAGTTGAATTCCAGAGCTGCGGGTAGTGAGTCACTGGAACAGAGGCCAGTGAAGTCATGGATGCCCCATCCCTGGAAGTGTTCAAGGCCAGGTTGGATGAGGCTCTGAGCAACCTCATCCAGTAGAAGGTGTCCCTGCTCATGGCTAGGATGATCTTTAAGGTCCCTTCTGACTTGAACCATTCTATGACTCTATAATTTTATGACCTTGCTGTTTGTTTGCTTCTACAAAGCCCTTGCCAATATTTAGTTGCCCATTTGAAAGTGTGGATTAATTTAAAGCACTAAGTAAGAATTTTTAAAGCTATGACAAATC
The DNA here is from genome assembly GCA_013389865.1 of Piaya cayana. Classification (NCBI taxonomy): domain Eukaryota; kingdom Metazoa; phylum Chordata; class Aves; order Cuculiformes; family Coccyzidae; genus Piaya; species Piaya cayana. The sequence continues at coordinate 384,592 of WAAB01013672.1, read as the reverse complement.
TGCTAGAAGTATCTCCTTTCAGAAGAAGCAGTAATGACTTAGATGTTTTACCATAAAGATGTTGTTGATGTGTGTGCTCTATGCACATCTCTGTGATTTTGTATCCCTTTGTTAAGCTATGACCACCTGTGTTACTCAGAGGTTTTAATTTCAATTGTGTAAGCATCTATATTAGCCTGAGAGGGAGCCAAGCTGATCCACAGAAATAATGCTGGACTTGCATACTGTAAAAAGCATGGCTAAACTATTCATAAACTTTCTGACTCTTGTTTACAACAAGATGGGCTCCCATCTGCTTCCAATTTTGCAATCTATTATTTCTGCAGGATGTGTGGGGTTAATGTGTATCTTTCCATTAAACCATGATTCAATAATTGGTACCAATCATCATTTCTGGGAACCGTATGCACTTCTGGCACCTGACAGTGAGAATGATGCTCCTTAGAAGGTGCTGGAACATGGAATTCCATTTGCTGAGTCTTCAGCTTATAGCGTAAACAAACTCTCCTTGCACCAAATGTCCTGCTGTTCCTGGTAAGCTCTGTGTGCACACAATGCAGTGACCACGAGTTTGTAGGTGCAGTGAGTGGAATCTTCCTTGGCCTTCATCTGCATGGATCAATAGCAAAAATAAACAAGCCGATGCACAGGTGTTTAAGAGGGCAGTGGGGGAAAGAAGAAAGAAGAGGGGAAAAAAAAAAGACTCCTTCTTCCTGGAATGTGTATGTGATGTAGGAAGCCAAACTCAGCAAAGATCTGATGAGGTAGGACAAAATCTTCTCTGACTACATCATATTAACACATTCACCGAATCACGCTTGCCCTCTTGAGACCCAGCTGACAGTTTGGTTTGCACAGCAAGAGCACAGTGTATAGACAACTGCTGTGTACGAGTGCGGCCATGGAGTGGGACCTCAGGCTCTGAGGTGTAAGGAATCAGAGCTGTCAACAAATCATGCAGCCAGCAACAGGATGGCAACCTGATGTCACACAGAATGAAAAACTGACATGGTTAATATGTGCATGTGCACATGCATCTGGATACTACTCATTTAAGCTCTTTGTCTCTCCCACAGTGATTTTCGATAATCCATTCTGGCTCAGCCAAGAAGCAGATGGGGATGCTTAGCACTTGCAGTCTCTATTGATAGAAGTAACATGCCAGAAGTGTGTGCATGAAACATCCCAAACATCTATTCCTACAGCAAATCAAAATTTTTAGAACCCTATCTTTTTGAAGACAGATAGCAATGAAAGTTGTGTACTCAGTTGTGCCTCTATTTAATTCTCTCACAGTTTCACAGAATGCAGGTGTGGAATCTTAAGCTTTCTCCGTCTACATACATCCCTCACTTTTCACCGATTTTCAACAGGACCACTCCTTCCAGAAACCAATCTGACTTGCTAACAAAGGAGAAAGAAAGGCAAGGTTATAGTACAACACTCACTCTCCAGTCACAACCTTTCAATTCATTGACACAGAGATGCAGGCCTCAACAAAGCAAATAATCTCTTCTAGATATTTCTAGAGGCATGACTAGCATCTAGAATGGTGTTTCCAGAAGAAACTAAGAATCTATCTACTTTTATTTAATTTTTGGTCCACAAATCTATGTGAAAATGCTTGAGAAAAATCTAATTTATATACATAAGCGCTGTAATAGGTGTGTTGGCAAAGTGCAGCTGTGAGTCCTCAGCTGCCACTGCGTGCAGCTGGATTTGCTCTAGTCACCAGCAAACTGATCATGTAGTGTACCACTTTCTGGTAGCCTAAGCTCTCCATGCTGCTGTTGAAGACATGCCTCAGCACCACACACCTTTGTTGGTATCATATGTTAATGAGGACTGCTATTGCCCTCCTGTTGCTCATGCTCTGAGGTAGGCAAGCTCTTTGAGCCAACTGCTTCACACCAATTGGTCTCAGGTAGATTTTTCCCTGGCTGTTTTCTCCTTCAATATACACAAGCCTTTTGCCATTGTCAGGTCTGTTCTGACATTGTGCAAACCCACATTCATATTAGATCATCTATGCCCCACATCAGCAGAAAATTAAAGCTACTGCTGTGGAACAGCTGTGCACACTACTTGCTTTCAAACATTGCTGACAGCACTTACTACTTTTTTCTTAATGGTGATGCTTCCAAATATATGCTGCCAATGTAGTAGAGAATGTTTCATGCACCCATCTAGTGCTGACAGAAGGGCTGCATTCTGAACAGGTTGCATAAGGAGGCATGCAATTCTGCCTATAGAGCAATCTAAATAAGCCCTCTACTCAGAATGTCCATCTCTTTTTAGCAAGGACATTCACCTATGTGGAGGCAGTGCTCCAAATAACTCAAAATGTGGTTTAACTCTCAATTAAAAGCACAGAATCTCTCTCTTCCTCTGAAATGCCACGTTGGCAATATCACTGGACCTAGGGGCACACAAAATGCTCCTTTGATGAAGAATCTGTTCTTGGCTATGTGACAGACCCCCCCACAGGGAGCCTTCTACAAGTCAGTTCAGGCAACACTTGCAACAACATTTTGCCCTGGCTCGGGTCTACTTTAATGTTGTTGCCTTCTGCTTGTATAGGAATGAAGCTCTTCTAGGTACTTCTGAAAAGCCTGTGCTTGACTCTCCTGCAGGCCTGACAAGCCTTGAACTTGGCATGCTTCTCACTGACTGTAAAGCTGCTTTCTTTCTCCCTCCGGACCTCACACACGCCATAGATGTGAAGATGAAGGATCCTATCGACTTACCTGCTAAGAAGCCAAATTAATGTTTGTAAGGCATTTAAATCCTCAGTTATATAAATCTGAAGTACTGCTAGCAGCTCGGAGCTTCTTTGGCTGCAGACCTATCAAAAGACTGTATAAAGATGGGGTGGGCAGGTGCACACTCAGCATTTCTCTGCTGATCTTTCACCTGCTACCTCTTTTATCTCGTCAGTCTCTTTCCATTAGTTGTCTGTTAACCATGAGCTAAGGCAAGTGTTGCACTGATATACATGCCCTACAATTCAGAAAGCTTTGGGCCAGCCTTGGTAATTCTGCTGGCCAGTGATTCGGGGAAAACTGGCAGTTTAACTCATCAAATGAACTGAGTCATTCTCCATGTACTTCCTAGAAGGACTATGACCGATGGTAATTGGTTGTAATGAACAGGCACCCATCTTTTCCAAAAGATTAACTTCCATTGCATGGGGTGAGGTAATCTGCACAGGGTTATATCATAATTCCCGCTTATGCCCAGCTCAATTTTAAGATGCATTTCCTTCCTGAATAAAGCTCATAAAACGCCTAGCTCTTGTCTTTACTTCTAAAGCCCCGCTGATTTTGTTAGATAGATGCATGGCTACAGCAAAAGGTTATTTCATGTATAAAATGCAAAGCAACAGCCTTAATAAGCCCTCAGAGTGGAGTGAGGGCTCTGTTGGCAAGTGACGAAGCTGTTCTGGGGAGTGTAGGCAAGAGTCCTGTGTACCATCAAAAAGGCCACCGCACACATATGGGAGAATTACAAGCCCTCAGTGTGCAGGAGGAATAAATCAACGCACACTCTAGCTTAGTCTGGTCATTCTTTCTGCAGAGCACTGCCATGATACATGTAAGGACAAATGTTCTTTGATGCACCCACCATAGGCGGGAGCTTCTGCTAACATAAAACAGGGGCAGTGACATAACTTCTGAAGCTCTTGACCTCCTTGTTAGGGTGCTGAAAGCCAGCAGTTACCACTCATTCACATACTCTTTGCCACCTCTCCTCCAGTGTCCTGCAGAGAGGAGGCTGGAGCATGGCTCTTGATGTGCATTTGCAATCCTGCATGGCATTCACAGCAGTCTTGCTGCAGGGGAAAGGACAACCAGTGCACAGAGATACTGTAGAGGTAATGTATGGATGTTCTGTGCCTCTGGAAGCAGTTACTGGTGGCTGCAGATCTGTGTGCCCAATTAGCTTATCAAATTATACTTGAGCCTACATCCCCCTTAGTAATCAAGGTTCTGCTGGCAGGTCCAATTACAAACTCTCTTTATCACAGGTTAGTAACAAGCTGTAAGCACTCTGCTTATGGCAGCACACTGGCAGCAAAGTCTTGGAGTATTTTGTTCTTAAAGCATCTGTTATTTCTTTTACTGAAGTACAGAAATTGCAAATAATAAGAGAAATTATTTTTTAAAATGACAATACATACTGAAGCTCACTAGGCTCATAAAATGAAAATCTGACCTTTATGACTGTTCTTTTGGATTTTTTTCATTTCAAATTTAAAAATTCTATTTATCATTCACCAATTGGCCACTGTGTATTTCAGTGTTGTTATAATACCATCTTCCCTATTATCATGATAGTCTGACAGTAAAGTCAGACTAAGAACAAAAGAGTTAATGGATAAGCTACCACATGTTGCCACTTCCATGGAGTCTAGTTTTGAACAGTGTCTACACATTTATTAGGCAGACAGACTTTCAAATCCCAAGTAAGGTGACCCATCTTGCCCCCTGGCTTCCCTCTTGCTTCCTCAGTGTTTCGTGCCTTTACTCACATGAGTCCTGGCAGGCAGAGGACACAAGTTGCATGCCTGTTTATGCAAGTGGTTATGATCATTTCAGCAACCTGCTTTCCTAACGGTTATTTGGGGGAAGCACTTTTCCATCCCATGAGGTTAAGCATGGAAGGTGACACAAGGCATTTCTACAGCCATGCAGACACACACATGCACACAAAGGTGCACTTCTCTGGAGTAAGGATCAAGACTAAAGCATTTAAGGGGTAAACCTAATAAGCTTTGGAGATTCCCAAAGTTATGGTGTTTATTTTTCCACTCCTAGGAAGTACTGTAGCAATTACAGAGAGAGAGTTGTATTCCAGCTAGTGAATGCCGGCTTCAGTTTGTGCCATATCTCAGTATTTCCCTGAAATATATAATAGGAATAAAATAACATAAGAGTTTTGCAACTGGATTCAATAATAGCAATGGCATCTAATTAGTTGCCGTCACCAGAGGGCATTGGAGGACAAGCTGATGTTTAGAAAGCACTGGGCCCTATCCCTTCAGTTAAACCAGTGAATATTAATGAAGCCAGTAGGTGTGAGACTTCCCTCCTGTTGGTAAAAAACTAGAAACTCTGGCACAAGGAAACAGGGAATGGGAACCTGGGTTTGCTGAATGCAGAGCTGCAGGCTAAGGTGCCGTCTCCTTACTTGTCTGCCTGCAATCCTGCATATGTCTGATCTGAGCCCTCACTTGGGCACACACCAGGAGTGTGACTAAAAGGTGCCTCAGAGATTGCCATGCAGCCAAGCCACAAGTGTGTTGGGATGGCTCTTGAGGTGCCAAAGGCTCACAAACACAAAAAAAGAAGGCCAACAGTTGGCCTGTTGGCTCCCCAAGTGAGGCGCAGTGGGTTATAAAACAAAGTGCAGGGAAGACAAACAAAAAGCCCAGTGCCTTTCCTCCTGGAAGGAGTGGAGCAAGGGGCTGGGTGCAAATGAGAACTAGCAGCCCATAGCTGCTTAACCCAGGCCAGCTCTCTCGTAACACACCTACAGCATACATGGGGACTACAGGGCTCCAGGTGTTTTCTTCTAATTCCTAGTCTGATTCATGAAATTCATTTCTATGTTAAAGACAAGCTCAAGGTATACAGCAGGAAGGGAATTTTTTTTTTAGACCGCATCACTTGATTGCAAGGTTCCTCTTCAGATTAGCAAGGGAATAAAATCAATCTGAGCCTGGAAAGAGCGTGAAAAGTATTCACCTTGACTGCTGCCAAAATGGCAAATATATTTCAGTTAGCAGGAGGAGATACCAGCCATTAGAATCAAACAATGAGGCTTTCTATGCATTGTGAACACTTTGCTTTTAAATGGGAAGGAGCAGAATAAGTGGCCCTGGTGTCTGATCACCGTAGAATAGCGATGCTCATTTATAAACTACAACTGTGGCAAATTTATGCCCCATGTCAGATCCCAAAGGCTATGAGATCATTGACTTAAATTAGAGAGTGAATATTGCTGTGTAATAGTCAAAGGCCTGTAAGTCTAAGGCAGGGGTTCTTATGCCATTCAAGCAGAGTCAGCTCAACACCCTGATAATAGTGTTCCAGATTGTATCAGGCAATAGCTTAATTTGGATCCTATTCTAGTACCTTGTTTTTCCTTTAGACATATATTTTTTATTCCAGTTCTTGCTTCACTTCATTCTTGCAATATTTTAGGCAGCTACAAAACTAAAGTACAAGGGGGAAAGTAACTGAATGCATTAATTTATTTGCTGGTTTTAGAAGTAAAGCTTTCTCAGCTATACCAACTACAATAATCAATATGTGGACCTTTATTGCACATCATATACACCAAAGGCAGCATGTGTACATTACCAAAAATGTTAACTCCTTCATTTCTCTTTAAAAGCCAGGTGATCTCCAAAAAAATGAACACTGAAAGTTGACGTTGTTGTGGATGATGGGGAATTAAAAGAACTGCCTTAACGCCCTTATAGAGAATGCTTCCAAGTTGTCCATAAAGTTTAAAATACAGGGGAACTGACATGAATTCATGAATTGTGTTTATACTGGGATATGCCTCAAAACAAATTGCATCCCATTGTCTATCCTGTATAAGCTGNTCCTTCATTTCTCTTTAAAAGCCAAGTGATCTCCAAAAAAAGAGCACTGAAAGTTGACATTGTTGTGGATCATGGGAAATTAAAAGAACTGCCTCAATGCCCTTATGGAGAATGTTTCCAAGTTGTCCGTAAAGTTTAAAATATAGGGGAACCGACATGAATTCATTACTTGTGTTTATACTGGGATACGCTTCAAAACAAATTGCATCCCATTCTCTATCCTGTATAAGCTATCTGTTTCTTCTCAAAGCTTAGAATTAGGAAGGATGTAATTTAGCATGAGTACCTTATGTTCTTTCTGTCATCAATAAACCAGATTCAAAATTTCAAAAAGCAGGCATTAAACAGAGCAATGTATCTGTCAAGATACCTGGCATTTTGTACTGATTTGAACATTTTCACTTGTGTCCTTTTAACACGAAAACTGATACAAGAAAGTCCAGATTATAATTATTTTTAAGCTTAATTTTTCAACTTTAAAACAAGTTAAAATAAAGTTCTTCTCCAAGTGGAAGCAGTGAGGTTTGTTTTTTTTCAAAACAGAAGAATGTTTGGAATATTTATCTTTTTGCCCATTGAAGAGCTGACCTCCTTTTGCTCTCCTTTGGGGAAATGTAGGGTTTAAAGTGATAGGTAAAAAAAAAGGCAGCAAAATCTTAAAAGAACACTAAGTTAACAAACGCTTGAAATGAAATTCTGATTAAGAAACAAAGCCACAATAATGCCCATAGGAAATTTAAAAAATGATACACTTCCAAAACGGCCTACAACGCTTTTGTTTATTTTTGATTTAGCAGAAATCATGAATGATACCAAAAAAACACAACTTGAAATGTATTACAATATTCTCTGCCTGCAGTCATGCTATGCTTATCTCTGGCTATGAGTATTTTATAAAAGAACACTGCTTATACCATCATGCCCATGTACGGTAATGTGCACATAGCTCTAACCACCAGGGAAACTAAGTACAATTCATATGTTGATGCACTTGAAAGTTGAGACAGTGAAAATGCTACTTCCCTACCTGCAACTGCAGGTTTTGGTGGTTAGGCATTCCTGTACCATGATATTTATTGCTCTATTTATTTTCTCCAGTCATTTTTTCTTTTAGATTAGCTGAGCAAAGCTTCCTGAAAGAACAGTACCAGACTTACCCGTTGGTCCTCCTCTAAGGCAATGCTGGCTGCTACCGTCAGCTCAGCAGGGCTTATGAAATACATCTTTAATCTGAAAGGGAGAAGATTTAGATTAGATATTAGGAAGAAAAATTTTACTGTGAGGGTGGTGAGGCGCTGGAACAGGTTGCCCAGAGAAGTCGTGAATGCCCCATCCTTGGAGGTGTCCAAGGCCAGGTTGGAGGACACTTTGAATAACCTGATCCAGTTGAAGTTGTCCCTGCCTGTGGCGGGGGGTTGGAACTGAATGATCTTTAAGGTCCCTTCCAACCCTAACCATTCTATGATTCCATGATCTGCACCAACTCTTATACCAGTGTACTTATCCTTTTCCACAGCTTCAGAAGACCCACAGCCTCTCACTCTCTTCACTCCTTTCTTGTTTTGAGATGCAGGTGAGGGAAATTCTAATGTTTTCCTTGCAAGTGAGAAGGAAAACCACCATGCATTTCTGTTGTCTTTGATGGCACTTGAATTATTTGTGGAAGCAGTAAACTAGTCTTGTGAGGTGGGTGACATGATGCTGCTTGACCGCTTGAGCTGCCTCTGATCGGAACAGACTACCCAGGGAGGTGGTTGATTCACCTTCCCTGGAGGTGTTTAAGGCACGGGTGGACAAGGTGCTGAAGGGCAGGGTTTAGTGTTTGATAGGAATGGTTGGACTCGATGGTCCGGTGGGTCTCTTCCAACCTGGTTGTTCCATGATTCTTGATTCTAATGCACAGAGCAGAGAATGTTATCAAATAGGCCCAGGGCTACAAGTCTTGGGCTTGTGGCAAAGTTTGAGAGCAGGAATGAAATTGTCATTGTCAGACTTTATTTTTTTTACTGCTCAAAACTTTCAATAACACATGTTGACAAAAAAAAAATGATGTCGCTCTGAAGCAGGGGTGGTACCTGTGTCATGGGCAAGTGCTGCATTGCATAAGGCTCCAGTAAGCAAAGGAGAGCAAGGACAGGAGCAGTCTGTACATGCTATTGATTACACAAAGAAGAACCAGGCTGTTGAAACCCAAGGCTGATTAGAAACGGGCAGAAATGGGACACGTTATATTTCATATTGATACCACACGTAATGTGCGGTTTCCCCACAGGCATCCTGTTCCTCCTCAGGAAAGTAACAAATGGGTTTTAGGAGCTGAGGGGGCCTTTTCTGTCAGAGGAGTGTGAGAGTGCTGTTAGAATCGAAGGAAATAAGATTGCCATGCGCAGCAGGGAGAAGTGCTACACGCTCATGTCAGAGGCCCTGGATCTCAATGGAAGATATTTATAACTCTCCCTCTGAAGAAGATGAAGTAGTTCTTATGCTAAGAAAAGGGAATAAAAAGCATTACCTAAAAATAAACGTCCGAAGTCAATGCCACCTATTTCTACATTCCCTGTTTCGGGGCTGGCTAAATGAACTGAATTGAGAAACATTTGGGTTGTTCAGAGAGTAATAAGGCCATTCTAGAACTGGAAGGGCCTTTACTTTCAAATTCTGCTAATTTATCAGCATTTTTCTGTACTCTGCAATATCGTCTCACACTGAGTTGAGAAAGGCAATTCAGTCAGCACAAGGACGTTAGCTGATCCAGACAGTGACCAGGGTAAGGTGACCAGAAAAAGCACATATTAATTGCACTCCCACGTTACTTGGTTCAGCTCCTGCAAGCCTCTGTATGAGCATTACCAGGTCACGCTTCGAGCTGACATACCTTCCCCACTTCTGTTTCCAGCAGAAAACCCAGAGGGATTTGCAAACTGAAGGACTGAAAACCAGCCTGCCTAGGCTCCATTAGCCTGCTTTGGAGCTTGTTTTCTTTCTCTGTGGAACAGCTGGTCCTCTTCCTTCTCTACTGGTGCGATCCTATAGGAATGCAAGCTGCCCACTCCCTGCAGGTATACTCTCTGTTGCAGCACCTTAGTACTGGGCTTTCTTTACTATAGAGGTCTTCATTCTAAAGGATCCTTTCGAAAGGGCTGTTCTCAATAACCCCAGCTGTGGGAAAACTGTATTTCAAAGTGGACTCAGAATCTCCATCTAAAAGCTTTTAGGCCGAGACTTTCATTTGTCTCTACTCAGCATGAAGATAAGTGAGTGGATGTGGAGCAGGCACTCTGCCTTAGGGCTGTGGTCAGAAACCATCTCTGCATTCAAGCCCAACAGATCAGAAACATACAAACAAGAACTAAATGTACAATCTAAACCGCACAGTGGTGAACTAGCAAATCAAGCCTGTGAGCATGCATCCACTGTAAAGTCAGCTCAGCTGGTCAGTCAAAGAAGAGACGAATGAGAAAAAAAAATGACAACCCTCTCTTTTTTCATTTTGTTGTACACTGGAGATGGCTTTTAGGATATTAGACTATTAGGATACTATTAGACATTAGGAAGAAATGTTTTCCTGTGAGGGTGGTGAGGGACTAGACAAGGTTTCTCAGAGAAGTTGTGAATGCCCCATCCCTGGTAGTGTTCAAGGCCAGGTTGGATGGGGCTTTGAGCAACCTGATCCAGTGCATCCCTGGGAAAGAGGACTGGATGATCTTTAAGGTCTTTTCCAACCCAAACCATTCTACAATTCTATGCTCCTCTACAGCTTGTGCCCTTGTGAGGAGTTCATTCCTGTTCTGTGTTCCTTGTTGAGGTGACACCGTGTGACAGTCACCTGCTGAGCCAAATCACCTATCTTGTTTGCCAGCCAGCTACATGCAGGCAGCCTTAGCTCCCAAAGAGGTGATTTCTTAAAGCAGAGGCTACTCCCCAGGAAATTAAAAGGGATCCTATGGCTGAGATAGCGAAAGGCACACACCAGTAGTTCTGGCAAACCCCAGCAGAGGGCATTGGCAGATGTACATTTCCCTCTGTCACTGCAGGGCAACCCTGCAATATGCAATAAAACAAAGTTCTCCCTTGCCTGTCAGATCTTGTCACAAGCGAGGGAATCAGTCCCTGATTACAAATGGAATAAAACCTATCCAGAGCTGAACCGAGGCCAAGTAGAAGGTATGATAGCACATAACTAGCCAGTAGCAGGAACAAAGCTTTCCAGATCTGTCCTGAGTGACGAAAGTCCATCAAGCAAGGAAAAGCCTCAACAGGATTTTCATTGTAAAATCAGAAATCGCATGTCGTCTGGCTTTCTTACAGTGCTCTTTTAGACAAAATAGATCAGCGAAGTCATATTTCTTCTTTGGCATATCCACAAATGCAAACCGGAATGACTAAGCTGGAAGCGGTTAGCGGAGAGGAGGAAAAGGAACAGATAAGGTGGAGATTGTGCCATCAGGAAAACCCCTGTCTACTTTCTCTCTGTTCATGGGAATGTTTTCATTTTGAAACCTTAATGTTAAACTTTATGTCCTTTTGACAGAGGCCAATCCAGAGCAGAATTTGTTAAAAATATGCATACCTAAAAACAAGAGCAGCAGTTCGAGGCAGTTAAGCTGGACTCTCTTACACTGAATTTTTGCACTTCTGGGTATAAAGCCTTGGATGTCTCAGTTTGGAGCTGAAAAACAGAAACATCCAGAACCAGCAACCACTTAAAAAAACACAGATAAAATCGTGTCTCACGTGCAATGAAATGCAGTTACCATTTGTTAATTATGCAGGTGTGCCACAAAAGCATGTAAGAATATCTGTTTTGGCCGAGGAAGGATGTGAAGAAGTGTTTACAAATCCTTTCACGGCAACAACCATAAATAACAAGTAAACAGCAGCAGGAGCAACTGCTGCTGTAATATTGCTGTCATTTGGTGTGCGTGCATGAGCAGGCGCTGCGAGGGGATGTGACTGTCGGAGGAGAGAGAAATATGTTGCCAAGCAACACAAGACCCTGGCCGGGGGACCCCCTCCCTTGCCTAGGAGCAGACAAAGCTTCCCAGGCATCCCAGCTTTAAGATACAACCACTCCAAAAGCTAAGCTGGCATCCATCAGTAGAGAGTGGGCATGGGTGGAGTGGGGGAGCAGGAGAGGGGATGAGAGCCCAGCCACTAATTGGAAAGGAGAGGCAGGGGAGACCAAAAGAAGAAATGGTAATCCCACCGGGGAGGGAAACAGAAAGGAGCTGAGGGGATAGACAGAAGCCAAGCCAGATTGGAATGGCTGACCTGGGAGTGAGGCTGAACTGACAGCTCTTGGATCAAACTCCCCTCCAGTGTGGACATGACTGGGGCTGCCCCAGCTGGAGAGAGACATGGAGGTGCATGGTAGAAGGAAGATACTCCTCAGGTTTTTTTTTTTCAATTATTTTTCAAAACATGCCTGTGCAAATATGGTACTTGCAATATCAGCCTCTCACATTATTTTCACAAGGGAGCTGACACCTAGGTCCCTGCATGCTCTGTGACCTGCCAGATGGGAGGAGGGTGCAGAGTCTGGAATTGAAAGCTCAGACGCGACAGCCAGAAACCTGTTCTCATTCCTGTCTCTGCCATTAACCTCCTCTGCTAGCACAGCCAAGACACACAAGACTGTCAAGCGAATCTCAGGGAATTGGGCATCCCACCTGGTAGAAATCTGTAGGCAGATGAATGTGTAACTACAGCAGGCACCTTGAAAAACTGTCAGGTTTTAAATTATGACAATGACCAGGGCTGTTATGTTCCCCTTGTAGCTGGGGTCAAGCACGCATCACTCTGACACTGAGAGCCAACATTTACCAATAGTGTCTCTAAAAGGCCGAAGATGGAGGCAATAAATAAGAGCACACAGTTGCGATTGTAAGGGGAGCTGTGCTGAAGAGCTGGCCAGGCTGGAGGGCCTGGCTCGCCAGCTACCTGGAAAAATGCTAAGATCCACTAAGGGCACCGGATAAAGCTGAACATGAGCACAAGTTACCTCCTACTTCCTAAGCATAACTCATTTCCACAAGGATGAAAATAAACTTCCTTCTCTATAGATGAAAAGACTCCCTCGAGCTGAAGTGGTTCACCGATTAAAATAGCTCTTTGTCCAAGGTTAGCAAGTCAAAAAAGAGCAAGTGCTATGTTGTCACAAATTTACTGTGTGTTGTGAAAGAAGACAAGAGATGTACAACTTACACATCTTCAAATCTCTTGCTGAATCTCCGTTAATCCCCTGCATTCCAGATATCAGAGCAGTTGCACTGGCCTGGGGATCTGCTTCCAGCTGGTCAATAGCAACAGGAAAATCTTTAAACCCGCTTTTGATCCAGACATAAGTAGTGCAGGATCTGCGTCTCACAGACCAGCCCTTGGTTCTCCCAAGACTACCTGCTGCAAACCAGAGATACCGTACACAGAGACAGCAGGACTGTGTGATGCTGGAAGTATTCTAGCATCTGGAAGCACCACTGCCTCCCAGCTCCTATCACTTATTAATGAGTTATTATTCATTGCTGAAATGGTGCCAATTTGTATTATACAGGCAGTCAGGCAAGATGATCGTGTTGGCCCACATCAGCATTAGCCTGTGAGCGGGGTGCGGAGCGTAAGCTGCATTGATTTCCGTGGGGTTTTCATCTAGGAGAGTTGCTTCCGATTGTCAGGCATAATTGTGTGCACTGACAAAAAATATGTGACTTTGCCTGACTCTCTCCTCAGACATTATGTGACTGCAAGGCCCATCACATCCTGTCTCCAGGCTGGTAGCCTTTGCAGCTCACCTTAAATCTCCCACAAAGAAAATCAAAGGAAAGAACGGGAAATAGCTTTGTGTACCACATTTCCTCCTCCTCTGCTGCCAAAAGGGAGAGGCAGGGATTGCAGAATTCTCTTCTCGTGTTAGGCTGTACCTCTTCCCTAGAGATTTGCCAGTGAAGAGGTACAGAAACATCATACGTTGTTCCAGAAACATTCAGGTTAGGAGGTCTGAGACATGGGAGGGGAGGAATATTCAGCTTCTACTTGGTCGTATGCCCCACGTATTCCCTGATCAGCATATACACACAGCTTTACTACATAGCAGTGAGGATGTAATTGTGTGTATTCCATTTTCCAGAGCAGGTTCTGATAGTCTCTCCCGAGCCATTGCACTTCTGAGCTCTGCAGAGCTGAGAAAAAAAGAAGATATTTTAAGAAAAAAAAATGCTTTTCAATAGAAAAGCACCGTTTTAACAAAAAACAACTCCACACTGTAATTACATGAAGGTATATAATAATCTAGACTTCTCCTTTTGCTGCTGTGATTTTTGCTGCTATGAAAACCTACTATGATTACAATGAGGTAATATGCAAGACTGGCACAGTTTATGTTTTATAAACATGTATAAAAATATATTATTCTCTATTGCAATCCAGAATTGCATCACAGGCATGTTCCTACAATGTCCAAAGTTAAAAAATGTACTGATACCCAAAGGCCATAAGGAAATCCATGAGGCTCGTGGGCATGTGGGAATTTATGTGCATAGAGCATCTCACATTAACATTGATGGGAGTTCAGACACATCAATCTTTTGTACACCCAGATGAGAACACCATGAACCAATCCAGTCCTGACTTATATCCAATATTGATGGAGGTGATATGAAGCTACAGAAGGTGCAGAGTGGAGAAGAAACCAAACCTCTAGCTACTACTCTATTTAATCCTTTTAAATCTGCTCCACCACCACCACTATCAAAAATAGTCTGATCTCATGCCACCAATGTCCAAAGGATGAGGATGGGAAATAAGGATCTGTTTTATCATTTGGTAGCACTGTCATAAAGCAGGGAACTCTGAACAGCCAGACCTTAAAAAGGGCTGAATAAAATGGACTATTCATCCTTCCTCTGAGGCCCCGTGCAAATTAAATGTCAACCAACAGCAGACATGGGTTACAACTGGTATTTAGGAGTTAGAAATAGGAACATTGGAAGGAATAAACATATTTTCTTCCTCTTTCAACTGTTTCATATTTCTGATAAATTTAAAGCCTGAGTATGATCCAGTGCTACACAAGCCCAGGTTCTCTGTAATTTATTGTTGAAAAGCAGGGTAAATTAATAAACGGCAGAGCACACTACTGTTGCTGCTGTAACTAAACTGCTTTTGATACACGAGCTAGCCTCATACATTGTAATAGTCTTGATTTACCCTATAAAAGTTTCTACTGAACATGTGTTCAGATGTGTTTTCCCTTCCAGCCAGAGGAACCTCTCTGTTCTTCAGAGCCTGTCTTATAGAAGATGCTTAAAAATAAAAGATGCTGTGCTGCCACTTGTGCCTGGCCTTTAAGGAGTTACACCCCAGCACAGACTGAACACTGCCCTTTGCAAAGCTCTTTTCAGCTCTTGCAGGGATACAAACAGAGGAGCTTTGACAGTGTAAGTCTATTAAAAGAGCTTATTTGATCAGTCTGTTTTCACGCTTAAAATGCTTTTGGTCTCACTACCCCAGCCATCTGCTCTCTGGTGACAGCAGTTCTGCCACCCTGCTGGGATTTGCCTTTGCTGCTGGTTAACAGGAGCTTCTCTACAGAGAGAAGAGCCAGCCTCGGCTGGAAGGTCTGCGGGGAACGCACAGGTCAGCAAGAGGCAGGACCACTCATTTACCTTAAATCCTGGGGCTACACACACAGAGCTCTGAAACACAGCTGCTGCACGGAACTATTTTAGTAAGCCCTGTCCCTATGCAATGCCTCGGTTTCTGCTGCTGTAAATCACGGTTAATTTGTTTTACCTGTAGAGCACACATTAAAAGTACAGTGAAGCAATAAAATACCTCTTTCCCAATGGGGAAGACTTAAGTCTGGTAAGATACCACCAGTATCTTTGACTTCACAAAGTCATTTTGCTGCTCAGAACCTCTGCTCTTGCTTTGGACAGCTGCAGCAAACATGCATTTGCACCAGCAGAGAGAAGCGAAGCATGTATGAAATACATGCCGGTGAAGGAAATGCAAAATCAAAATACATTCATCAGGAGCAAACCGAAAATCAGTCACAGGCAAGCTGTCAAAATGTCCTGACGTAACTGCAGAAATCTCTTGGTTGTTTCTGACATCTATTTATATATTGGAGTTTGTACACATCATAAAACCCTGAGTATCTGAGATACTACTGTATTTCTACAATCATAAATAAGCCCGATCTAGTTTTGTGTGTGATCTGACTTTCTCTTCTGGGTTTCACAGGGAGGAAGCATAACATCGGCTGTGGACTACATATGACTAAAAGCATTATAAATCTATAGGCAACTACAAACTCTTTGCTACCAGTGGAAAGTGAACAGCGTTCTAAGCAGGCTCTGGCTTAGCTGTAGTGGACATGTAACATATTCTTTCTGTGGATTGAACCCCCCTGCACTAAATTGTATTCCTGCCTACTGTTAAGTCAATTTTTTCTTGGATTTTGCATGTCCATTGCCACTGTTAAATTCAATCCTTTGGAAAAAGTCTGAAAAAACCCCATAAATTCAATATCATCAGGCGACAAAATGTTTAGCGCTTATGGTTTTAACTTTTCAAATGACCAGCTTTGTGAAAGTTTTTCTTCTCTTTCCTCTAGCAGCAGGGTGACAATGCTTTGAATGCTCCTGAGCTAGCCCCTAAAAACATAGAGAGACTGTGTGGTCAGAAAGCCAGTCCATACCAAAACAAGAACTGCTATAACAGCACATAAATCAGCAATTAAAGAGTGTATACTATAATAACAACTGTTATTATAGTATATCTACTGTTAGAAAGAAAAATATACTGAATTAGTACCCAAGAAATGACCTTTTAAAATTTGACAAGGTAAAATAACTGATTTAAAGTAATTTTTTATGTTAGCCTTTAAAATGAGCAAATTTGACTACAGTCAATGAAATATCCCACTTCAGCATCAGCTGGAGGTAAAGTGGATAGATAATCCTGCAGTCGCAACAAACATTATGCTGGTTTTGTCCCAGTGGTCTTATGGGATCATAAAGGCTAAAGACATTAAGCTTCTTGTTAGTTAGGGCTAAGTGATGAAACACTGTTCCTTGAGAGAATCTCTCCCAGTTTTAGGACTAGGCATAACCTATAGAAAGTGTATTATAGGCAGTAAAATGAGGGGAGATTTTTCTTTTTCAGTTGTTTTACCCTTTGAACTATCCCAAACAATCCTTTCCTGCATGCTGACTGCCTGTAAATTGGGTGTCATGTCATCTGTCAGAGCCCAAGTTGTACATGTTCGGCAAAGCCCGTAAATCAAGTGCAGGGACAGTACAAAGCTCAGCTCCCTCCTCGCATCTCCAACATCTGCTGCTTTCGAGTGGCCCTTCTGGTGATGGATGCAGCCCTCACCACACTAGACTCTGTACAAACACAGGAAAAAACAGTCTTTGCCCCCAAAGAGGTTGCAACTCAGACATAAAAGAACAGCTGAATCCACAGAGGCAGGAAAGGCTGGTTTTGTTCCCTCTGCGTTTTCACACAAGCAAGAAGCAGGGGGGCTGGCTGGTTGCATTTGAACATTTTCAGGAGTGAAAAATGGCCGTAATTTTGCAGTCGTGTTTTTAAAAGTTAGGTTGTTTTACTGCCAGGGCAGAACTTTGTTGCACTGCTGAAAAGCACCGTAATTCTCCCACCTGTTGTATTTCCTTATTGCTCAATCAAGCTTGCTCTCTCCTATACACACATCCTGCTCGCACACAGAAGCTGCTGGGAAAATGGCTCGTGATTTAATTTTGCTCGCAGCCGTCTCTCTTCTTTCTGCCTTCCAGCAATGTAAGCTCTGCGGGGTTGCCTGGCTGGGGCTCGGGGAGGTTTCTACTGGTTCTGAAGTACTGGAAATTATTTTAGGATAAACTGGTTGCTCTGTAACTTTAATTTCTGAGAACCCCTAGGATTTTTCTCACCTGAGCATTGTTTACCCTCTCTCTAGCCTGAGAAGGAGTTGGCTCAGTGGGACAGATTACTTTGCCCTGTGGGAGAAACTAATTTGTTTTCAATTCTGTTTTGTTTGCTGACTTTTTGGAACTGTGCTATTGTAAGAGCCTATAACTAGCTGTAAAGTTACCCCAAAGCCACACCATGGCTTGGTTTTGATTCTTATTTAGGGGCTGATACAACTGAAAATCTCAAAAGTAAGAGTAAATTTGTGAAATCAAATACACCAGTGCTGGACTGAAAACACTCTAAAATCTGTTTCCTGATTTAGAGATATATACTTAGTATCTGAAATGAAAGAAGAAAGCAAACCTTTACACCAGGCAGCAATAACATGGGATATTCCATATTATGTCTTCCTCATTACCTTTATTTAGGTTCTAAATGGATTTATTCTTTAACATCTAAATAGATTTATTCTATCCCATGTTGATATGTCTTTGAGAATCAAGGACTTAGGGAAAGAAGTGGGCAAGTCTGACCTGCTTCTTTGCTGTATTTCAGTCTAAAATTGCAATAGCATTTTTAATGCTTGTCATTATTTGCTTTGAAGCATGTTGATTCATATAATTATGTTTACACCAGGAAACAGGACACATTTTAAAGGCATTTGTGCTATTCTACTACGAGATTAAGAGCAAGTTAAAAATAATTAATCTGCCTTTTTTTTTTTTCCAAATATCTATAGCACTGCCACCTTATCTAGCAACCTAACTATGTGAATTGATTGTTTGTTTATTTGTTCTCAAAGCCTGAAGACTGAAATAACATTTGTACCCAGCAGAAAAAAAAGCATGAGAATGTGACCCTTCCAGGTTGAAAAAGCCCAACAGAGCAGAAGGCAAATAAAAAGCACCTGAAATTTACATTCTCTTTTTTTCTGTCATTAGATCAGCTACAACATACCCTTGTGATTTTCTTAGAACATTTCTGTCTGTTGGAGAAATGATATTTACCAACAACTTCTGTGAAAGTTCAACTTGCCTGCCTTAATTTTCCATGTGAAAGTGGAAAGAATTAAAATCAACCAACCAACCACACATTAGCTGGAGAAGTACTGCAGTTTGAAGCTGGGGAGGGGCTTTTAACCAGGGGGTGCAGTGGCAGGATGAGGGGGAACAGTTTTAAGCTGAAAGACGGGAGATTTATATTGGATATGAGGAAGAAGTTTTTCTTGTGAGGGTAGTGAGGCACTGGAACAGGCTGCCCAGAGAAGTAATGGATATCCCATATCTGGAGGTCTTTAAGACCAGGCTGGATGGGGCACTGGGTAGCCTGATCCAGTGGGAGGTGTCCCTGCCCATGGCAGGGGGGTTGGAACTGGATGATCTTTAGGGTCCCTTCCAACTCAAACCATTCCATGATTCTATGAAAACTCAAGGAACTGTACATATACTGAAACTGTGAAGGGAGGGGCAAAATACCCAAATTCTTTCTTGTGATGGTTAATCCATATTAGTTAAAATCACAGAAAAGACAAGATAACCTGGGTCTTAATTTATACTGGCTGTCTGACACCAAGCCCCTGTGTAAGAATCTGATCTGCTGTTCTGACTTAAATCATCACTGCTTGGCTTACTTTCAGCATGGGTAAACCAACATGGATTAATTTATGGGAGTTCAAATGAACGTTGTGAAATGGGCACCATAAGCTCGTGTTATAACCAGTTCACGTGAGGGGAGTAGCCCAGATCGATGTCTGTGAGCAAAACACACACAACACACAGAGCGCTCATTGCTCTGTTTGCTCTTGTGTTTATTCTGCTGAGCCCCTGGTCCAGAATTAGGAAGGTGCTAATAGGCAATGCAACCTCCTTGAAGCTGTGCTGGAAGTCAGGTTTCACTTAGCAATCACCAGAGGTACAAGAATCAGTGCCTCAGACCCATGAGTTATTCAAAGAATCAGGTCAATTGAAGATTAAACTGTGCAAGAAATGCTCTAGGGTAGAAAGAGCGAGCAGGAACAATGCAGGAAATGGTTTCCAGTCATGAATCCAGTTTAGAGCAGCTAAGATTTGCTAGAGAGATTAGCATTTTGTAGATTGATGGGAAAACAAGGGGATCCAAAGAAAGGATAGACTGAATGCCAGTCATTGATATAGGAGAGAACAGGGAGAACAGGAGTCTCACTACTCCATTTTGAAGCATCTCTCTGAATTAACACCTTTACAAAAATCACTATTATCAATTCCAGGACCCAGCAAGCAAAAAGCATTTGATATTTTTTTAAAGGTTGTTAAGCCATGCAAATTAACAGGCGCTATCGCATACTGCAATACAGGTGGCACCTTCTCTGCAGGCCTTTTAACATGTATAAAATGGTTGAGAGCAATGTTCGTTGAAAGCCTGCTTTGTCCCATATTTTCAGAATAAAGATATTAACTCAGTAACCAGAAATGCCACCTGAAGATGAAAGAAAAAAAAACAAAACCAAAGGCAAGCCAAGAATACTTTTAAACTACCTCCGTCATATAATTTAGCCTGCTAGCTCTGAACAACTTGAGACAAGGGGAAGAAAAGGCTATGAAAATATACACACTCCTGCTGCAATGCTTTCTTGGAGTCCTCACGGTGACACCTCCAGTGGGTGGGACAGGAGAGCTGCCCCATTGCTTCAGTATTTACTTTAAACCGTAATCACAAAACTTTAATTTGGAGTTTCATTGCTACTTTCCATTCACCAGAAAGGAACTGAAAGGCACGTCCTGTGCAGTTAACAAAAAATACAGTAATTATTCTGCTCCTGAGCTCTTTTTGAGTCCCTGGTTGGCATCTGTCTTGTTCTGCACACTGTGCTAACCCTTTCCTTGAAGGTGAAAGACTCTAGTTCACCCATTATATGATTTTCACTGGTGTATAGAAGTTCACTTGTCCCTAGCTGAAGGAAAGTTCCCATCAATCACAGTGGAAGCCACTAAAGAAGTGGCTTTTATAATGCTCAGCCGTACTTTGTCCCAGCTCAACCTGTTTCTGCATAACATTAGCCAGTCTGCCACGTGCAAATCTCTGCCCCTCAAACTAGAGTCTTGCTGGCCAAGAAATACCAAAGGCAAATCGCATTACAGCTGAGACCGGGGTTATACTGTGGACTTGATGATTTGTTTTAGCTAATTATATTGAACAAACAAGAAGGATTTTGCCCCTACAGTGTCTGAATCTTATTTCCCCCAGTGCGTTTATTTCATCCAGCACCCATT
>WAAB01013672.1:279121-363801 GCA_013389865.1 Piaya cayana | reverse complement strand
TTTTTTTTTTTTTTTTTTTCAACTGACTTGGATGCCGTGAGCTGCCCTGTCTTACCTTAGTTCCTCAGTAGATAAAAAAAGGTGTTACACTGGTTGTAAGCACGGAATGGCTCAGTGCAGCCTAAAAATAAGGAATGCATTGCTGGCTAAATATCCCAGAGCACAAACCACTATGGCTCACCTACCACTTCGACTGATAAGTCAGGTAGTATTTGCCAGCATGTAGTGTTTGTCCAAAGAAATGGAACATTTTGAGGGTGACAGAAGTTAAAAAGCAACTTTTCAGTTAAGTTTTATGGGAAAATATTTCTCAGAAGTAAATGTTGTGCTCTCACAAGTTTCAGGCTCCCTGAAGCGTGTTCCCTACACCCTCCCTGCTACCTCCCCTTCTGAAAGGGCTTCAAGGTGGCAAATAATGGATGAATCACAGGGCAGGACAAGAGATGTGTGGGTNGGTGGCAACAAACAGAAAATAAGACAAAAGAAAAAAAAAAAAAAAATAAACTAAAAAAAAAAAATTTTATGAGCATTTTAAAAAAAAAAAAAAAAAAAAGGAAAAGAAAAAGAAAAATAATGAACTGATCACTAGGTCACTTTCAAATGGTTCAGCTATGATTTTAATGACAACGGGGTAAGTTCAGCTCATTAAAAACAGTCACTGCTCAAATTCTGACCAAAGTAGGCAATCAGATTACCCAAAGCTAAGCAGGATCTGAGAGCTAATTGACTGTAACTTAGAGAATTCAGAAGTTCTGGATCTAGCAAGCTGTCAGTTCTTGGTCTGTGGCTAACACTGAACATATGGAAGGCGAGCAAAGAAAACCACTGTCTTCACAATGGATAATGGCAGAATAGTCTGTCTAGGAAGACAGTGTTTTCCTAAAAGGCTCCAGTTTGTGATTAGCTAATGATGCAAAAATATTTATATTTACTTAAAACAATCCCATCTGCTGTAAGTGCAGTTGTAATGGAGAACAATAATGAGACAAGGGATACTCCAGAAAACATATTAGACAGCAGAATGTGTTAGATGTTGAAGATTGCCTAATTCTTTAAAAAGAAATTAATTTAGGACAACCAAGAAAAGATATAGAAATGAAACATTGGTGAGAAAACTGATGGTGTCCACAGATAAAGATATTATGGTCCTCACAGCAAGAAGATCTATTGTGTGCTGTCTGTACCTCATAGCACTTCATAAATGCAGTTGGCCTTGGCAGAGCACACATAGCTTGCTCTTATAGTCCTGGGAATACTGACCCACAAACTTGCATACAGAGTATGGAGATAAGTGATAAACGTCACATCCATGCACTGGAATTCCTGCCTCTCCCTGCTGCACAGACACTTGAGTTAGGATTATTTGCCCTATTTATTGCCATGTAGCTGGAATCCAGATCCTTGTCTAAGTTTAAATACCAGGCAAATATTTGAAATAGTTTGTATTTGAGGTTACAAAGAAGAGAATTTTTAAGAGGGCCTAATTCTGTCTTTACTGTGCTCCCCCTGGATTCGATAGCATTAACTTTAGTGGCAACTAAATGAGGCCAAAGCCAATTCTCCTTGAAAACCCCACCCGTAGTTGTTTTCCTTTCCAGACTAATGCTCTTTCAAATTTATTCTGCAGACAGAACTGTGTGGAGTTTTACCCAGTCTTCCTGACTGCCCTCTGGACTGCAGGATGGTTTTTTAATCAAGGTAAACACTTTTTATTTCTGTCTTGGACTCAGAAGTTTTATATAACTTTTAAAAATCCTTTAGTTCTGTCAGGAGGTAAATGACTGTAGACAACTTTCCCCCTTCTATTAATTGCACTACCCGAGCGCAGCCTTCCTAGAAGAATGCTCAGTGGCAACGAAATCCACACTTAGTTATGGCATTTCACATAGCCCCACCAGCTTTAACTTCTCTCCACAAATCAGGGAGCTGCTACATGGCACGTTTATCATGCAGGGTGAATCATTCAGAGAAGCAGTTCCCTGCTGCTTCCCACTAACAATTATCTGCACAGTATGGGACAATTCTCACAGGACATCAAGCGTAGCTATCGTTCCTGGGGAGGAGGCAGCCTGAAAAGACTCAGGTCAGAGCACTCATGCCTGTGGCTGGACCCCTGGCTGATGGAAATGGAGCTCAAGCCAGCAAAACGTTTGGGTTTTGTTATCCATCCCAGATGAGTGACACCACCAGTGGGCTATGACTTGTTTGTTCTGGGACATAGCGCTGAGCACTGAAGCACAGTCATAACAGCAGCACCTTCAGCCACAGATATTGTACTTCAGGTATGCAGTGGGGACTCGGGAAAATCTATTGTGTGTCCTCAGCCACCAACCAGAGGGGCATTTTTTGGCCAAATGACAGCAGAGAACTTTCATACCTCTCACTCTGTTGGACTTTCCAAGGTGGGTCAGTGATGTCCCCTAACAGTGATGGGAGAAATTTTGTAGAGCTAGAACTTGTGACAGTACTTCTGTTTTGCCAGCGTCTTGAGTCCAATCCCCACTTAAATCCAATGTAAATCCAAAGTAGCATCACTTAAGTCAACAAATTAGACATGAGATAGTACATGTGCTCATAGACACTTGAATCAAGGAAAATCACAGTTGCTGACCAGCAACAAAGACATGTGCTGTCACAGGTAAGAAAAGGACTACGTTAGCCTTTTCTTTAAGCCACCTTTTCAGCTCAGCATCTCCCACAGGTATGTTTACACCAGTTAATCCAGAACAAAACAAAAGCTGTTCTCTGTAATACTCGCCTGCTTTTGAAAAAAAGCAAAATTATCCAGTTTAGTCCTGGATTATACGACTGACCTACCCACCCGGCACCATCTATCAAATGGAGGTGACTTTATGCTCTTCCCACAGGGAGGTCAGAAAGCTAACTTCACTACAGATTTCTCTCATGTCCTTGGATAAAAGCTGCTATATAAATGCAAATTAACAACATAAATAAGGGTCTCTTTCCAAAACAAACACTCCCTTTTAGCATGAACTGCCATAACAATACAAAATGACAGAGCTGGGTCAAGTCACAGCGCTCCAAACCAATATCCCATATCTGGGATGACCACCAGACAGCAGAGGTTGTAGATTCCTGTCCATTCCTGATATCTCTTTTTCAAGGGATGCTTTTAGAAGATTTTTTTGGACAGTCCTATATCCAACCCTATCTGTAAACCCATATCAAAAGTCTCCTGTAGTGAACATTTAAGAATATGTATGTCTCTTTTGAATGATTCTTTCCCAAGATAACTTCCCTGAGTATGGGTAGCTATGAAAATCCTCAGAACTATACAACTAGAAAACATAACAGTGTTTAGCTGTCTACAATCCCAGTTTTTTTAGTTTTCTAACTGTTTCCCCTTTCCCCCTTAATGTTTTCTTTCTTAGAATTAGCTTCCTTTCTGGGTGTGTTTTACGTGTTCGCCCGCTACAAGTACTTCCACGGTTACGTACAGTCTGCGAAAGGAAGGTAAGGAGCTACCAGCTGAATGCGGGTTAAAAGCTCCAGGCTGTGGTCTGAAGCCGGGCTGTGAGCCAAGGGCTGGCAGTGAAAAGTGACTATAATTGAATGCAACATGTGTAAAGTGTCAGCGAGAGGTCTGAGGCGGAAACCCTGGGGGAAGAGGGCTGGCTCTTACAGCACAAGCTGAGGTTAAGACGTCCACGTGCTGCAGGTCACAGGAGAGGAGAGTTGTGATGCTCACCCTGTGGGTGCTGGCTTTGTACTGGGCATATTGGCAACCAGACTAGGAGAGAGAGGTCTGTAAGCACCGATGTAGCTTTGTGGCTCAGGGCTGCTCCGGCAAGGCTTGCACAGCGCCTGCCTGGCTGCTGTTTTCAGAATTCCTCTGTTTGTCACATTAAGACCTTTACTCCAGCTGTACAAAATGCACTAAAGGAAGCAAGCAAATCTGCCCTTGTAGGCTGATGAACTTTCACCAAACAGATAAGAGGACACAGCTTCAGATAAGCATAAGTTAATGAATGTTAAGTTCACAGCATCTCATAACATGAATTTTGCTTCAACAAACATGCACACTGGCAAAACAGCCCTCCGCTGTAAACACTCAGACACACAGTTCTTTTCTTGTTTCACTGAAGCCACTGCACTGCCTTCTGTGTCCTAACCTAAGGCTCCTCTTCCAGCACATGTATCAGTCACAAAAAGCAAATAGCGTGATATATGCTTGTGATAAAATTAAAAGACTTGAGGTACACATTTCCAAAGGAACACACAAACCCATCAGACTGTTTTGTAGTGAATAATACTGCAGCAGCAGCAAAGACTGTCCTACAAGGCTATTTTCCATAGCCTGTATATCAATATTACCAGTTTACATCACACTACAATCTCCAACCGTCCTTTACCCAGTTTGGAAGGGTTTGAGAGAAGGGAGAGGCTAATTATTTCAGAGCAAATACTTGGAGATAATTTTATATTTTCCGATAAGAGATGCAATAATTCAAATGATGCAATGAACACCAACAGGAAGACCAGCCACTATTATGGAAGACCGGGGAGGAAAACAGTCTAAATTAATGAACAAGCAGAGCATAATGGACTTTGTTTTAATCAACAAGCAAAAAAAGGCCGTTTGTTCAAGAAATCTTACCCATGCTTTACTTCAGCACTCTTAGACCAATAGATTCAGCCTCTCAAGCAAGCCCAAGAGCAGCATCTGGCTTCACTCTTAGGCAGAGCTTTACACTTTGGTGAGACTCTAGTTTCTTTGAGTTGAGCAGAGGGTGCTGAGAGTCAGGCTGGCAGCCCTAGAAAATGGCTTTGCTAACAGAGCCTGGCTGGTGCTCACCTCCAGCAAGCACCTCAGCCAGCAACAGGTCAGCACAAGTCAGGCATGTAGTACCCACCCCCAAAACATACAACAAGCCTCTGGCAGCCCTGGCAGCGAGTAGGTGATTAGTCTTCACATTGATTCTCAATTATAATCACTGGCTACAGCTGTGATAGTTATAAAGCTAAACCAGGTCTGCGTGCTCAAGCAGCTGGAGATGGCACGTGCTAGTGCCCTTCACTACATGAACAGCAGGTCAGGTTTGCCAAGGCTGGATTTTTTAAGAACACAACAGGAACATGCACCTTCTACTCGATTTCTGTGCTGGAGAGGCTTCTGGAACTGAGCTATATCCTCTACCTCAGCAGGTTCTGACACTACTTAAAGGGCTAAGCTAAAGACTTTTTTTCATGTGCTCCTGAAACTGAGAAAATCTCATGCCTCACGATTTCAAATCTGCGTTTAGATGTGGTATGCCCAGAAGGGCTTCTCATACTGAGTCTTTAGGCACCACAGGGATTCTCAGACTCCCCACAGCCCCAGTAGTGCCTGAGCACCTGACCTNTTTCAAATCTGCGTTTAGATGTGGTATGCCCAGAAGGGCTTCTCATACTGAGTCTTTAGGCACCACAGGGATTCTCAGACTCCCCACAGCCCCAGTGGTGCCTGAGCACCTGACCTCCTCAACCCCTGTGTGTACAGGTTTAACTAGCTATAAGCCGAAGGCTGACAAGCTCCTCAAACCTCTCTCCAATGCTAACATGACGGAATTCCCTAAAGAGATCTTTTGTTGGCTGAGGTCAACCCAGTAGCAACTCCAAGAATATGCCTGTCAGTCCAGAGTCTGCACCAAGGCAACTGAGAACAGCCCCAGGAGATCGTGCATAGAGGTGTTGCTCCCTGGTCTCACGTGTGCAGAAGGCAAGGAGCTGAAGGGTTGTCTCAGCCTCTTCAGCGGGAGCTTTTCATTTTGTACAAATAAGATAACCCGATCCTCCCCCATCCTCAGCAAGCCCCCTAATTGCTGATTTTTTGGGATCAACACTTTTCATGTCTGGTCCAAAAATCCACCTCCAGGACAAAGTGATAACCAGCAGCAGACCTGCCAGCTCAGCAGAGCATACCTGACTGACAGATGCAGGCATAAGAGACAAGCACACACCTCCCTCAGTCCCTAAGGCTTCTTTCCCACTGTCCTATACCTGGAGCTGCAGTAGTTCTCAAGCTTGTCTGTGGCTTCAGAATCATAGAATCACTAGGTTGGAGAGGACCCACTGGATCATCAAGTTCAACCATTCCTATGAATCACTAAACCATGACCCTCAGCACCTCATTCACCCGTGCTTTAAACACCTACAGGTTTAACACTCAACCACCTCCCTGGGCAGCCTGTTCCAGTGCCCAATGACCCTTTCCGTTAAATTTTTTTTCCTGATGTCCAGCCTGAACCTCCCCTGGAAGAGCTTGAGGCCATTCTCTACAGGTCTAAGCGTCATGGGTCTTTTTAGCTATGGGTCTTTGCGTTATGGGATGAGGTAGTTTCACCCTGGAACAGGTTCCTAAATTCCACAAGAATATTTAGAAACACTGGGGGCGAGTTCATCCATGGAGCAGATACTGGGAAACTCTCTTCTCCCTAGCAAAAGGGAATTCAAGAATGGGTTATTAGCCAAACACTCCAAGGTAGCACTGCAGCAGTGATTATTTCTACTACTACACACCTCTTCATAACTGGTATGGTCAAGCAGTTTCACTGTAAACACACCACATGCACCTCTTAACAGTACTTTTCTGATTTCCACGTCTAGGTTAACAGGGTTTTATATGAATGTGATAATTCTAATCTGCTTGATAATCCTGGGTGTGGCTGGGATTGTTGACAGCTTTCTGGATGAATACCTGGACTTCAGCATTATGAAGATACTACGCAAATTGTTCTGAAGACTTTTTTTCAACAAATGAATCAATCAATCAATAAATAATGTGTATACCCAAACACCAAAAAGATTATACGTTGCATGTGAATAAAGCATCAGAACCTTTTAATAACAGCTCGTTGCAATGTAAAATGTATGTTTTTCCTGAGTTGTTTATGCTTTCTCCTTTCCCTACTCTTGATAAAGCATCAGTCAGACAATGTCACCTCATCTGCATTTACAATTAAATATTCTGTTCTTCTGTACAGTATGTACTCTAAACAAATCACATAAAACTTAAACCCATTAATTTACTAAGTAATTTAGTTGCAACTGGCACTGCAAGCATCAGCCCATCTTACCCAACATCCTCCAGCTTCGCCAATGCCTCTGTGGTTTCCTTCGACTCCTCTTCATTTCCCACAGCCGTGCTGACTGCTCTGCACAAACGTAAAAACATGCTTCGATGGGATATGCTGCTCCGAGGTCCCAGTTTTCCAAGTATATCCAATCCCACAGCAGGAGGCTGTTTAAGTGTACATGGAAGCACCGCTTGTTTCAGGAAAACTTTTAAAGCTGCACTTGACCCTCTGTTTCTGTGAAGGCCTTTTGATTTTATGCACATGTATGCAGTTCAATGCACGTTCAAACGCTCTTCTCGGAGAAGTGGGGCCCTCCCGTAGGCAGATCCCAGTCCTCACACAAAGCCCCTGGAGGACAGGCTGTACCCACTTGTGAGAGGGAAAGCCAGCCCAGACAAAAAGAAGGCACAGATGCTTGCCTAACAATTGGGTCTCCTGCATTGTCTCCCACCAAGGCACAGATGGCTGGGGTGTGGGAAAGACCAAACGCGTGTGCCAGCATGGACACAGCTCTGGGCATGATAAAATAGCAAAATGAAAAGCAAAGTGCCTATGAAAACAGTTTTCTGCTAAGAGGAGGGGAAAGTCACGGCTTACCACTGTGAGCTCTAAGTATGCCGGCAATCAATTTAATGTAGGAGAACAGAGAAGCAAGGCCATGCCTATTTAGGTAACTCCTGATAATTCGAATCATTTAGACAACGCTGAATACACTCATGCTAGATCCAGCAGGCAGCAATTTTCCTTGTTGTGCCTCTGAAGACACGATGTGTCCAAAAATTCTGCACATTTACAGTGGTGCTCAGCCAGGTCTATACCATGAACATGCTTTTGGTCTTTCTAAAAGTCGTACTGAGGCAGGTAACCTGACCACAAAATAATTGAGTGTTGGATCACATGAAAAACATGGACACAGATGTGGAAGTTACCTTGTGATTAAAAGACAAAGCCTTGTGCCTGCAGGAGACAAAAGCTGAAATACCATTTGAAACAATGAAATTAAACAAGTACAAAGGTGCAAGTCTTGGGTCCAATAGCGGCTGCTGAGGGAAAAAGGATGGATCATGATGGTGAAAGGCTAGAGCTGACACAGCTGTGGAAAGGGCAACTCTCCAGCACTTGCCTCCAGGGAGAAAGTACAACATATCAGTCACAGAAATCACTGGGAATTCTTTTACCGACATTCTATGGCCTGCAAGATAGAAAATTCACCTGCCTACCTGCCAGTGATGCCTTCAGTCATGGGCAGCAGGAACTGCTATCACCAGAATCCAAACCAAGACAAAGCTTGAAACTACATAGCGGGCTTAAAATACACTCTAGAGGGGGCTGAAAAGTCACTGTATTCAAATAGGTCTTTGCTTCTGAAATTATCCCATTCCAAGCTTACCCATTGCAGTGGTCTGATGTGTTTATAGACAGCATCCCATACTCTGTCTTCTCTTCTCCCCTCTTCCACTCTGCTCCATTCCATTCCACAGAAAGGAATAAAATGCTGTTGCACAGGGACAGAATGGTAAAGGACTCACGCTAAGGTGAGAAGGGGAACCTCACCTTAAAGGTTGCACGTGGAGCCATGTTGACATCCTGAACAGCAAGCTGGGCAAACAGAGGGTCAGTGTCGACTCTCTCATGACTCTCCAGGAGGCTGGAAACATGGGGGAACTGGCGTAGAGTCTTGAAGGCTACACAGCACATTTATCTTGAACAAGTCATGTAAATCCAACACATCTACATGCCAAAAGCCTTCTGACAACACAATTCTCATCATGGCAGTAGTAGTATGTGATTAGGAACCATTCTAAGCACGCATCTTCACGTTTTCCCAGTTTCCCCATCTTCCCCATCTCTTCTTTCCAACTTTTATGTCCAACCCCACATCTTCCTTCTTCACCCTCACCTCCCCACATCTCAGCCACAGGACTCCTTCATCCTGGGGTCTCCACTTTGTGTTCTCCCCTGAAAACACCTTCCTGCTACATGGAATAAACACAAAAGTTTGGAGTTGCAACCTCTAATAGGCCAATTAATGGGCCGGCTTCCCCGCAGAAACTGCCTGAGCACACCCCTCACCTCAGAGCACATACAGCTTTGATATTCTGGGCTCCCATCACAGCAACCTGAGGCTCTGCTGCTGCACTGGGAGCTGTTCAGGTGGGGCCAACCAGGATTCAAGGGCTTTACTGGCTCTAGAACAAGCCCATGGCAAGAGGGGCAGCTCTGGTATCAGCTACCCCCTACCTGTAATGCCCTGACTCTGGCTGGAGGAGGGCAGTGCCGCAGGGTGCACTGAGGTGACCGTGCAGAAACTCTGGGGGCTGAAACCACTTTCCCTCCTTCCCCTGGAAGATCATCCACTGAGGCGCAGGAGTGGGGCAAGAGATGATCCTATAAACCAGCCTTGTATATGACTCAGATAACCATCTTTTATTTGTGGCTTTTTTTCATTTGTTTGTTTTTTGTTTTGTTTTTTCTTTAAAAGTGGTGTGTTAACATCAGGTCTTTTTCTACATTTTCAGAGCTCTGTACAGGTCTTAAAAGGAAATAAGCAATGCTTAATGTACAAAGTAAAAACAGAAAACTAGAAAAATCTGAATAAAATGGAGCAAGTTGCTGTCAGGGATACAGTACAAATTAGTAAATAGATGTCATCTGAAGTGCAATACCACTGCAGTAAGGATGAGTTAAGGAATGAAATAAAAATACTCTATTTTAAACAAACAGTATATATATATATATTTATATGTATATATTTTACAGATAGTAGACCCAGTGATATCCGTAGAATTGTAAAAACATATTTACAAATATTTTTTTTTAACATTACATATACATCAGCACCATAGTAAGAAAAGAAAAAAAAAAACAACCAACCCCAAGTCTATTAAAATCTACCTCTTGTACTTGGTCCCAGTATGGAGTATTTGGAGGAAGCTTTACAAAGACAACAGAGACTCAGTCTTCTTCACTGTTTATTCACTAAAGCCTGTATCTCCCCCATGCACACGGATTTGCACCTGGCTGCTGCGTGGTGGTTGCGTATTTCCAAACCCTCCTTTCCCAGCTCCATGTCGGCAGGTGACCCCCAGCCACTTGCACCTGAGAAAGGGACGCTGCGCTGAGCACAGTGAGCTCGCTGCCCCCTGGCCCTGGTGAGCCTTGGCCACATCAGGCAGGGCTCGGACGGGCTACACCAGCTTGTTGCTCCCTTGCCCACGTGTTCATGCTGACACACACATCAGCACGACACCCGCGTCCCTTCAGGGAACCATCTCTCATCGTTTGCCCATCCCTGCTGCTCAGACTAGTCCAACCTAGAGCCACTTACCCACAAGGGCTGGTGCTCCCTTTCACTGAAGCAGCGGATGGGCAAACCTCTATCACCTTCACTAGGAACTGGAATAGGTCCTAGTGCTGCATTTTAGCTAAAAAGAGATGAAACTAAAGCATTTAAAAAAAAAAATAGCAGTCAGGGCAAGCTGGATAATCAACAATCAAGCTGGATTATCAATACAGCTCACTGTGACCAATTGTTCCATGATAAAAATGCAGTGTTTAAAACAGCTTTTTCCCCTTGTCTAGGTAAGCCCTGTAAGGGAACCCTAACGAGGCACTGAGATGGTTCCAGTCCTGTTTTGCTCCCACTCTTTGCTCTGATGCGTATCTGTGCTCCATAGGGAAAGGCTATGTGCCAAGCGCCTCTGCTCCCATGGATTTCAGCAGCTGAGCACCTTGCAGAGCCGGGTGCAAGGAAAGCAGCGCGCAAGGAGGTAATTGGTACTTGGATAGTTGGTACTGGCAGCTGTACATTAAACTTTCACTACAGAGCACATCTTATGGCTTACAGAAGCCAGAGGTTCCCAAACTTTTTGGACTATGGATCACATTAACATCGTTTTATGTGTTGCTATATACCTTGATAAGCACCTCTCAGTTAAAAACACTTGGTGGTGGGTTTCAGAGGACAGATTCCCTCAGCTGCTGCCTGCAGCCTGGGAACCACTGCTTTAGACTTTCGGGATGGCTGGCATCTCAGTGTTGTGCAAGACAGATCACAGCTTCATTACAGTGCGGCTCAGGACTGGTCCTCACAGTACAGAGAGTGATACATCAGTACTACCAAAAAGCTTATTTGAGCAGACCTCAATGTTTGTAACAGCTACATCAATTATTTTACCCATTCACAAATGATCTTTGCAGCAGTCCTTCATTGGTTCCTGTTCTTCAAATACTGCAATGAATTTTATTCCAGCAAACCAAGCATCTGTTTTAAAACTGAAGATCAGGTTGCATACAACACCACATGGAGAGCCCAGTCACTCCAGGGTAATACTATCTTGCACTTTTCAAGAGGAGAGGAGAAACTAATTCTGTGTGCCAAGACCTCCCTGTACATTTTCCCACACCTGTTTTCTCCTTCCCTACCTGTTCCCTTGTGGCAGTTGTTGCTCATTTGAGAAGAAGTGTAGCCAGCTCACCTTGCTATACAATGCAGGACAGGAAGGGAAGGAGCGAACCAAAAAAATATTTGGGAGAAAGGAGGGAGAAGGACCCACACATGACCTGTGCTGATGTCTCTTGGTACCACTTAGTTCTTCAACCCTTTTTGTAGCTGCTATTCTGCATGCCCAGGCAGCAGGTTTGTGCCAAAGTGCTCTGGCAGGGAAGCACTACTGGAAGTCCCAAGGGGACTAAACAGCTCGTTAAGTTAACCCATACACCTAAGCCACCTCCAGCAGCCATCCCATAATCAAACTTCCCTCACCGCCCTGCCAAACTTATGGCCTCCTCCTATAGGATTTTGATCACTACGCAGTGAAAACGATGAACTCCCTTGTGCCCGTTTAGGTTTGTCACGTGTGTGCTGCACGTTCCCTGGTGACAGCCCAGAGCCAGCCCTGCAGGCCTGGCTGTGGCTCACCGAGATCTTCTTATGCCCAGGGTTAAACCCGTTTCTGACCACGGCCTGTGCAATTGCCCACAGATATCTTTACACTTTGCTCCTGGCTGTTTTCACCTGCTCCCCTGAAAGCTGCAGTGTTTACAGTTACATGAGGTGGGAGACATCGGGACCACCCCATAGCACTGTGCCATGAAGCCTAATTTCAGTGGGGAAAGACCAAGTTTTCCCAACCAGAGGCATCACCTGGCTTTTCCAGTTTCCTCATCCCACCCCACTCACACACGGAGTGCGTGCTGCCATGGAAC
Organism: Piaya cayana; assembly: GCA_013389865.1. Lineage (NCBI taxonomy): Eukaryota > Metazoa > Chordata > Aves > Cuculiformes > Coccyzidae > Piaya > Piaya cayana. The sequence continues at coordinate 351,517 of WAAB01013672.1, read as the reverse complement.
AGAGATTGCTTGGTGGAAGTCTTGGGATGCCGATGTTTTCATCGTCCCCTGAATCTTCCCAAGTTGGCTACAGATCAGCTCAGTTTGCACAATTAGAAACAAAAGAAAACAAAATAACCCCAAACCAATTCAAACAAAAACCCAACAATCCAAGGACAGGGAGAACATCCAACTCTCTCTTTTTCTTTTTTTTTTTTCAAACATAACAACCAAAGCTCCAGACTATACAAGCCCATTCACTGGGGGTTTCCAAACAACTCATCAAGTTCTTGTATCCACTCATCCCCTGGTCCGCTCTTAATGATGGAGTCCACAAGGTCTGCGCCCTCTGCTAAACTGGAGAATGACCCCCCTGCTCCTTCATTACTGTAGTTGTAAGACATGTCCTGAGTGGGATTCCTCTCGTAGGCCTGGCCTTGGCTAGTCTGAGCAAAGTTACCACCTGGCATTTGCTGCGTTGGAGGCTGACTGAAGCCAGACATCGTGGGGACTCCTTGGCTTATTGCAGGCATTACCATCGACCTGGCCTGGCTGGCTCCTTGTTGCCCAGGCAGCGGTTGCAGCAACTGCCGTCCCATAGCTGGGTTCAGGGCTCTTACTGTGCCGCTTGTGTCCACAACTGTCTGATTAAGCCCCTGTGGGAAATGTTGCTTGGACAGCCGCGGCTGCCCAGGCTGCATTGGGTACGTCGTGCCATTGTTGAAGGGCCCCATTTCACCGCTAGTCCTTCCAGGTATCCCTTGCAAGCCTCGCTGCTGCCAGTTCTGTGATCCTTGAGGAACAGCCCCCATCAAGTTCTGAAGTCGTGGTGCTTGCGGCCTGGATAAAACCTGGCCGACGGGTCCTTTCATCTGCTGCTGATGCTGGGGAAGAGCAGAGTTCACCAGCATGTTCTGACCAAAATTGCTGACCATTCCCACCGCTTGTCCGGAGGCAGGCTGCCTTGTTCCCTGGCCTGTGCTATGTGCCATGTTCATGCCACTTTGGTTTGGGTGCTGCAACATTTGGCTCATCCCTGTGCTCATACTGTACATTCCCGTCTGGCTGGAAGAGGTGTTGCTGTAAGGAGCCATGCTCATGTCTGACTGGCCTGCGGTCGAGGGCAGTGTGCTCGGGTTCTGGGAGGGACCCATTGCCATCATGCTCGCATTCTGGGCCATCATCCGGGATGTCCTCATGCTCTGGAGTGCTGCTTGGTTCCTCACAGCTGCTATATCCTGTGGAGAACCTAGACCAAAAAAGGAGAAAGTTAAGAAAAGAACACAACCCTGTAAATCTTAATTAACACACCTTTGCAAAACAGAGAATCCATGGGACTCTTTTGCATCACAGTAGGATTTCAGATTGCTGTGCTTTTTAAGCAAATAAATGATTTTTTTTCACATAAAGGTTAGCGGAGAGCTAGATGGTTATCCATCCTTGGGAGACGTGCTTGTTACCTAAAGTTAGCTGCATTTCAGAGATTATGGGTTCCCCCACCTCACTCCAGTTGCAGCCTCTCTGTCCTGATCTGCCAAGTTGCCTCTCCTGGAAGGTAAGAGTCAATACAGTTCAAGTGCTACCCTAAAAAGGAATCGCTGATCATGTTATGTATTCAATTTGTGAAGCAGGATGCTGTTCAGCAGAGAACACCATTGATGCAGAAGAGCAGCCTAATTTTCCCTAAGGCCTAAAATGAGGTTTGCAAGGTTAGAAGGCCAATGATTTACTCACTAAGTAATTTTCAATTATGACTGAGAATTTTGGGATGTCTACCCAAAGGGATTCGTGGCTTTGGATTCCTGAAGAATCGAGGCAATATGAAGTGTGTTTACAGCTATGTTTGCCTCCCTGATAATAACCTACTCAGGTAGCTAAGCTACACAGCCATGGGAGCTGCAGAGCTAAAATAGGTCTGCCTTTCTCTTACTTTAGTAGGACTAGAAATGGAATTTTTACAAAATGACTTGGGAGTCCAAGTATCCTTTCAGAAGAAATGTGAGTCTTTGTGTGTGTATTTTTTTCCCCAGGATCAGTGATGACGGGCACCCTCCTCCACGAAAAACATTAGTCTCTAAGGCTTCAAAGTTGCGTATGCACTGTGATTCAGTAGCACTTATCTTCTGCAGATAAGCCTAATTCAGCTTCTAGCAAGTAAATGAGAAAGCTTCCACTGGCCTTCTTCAACAGCAGCGAAGCAGCTGAACTTCAGTTTACCATTTGAAGCTCCTTTTAAAATATCTCCATTGTCTTTCAAAAGTAAGCCTTGAAAATGGAAATGTCAAGCTCAGAAGGCCAATCAATTTTTTAATAGCTCAGGAGGCATAAATGAATGGATTTTCTATATCATTGTTACTTATTAAGTCTACGGAAAGAAGAAAAATTGGGTTTTGTGGACATTTAAAGCAAGGGGAGTGTATTAGTGAATCAATATTATAAGCACACTTTATTCCACCTTAGGCCAGTGATGGGAAACCAGAAAATCCTAACCTTGTTAAATTCCACACTTTGGCAGATAACTGAACAATGCTTGTGTCTTCATTTCAGGGTTGTGGGGTGGAGGGGGAGCTATTGATTTCTGGGAAGCCAATATGCTTCTGTATTTACTATCTTTGTTAAAAAACAATTAATGTAGCTCTGATTATGCCATGGATTCACTGTGGTTTTGAGTCACTCCCATACCAAATTAAATGAAATACTCTACCGGTGAAACTCCAGGAGTGTGAGGCACGCAATTATTCCCAGCTCAAACATTATTAAATGCAAGACATAAATATAAAATGGTTGCTTTAAGAGTTATAAACTGTACAACAAATTCTGAATGTTCTTATATCACCCCTACCTGTTGTCCCCTACTGGCAGACAACATACCTGAACATCCACAGAGAATAAAGAATACTGGGCCCTGTTATTTTACGTTGGCTTGGTGTCCATGAAGGGTATGAATAAAGGATGTGTCAGCCCTGCAGTTGCACAGACATGATGCAGAGAATGGCTGTTTCTTTATTTGCTGCAGCAGGATAAGCTTCTGGAGGATGCTTTTAGCTCAGCTCTCCGCCATGTAGATAAATGAAACATTTTGTACCATGAAGGGAGGCCATCTGGATCTCGCTTGCACAGGGTAAATGCAGTGTCAGCTTCTACTTTATCTATGCTATCAATTAAACTGTTTTCTTAATGACTGGCACCAGGTTATCTCAAATTTCCTTAAGTTAGACTACCTCCTCCTTCCATGATTAGAAGCTGTCTCTTTTTGCTAAGATTCCAGTGAGTGCTTAAGTGCACAGAGAGTGATAAAACTTAATGCATCTTTAGCTATTTCTCAATTGAAAATGGAGGCTGAAAACCTCCAAAGGAGTCATTATCAGCAAATGGTTCACATACTACTTTTGTGAACTACCACGCTTGGCATAAGAAGCAAGACTTCAGACAAGAAGTAGTTAAGAGAGAGATGCGACAGATTTTAAGATTTTGGGCCACCTTCTGGTCTCCCTCACACACCATCTACTGTACTTGATTACATTCTTGTGACTAAATAGGAAAAATTGTGAAATATTTATATTTAAGTCAGCTCATTTATGAAAATTAATTCCTTGCTCTGTCAGATTAACCTCAACTCTCTTCTGCATTTCTTTTAAATAATACATGTGAAGGCAAAGATTCAAATAAGCATTAATGTAGAAAGGTTTTACATGCGTGTCTCATGGCAGCTCACATGCATATATTCTGATTTTGCAAAGGAATTCTTAGGAAAAAAATTCATTTAATATAGAATTTATGCTGATAGAGATAAGACGGTGGAACACTGGAACAGCTCCCCAGGGGAGCAGTAGTGGTGTCAAGCCTGACAATATTTCAGAAGCTTTGGACAACACCCTCAGATGTGCGGTGTGAACTCTGGGGTTGCACTATGCAGGAACAGGAGTTGTGGTCCATGTTCTTGTGGGTCCCTTCCATCTCAGGACATTCTATGAGGAACGAGCAGGTGATTATAGAAGGAGTCACCCTGATACAGACCAGCAGAAGATCTGGCTGCCTGTTCACTTCCAGGGTATGAGAACTGCAGTGTTCTTGCCTCCCTTTTTTTCTCTTGCAGTGACATGACATTAGCATGGATACACGCAGCACAAGTGCATATTCATTTCATGTCTATTTAGAATCCATGGTTAGTAAGGACATTCAGCTGATGATATGCACTTAAAAAGCTGAGAATTAACTTCTTTTCCTAAGACAAAATGATCATCCTCAAATTCTTCAGTTATCTGTAAGCACATTGAAATAATACTTGGGTTTTTTTGAGAACATTAAAAAGATCTCTGTTCTGATCTCCCATATTTCATTGTGTTTCCCACTCTTGACATTTATCAGACACTTCTCCAGATAAAGATGACCTCTCTGAAATTCCCTGCTCATCAAATTAGATAAAGTGGGGAATGAACAGGAGTAGAAGGAAGATACAGTGAGAGTCCCTAGTTGAAAAAAACGGTATAATGAGGGTGGAGGCAAACAAGACAAATACATAGACTCCAGATGTCAAAGAGGCAAAACAAATGTCAAATAAAAAATTCAGCTTTTGTTGAGAGGAGCAGAAAGGAAATGAGAAACTTAACTAAATACACAAACCTTAGCATCCTCCTTTGGTAAAATACGCAGCGTGTGCTAGTGTGCAATAGCCCAGCTTTCTATTCTGGCACAATGCTTAATCCCTGGTCTGCACAAAATGCATGAACTTTCAAGTGCCCACTACAGGGGCATAGTTGGCTCAATATAGAGAAAGAATTTGACTTTTACCTTGGAATTGATTGACCTGTTGCACTGGATATGGGCTCCGCTGCTGCTGTAGATGCTGCCGAGGCAAATGTGACTGCTGCTGCAACTGCTGAAAATGAATGAGGGAAAGAAAACAGAACAGGATTAATTAATTAGTGAGCTGAGAAAGGGGCCGGTGGCAAAAGTACTGCAGCAGAACTGCAGCATTTCTCATCTAGCAGGCTGTTCTGGAGAGACAAGCAGAGTCATTTGAAGAGTTCTCCTGAGAGCACTTGGGCTACTCAACACACAGACTCCTTTTGGCTGAGAAAGGAATAAGCACCGAGGCTAACATCATCTCTCCTTACTTACAACCACTTGATCTCGACCTCTACAGTGCTAACTTAGCTGTCTTCAAGCTGAAAGGAGAGGGAGGAATATGAGATAACTTGGCGCACCTAGGTCTAAGGACAATTGTAGTCACCCACTCGTTCCTTCTCACAGCCCTGCTAAGGTCTAGAGGCGTGTGTTTCTAGTGTAAGACCCTGCTCCACCTCTGCACTCAAAGCACTCTGCTGCAAGGAGCACTGCATCCTGACCCCAAGCACTGTGGCCTAGAAACATTCTCTAGCCAAAACAGAAACAGGCTGCTGAAGCACATTTCCTCTTGTGCTTCAGTGAATGATATTTGGGGAGCAGATAAATCAAACTATCAAAAAGATAAAGGGAACCTTGTTAGGCACAAAACACTCAAAAGTTATGAGCCTGAGGACTGTGGCTTTGTCACTTTTCATCTATGCCAGCACGCTTGACAGCCATGGGCTTAGGGATTTTCAACACTTTTAGGGTTGCCTGCAGAAGCCAGGTCAGTGATAGACTCTTGGGTTTATGTTCTTGAATTGGACTAATCCGTCATGGGGGAACATTACTGCATCCTCACTCATTTGCACTTGTTCTCAGTTCACACACGCCCCCCTCTGAATCAACTAATACATCTTTACCTGGAATTTTTCCAGGAGCATCCTTCCTGTTCACTGGGAGTGATTTTTTCTGCCTCTCAAGAGAACCATGAGAAGAAGGAAAGGATACCAGTGTTTTGGGGTTACACAACATACACAAGTTCTAACTCAAATCAAAGCAGAGCCCAGGTCTTAAACAGTGTTTCCCCAGCAAGAGAGGTGAAGTCAAGCTTAAAGCAATCAGAACATTTTCTAGGTAGCATTAGGGGACTGCAAGTTTAAACTTTGTTGTGAGATTAAAGGAAATGAACAGCATGGCTTTCCACTGACTTTCTCCTGGGTTGCTTTTAAGCTATGGCTGAGTTAAAAATACATAAAACATCACCACTCAGACTGAGCAATTTAACACCCATATTGTAAAGCCCAAGAGCTGGAGAAGCCAGGAGACAGGCTCCAGTACAGCAGTCCTACACTGCCACTGCAAGAGGTGGTTTTATTCTTCTCCCACTTCAGCTTCTGGTTTCTCCCTTGCCTCTCCTTTGTGCTAACATAATTGCTCATACTGGAAATATGTGATAAACCAAACTAAGGAATTGACCTGGGTACATAATTTTTTTTTTTCCTTGCTAGGTTACTTTTAACCCACATCAACTCCTCCTCCCAGATAACTGCCACCTGTAGACAGTTTTTTACCACAGTGAGCAGTAGGGGAGAGGACCAGCAACTCTAAGTGTAGCAGAGTCCACTTCTACTAGAGTAAATGCACCATGAGATGCCTTTTTTTCCTTATAACCATCGCAGAAATACCATGACATGAGTCACAGAGAAAGAATTACCAAACATAGAAGGGAGGGCTGGTGTTGCACTGAATCTAGTGCCAACACCCTCACACCAGCATGCACTGTACTGCATGAGACAAATTAATACTGTACCTGCTCTGCCAGGATCTGCTGCTGCTGCCTTTGTTCTCTTAGAAACTGCTGTTTCTGCTGCTCTATCACGTGGAGTTGGGCTCTCTGCTCAATCAGCATCTGCTTCATGAGGGCTGCTTGAGGTTGGTTTCCTAGGAAGGGACCCCCAGAGCTCGTGCCTGTGACCACGCTGCTGGAGCCTGTTGCGACAGAAGGCTGCATAGTCCCTGCGGTTCGAGACAATCCCACTTGATGCTGCTCCTGTGTGAAGAGAGAGAAAGGCCTCATTATTTAAGGTGCTCCATGGGCAAAGGAAATTATGGCTAATTAATAAGAAGCACTGAGCCTTCTGTGAAGACTCAAATTTGAAGAAAGAGTCTAAGAGTCCTCAGAAAGATGCTTGTGGCTTGTGACTCAGCTCCACAGGGAGCAGGAAGTAGGTTCCTCTTCTCTCCTGGAGTTCAAAGCCCCCACAGGTAAAGCAAGAGCATTTTATGATTCATTAACAATAAAATAATAAAGTTGCATACTAGGTTTATTTTCATTCTGGATGCGTAAGTTCACAGTAATGTTTTTCCAATCACTCATCATGGAGACACGTATATTTTCCCTCCATTTCCCTTTCTCCATATCAGTAATTTCAGAGAGTCCTCTGGATTGAGGAGCTGAGGTTTTAGGTGCACACAACAAACAGCTGGAGCCGGCAGCATTAATTATCCCTCTACTGCACCAGAATCTCAGAACGTAATTAAATAAAGTGTTTATTTAAAGATTTCCATCATGCAGCAATAGCCCAGAAGTATGTAGCTGAAAGGATGCGAGGCACACGATGCCACAGACACCTTCTACTAAACCTACCCTGCCTTCTCTTTATGTTTCTAATCCAATTTGTTGCCTTTTAGTGCTGGGAAAACTAAGCGACAGAAGGCCAGGGAATAAATGACCTGGAGTATTGTGCTCAGTTATGGAGTCCTCAGCACAGGAAGGACATGGAAATGTAAGAGCGAGACCGGAGGAAGCCACAAAGATGATCAGAGGGCTGGAACACCTCCTCTGCAGACAGGCTGAGAGACCCGGGGTTCTTCAGCCTAGCGAAGAGAAAGCTTTGGGGAAAACTTAGAGCAGCCTTTCAGTACTTAAATGGGGCCTATGGAAAAGCTGGGGAGGGGATCTTTATCAGGGAATGCAGCGATAGGTGACAACAAAAACACTGGCAAATCAACTCTGTAAGACTCATTTTGGAGTTTTAGAAAGCAAGCACCCTTTATCAGCACCAGGGAGTGATCTCCATCAATTGTGCACAGCAAGACAAGAACTGGGACAGAAGAGATTTCCCACTAAGAATCATAGAATCACCAGGTTGGAAAAGACCCATCAGATCACTGAGTCCAACCATTCCTATCAAACACTAAACCATATCCCTCAGCACCTCGTCCACCCAAAATTTTCCCAATAATCTAATGCATATTCTCTCTTACTGTCCAAGCATTAATTTTAATATATTATTAATTTCACAACAGCCAAACTNTTATCAGGGAATGCAGCGATAGGTGACAACAAAAACACTGGCAAATCAACTCTGTAAGACTCATTTTGGAGTTTTAGAAAGCAAGCACCCTTTATCAGCACCAGGGAGTGATCTCCATCAATTGTGCACAGCAAGACAAGAACTGGGACAGAAGAGATTTCCCACTAAGAATCATAGAATCACCAGGTTGGAAAAGACCCATCAGATCACTGAGTCCAACCATTCCATCAAACACTAAACCATACCCCTCAGCACCTTGTCCACCCTAAATTTTCCCAATAATCTAATGCATATTCTCTCTTACTGTCCAAGGATTAATTTTAATGTATTATTAATTTCACAACAGCCAAACTTCTTGTTAATTTGAAGCTTTGGAGCCAGCTGTGCCTGACCTTGCCTTTGAGATGGGGAAAGGCTGCAAACAGAGGTGATCGCAGCAGAGACACCTGCTCAGCACCGACTGCACTGCACACAAGGTGTTATCAACTCCAGAGAATGGACAGTGTGCAAAAACACTGCTTGAAAGAAAACCTGCTGCCAGAGGGACTGCCTAGTTTAAAAAAAAATAAACCCAAAGAAATATTATTTAGATGAAATTTAACTCTGCTTTAGCTTAAATAAAAAAATATTCCACTTATTGCAACAGTAATGACTTATCAATAGGACAAGGGGTAACGGTTTAAGCTGAAAAAGGAGAGATTTAGATTAGATACTAGGAGGAAATTCTTCAAGATGAGGGTGGCGAGTACCAGGCTGCCCAGAGCTGTGGCTGCCCCATCCCTGGAGGAGTTAAAGGACGGGTGGCTCTGAGAATCCTGATCCAGCGGGAGGTGCCCATGCCCGTGGCAGGGGGGTTGGAACTGGATGGGCTTTAGGGTCCCTCCCCACCCAAGACTTTCTGGGACGAGCCCCGGGCCCCTGCAGTGCCGCCCCCCGCCGCCAGGTGTCGCCGCCCGCCCGCCTGCCGCCCCGCGCCCAGCGCGACAGGAGGAGGCTCCCGGGCTGCCAGGGAAAAGGAAGCTTGGGACCACCCAGAGCCTCCCAGCAGCCTCGCTCCAAAGAACAGATGGACAGCTAGGGCTCCATTGAAAAAGAAAAAAAAAAAAACCCCAACGATTCGGGGGCTTGGTTACAAAGCAGCAGGTGTAGTTTTCTCAGTCCTTATCCCAGATATATTGGGGTTGGAGCACCTCTGATATGGGACAGGCTGAGGGAGCTGGGGTTGTTCAGCCTGGAGACCTTAGAGCAGCTTCCAGTACCTGAGGGCCCTACAGGAAAGCTGGGAGGGACTCTTACAAGGGCATAGAGTGATAGGATGAGGAGGAATGCTTTTAAATTGGAAGGGGGAATATTTAGACTAGACGTTAAGAATTTCTTCACACTGAGGGTGGTGAGACACTGGCACAGGTTGCCCAGGGAAGCTGTGGATGCCCCGTCCCTGGAGGTTCTCAAGGCCAGATTGGACGGGGCTTTGAGCAGCCTGATCCAGTGGGAGGTGTCCCCGCGCATGGCAGGGGGCTTGGAATTGGATGATCTTTAAAGTCCCTTCCCATCCAAACCATTCTATGATTCTATGATATTCCCTGGTGTAAAAGAGCTGAAGGATTGTCTCTCCCTTCCACATGACAGAAGGTACCCATACACCTCGCAGTCCCCCATGCCTGTTGCCCTGCAACGCGTCCCATCGGAGGAAGAGTCCTGGGTCCTGCCTGCAGACTCTGCTTGGCCAGCGTGGCAGCCTGGGAGCCCCAAAGCCAGCAGCCTTCACTGTCAGGATGGTTCCACACACCCTGTGCCCTGTCCAGCCATCGCTTAAACTCACTGCCAGGCAGCCTGCCCTCACTGTCCTGCACCCAGCACATCATCAGCACCCAGGTTTCTGCACTGCAGCCTGGGATGCACGAGGTCTGCCTGGTAACAGAGAGATGAATAACACTGGTGAGCTCAGGCTGGCTTCCCCTAAGACAAAAATCTGTGCAAAAGTTGCTTCACAGGGCAGGACCACCTTCCCCCAAGTACTAGGAAAACCACTAGCACCTACCAGCTTGTGGTGATACTGGTGTGCTTCACCTTTGCAGGTCTACGTAAGGCAGTGTAAGCACTGCAGAATACTGCTTGCTTGGCAGGACTGGCCTTAACGCTTCCTTCTTCAATTGTTTTAGGGAGATGGGTACTCATTCAAAACCACTAACTTCATGGAAAGGACCTACATGACTTTTGAGCCCCTTGTGCAAAGCATGCCAAGGTGAGGTTTAGATTCTTCTGCTTCATTTGATGGTTTTGCTTAACATCAAATGTCTGTGTGATTGGGAACTTAGAGAAACGTAACCTTACTACACCCACCCCAACCCAGTCAATGGAAGAGTTAAAATCAGTGCTTGAGTGTAGGTTGGGAAATTAGTATCAGTCTTTCTGGACGAAGGTCAGGTTTTCAAGGACTCTTCTGAGGAAGTAACACCTCCGTCTACATCTCTGCTTTGCACAGATGTTCCCTGAAGGGCTCTCTGCTGAAAGGCAGTTCTCTGACATTTAGGTTCTTCCTCTCTTTAACATCCGCCCTAGTTTAGAAGTTCCCTCCCTGCTCCTCTTTCCACTGCTCCCCCAGTCCCATCTCATGCTAGACTTTACAAGTCAGTCAAGCACTGTAAGGGCGAGGGCAGCAGCAGCTGCTGGGGCTTTCCCAGCTGGGGTCAGGGAATCACAGCCGCCAATAATCCCTTCTCCTGCACTTGCACCCAGCCCTTTCGCCCATCCCTGTGTCTGAGCTCCAGCTTTCTTTGCCTGGGGGACACACAGGCACCAGCTGTCTCCAGCAGAGATGAGGGTAAAGTCTTTTTCCTACCACCCCCTTGGCCCTCCCCCGACTTCTGATGAAGTCATCAAGCTACAGATTGCATAACTGATGCACAGGACTATCTTGTGTTATACTGGGAGACGGGCCAACTGCTTCCATTTATAGACAAAAGCAATGCCACACTGCCAAATAATGGAGCCTTCGCTGCAACCGCTACAAGGAAAAAGAAAAAGAAGGGGAAAAAAAATGGGAGGCAAAGTGCACGCTGCGAAGTGACATCACTTGGAGCTTCCTCCGATGAGCCTCAGTGCACAACTGCCTTTGGGGCTGCAGCCCAAGTCCTCGATGAATTGCCTTCTAAACAACCTTATTACACAACTACTGTCTTGGTTCTTATGCACGCACAGGTACAGCTGAGGGACACATTCACCCCACGGTAATGTAGCAGACAGCACCCTGCTTGTTATTGTATTGGATTATAAATTAATTCAGAGTTTAAATAGGAAGAAAGCTTTGAAGGGAGCCCCACCAGCTGACAAGAGCCCCATGCACTGTGCAGCAGCTGGAGGAAACAGAAAGATTAGCACAAAGGAGTTGCTTCCAGTGCTGTGTGTTTAGTCATTCCAAGGTACAAGAGTTTACCTACTCATAGTGAAAACTTCCTGTTTCCACTTTTAATAACAGGTTTAAAGCCAAGCTTTCTTCATCAAGGCAGAACATCACTCTCCCACCCAGAAGGTTTCTTCTTTCCATTTTTTTTGGCAAAAGCTCTTCCCAACCAATGATGAAAGGCCTCACTGACATCACCAGGAGCAGCCCAGGGTTATGTGTCCCAACAACAGGAGCACAGCCCAGGAAAATGGTCTCTGCAGGCAGGAGAATGCTCTCCAGTGCCTGGGAGTAGAGGCGTTTACTGAGAGTTCCTGTGCAACCAGGACTGCTGCTGTTAACCCCTAAGGGAGAAGTTGTACAGCCCTGGCCAGTCCTGGCAGCATCTTGGGGTCACCTGGGCTTGCAGGTTGCTTCAGCAGCCTGGTCTCAGTAGTGCACACCCACCATCCTTCCACTGTTCCCTCTGGAGGTCCAGCACAGAGATGAAACCTGGAAGTGGGCTTTGGGGCACTACACATGTGCGGTAGGGAACTGGTGATGGAAGAAGCAGTGCCAGGCTCTACCTGGCTGCCTCCTACAAACCATGCCTGCTCTAGGTCTGGATGCAGTCTCACCACAGGAGCCAAGCACCCAGGAAAGCAACTTGGGCCAAGTGCAACACTTGCACAGTTACAGAGCTTCAAACTCAAACCAATCAAAACTTCACTGAAAATGTTCTTTGCTCCTGTGCTGCCTGCTAGCTCCCTCATCCTTACTGCACCCTGAGCCTTCCTGGTCCTAGACCTCCTACTTCTGCTCCTCCTCATCCCCTTCCATCCTTTTCTACATCCTCTGCTCCGCACCTGTGTTTTCCTCTCTCCGCCAACTGGCACTGCTGCCTCTTCACTCCCCAGACAGGGTTTATCAGGACTCCTGGCTGCACATCACCTCCGCTGCTGGCAGTGCTGGTCCCCAACAGACCATACCCACAGCCTGAGTTGCAGTGCCTCAGGCTGCCACCACTCTGGAGGGATCCTCGGGGACCCACAGCAACAAGGGGACAACCCAGCTCCTTCCCCCAGGGCCCTGTTCTGGTGTGTGAGGGGGCGCATGCATCCAGGGGTGCCCTGCACGGATGTAGGCACGTAGTCCCTGAAAAGAATGACAAGATATCCTGGAATGGGAAACTCTTGCTGTATTCTCAGCCTGTTTCTCATCAGACTGTCACATCTGGGAAGACGGTACAGTGCGATTTCTGATTTTCACTCAGGCTATTTTCAACAGCACACAAAGCTACTCACAGGTTGAAAACAACTCTCTCCTGGTAACGGTGGCTCATGCAGAGTTACACACACTCTGGCTGGGAACAGGGTAGCTGCATCTTCACCACGAGGTACTCGCCAAGGGTCACCAGAGCAGATGGTGCCAAAGCCTTTTCCCCTGACTCCACTGTGCTGCAGAGAGAGTTCAAACACATGTGCTGGTCCTGGCTAAGCCTCCCAGGGAACCTGCCAGGATCCCTCCTGCCTCTGTAGCCACAGCCACCTGCTTTTAAAACAGCCCAGGAACAGAATCAAGTGCTCGGCCCCTGGGAGCAAAACCAGGTATTGAAAGAGCCAAGATGCCATTTGCAGAGACAAAAAAGAGCCACGATTTCCAAAGGGTCAGCATAACGTGTCCAAACAGGTTTGCATAGTTGCAGAGCACCCAGTAAAATGAGCTTCTGTAGGGATCTTGTTGCCTACTTAATACCTCTGTTGATAATCTGATCCTCAATTTAAGTGAGAGGAGAATTCCCATGTCCTCCCAGTGCATTTCTGTGGATCTACTGGAGCGAGGGGGTGCTCCACAGGAGTTCAGAGGTGATGTGTGTGCATATATATACAGTTATGCACAGTGACTAAAATGAAAAGGCAAAGGGGAGTGGCAAAGGTATTTTCCTCTTTGTCTCAAATCTTATATGCCTCTTCCATATCATGCTTATTCCTTCCTTATGTCATTCAATCTCCCAACTACAGCTAAAAGCAGTCACACAATTTTCTTTCAGAAGAAGCAGAATGACTGCCAGCTGATGCTCCGGGAGCCGGGAAGCAGGGTGTGGGTAAGCACAGGCAGGGACCAGCCAAGACAACTCATCAGCCCTTTGTGCACAATCTGATGATCAGACCCCCTGGACACAGTGAGCTGTCTCTGCTACTGCTGAAGGCAAGGGGGACAGAGAGGGACACCAAGGTAGAGGGGGCTGTTCCAGTCACCTGCTGGCAGAAATCACGGGAGCATGGGTATTCCATGTCTGGGAACAAAGCATTTCCCAAAAAGCTGAGGGAAGCAGACACATGAAAGCAGGGTGTAAATGTGCAAAATGGACAATCAGACATGAGCTCGCTGTGCTGTTTTGTGGTCTGTGAACTAATGCGCTCCTCGAATATACAAAGAGCAGAAGAGCAAATAGAAGCCAGGAGGTGGCTTATCCTGCAAACTGCATTCGAAGAACTATACTAGGAAAATGTATACAATCAGATGTCTACATTTTAGATTCAGAGCAGAAAAAGAAGACGCAGAAATCATTTGTGGCAGAAAGTGTCAGTCACTGAGTGAGTGAAAGAGCTCAATGCATTTAGCCTACCACAAAGAAAAAAAGATGCTTTGGCCACGGCATATAAAAATACCTTCACGAGGGAAAAAATCCTTTAAAGAGTTCTTTTATCAAGTGAAAAAGGCAAAACCAGATACAAAGGCTGGAAGCTGAGGACAGATTCAAATCAGAAAGAAGAATCAAATTTTTACAGTATAGTTTCATTACCCATCAGAAATGGTAGATCTCCACATTTTGACATCTTCACAGATGACAGCCTTTCCGGATAAACACAACTGAATGGTGCTATTGAATGGCCTATGATGTACAAGATAGAACAGCACTGTCTGCTCTCACCTCTGCACAACTCTGAGCTGCCGCTTCATGGCACCCGCAGAGGCAACTGGCCCTCCTGCACCATGCCAGCGCGAGGCTGGCAGGCCCTATTCCTTCACTGCGGGGCTCTTGGGTACTGTGTGCACATGTGTGCGTGTGTGTTTAAAAAGGAGGTCTCCAACCTAGTACTGGGATCAAAAATATTTCTCCATTTCCATATGCTACATCACAGTAAAACATCATCTCTACCTAGTGTTTTCAGACCAGCCTGAAGGCACGTTCCTATGTTCCCCCAGAAATATTTCTATATTAAATTCCCTGTAATATTGTTACTTATTGTGTCTGGCAGAGATCTTAATCCTTCTCTCTAAATCAGGCTGCCCAAAGCAAAGCCACCTTTTGCAGAATGGTACCATCTGACAGGCTAAGGGAATTGCAAATCCATTCATTTCAGACTACTTTTTTTTTTTTTTCCCCTTGAAAAAGCCAGTGTACAGGACGGAGGGCTGGATTATGCCGGTTTACAATTCCAACTCCATCAGCAGGCTCTGCAGAGCAGATTGCTTCACCTATTTCCTCTGTCATCCAGTCTCAAGGAGGGGCTACAAACCTCTCCTCATTCCCTGGGCCCCTGGTTGCCATGGTCTTTCATATAGTATCTGAGCGAACAAGATCCCTCTGACGTTTGACACCAGACCTCTGCATGCAGCCAATTTGTTTTCCTTTCACCTCCCTTCTCCTGCATCTCTCCTCCCCGTGTTTTTGATAGTTTATTCTTTCCACAGAACAGGATCTGTCAGACTGTTACTTCTGTGTATTTTTGTTTGTTCATCAGAGGGACTAATTGCTTCATTTCTGGTGACAAAGTAGATAACAAAGGGCTCTAAAATGAGCAATGTTTTTCTAATACTATTTATGAGCTAAACACTTTCAGAAATTAATCTCAAAGACCACAAGGCGGAAGGGGTTGTCATTTTACCGGGTGGCCCCCAAAGCCCTGTGTCCCCACGCACCCACTTCTGCTTCAGCACAGTGGTTTGACTCCACAAATCATGAGCAGTGATGCTGGGACTCAGAAATGCAGGTTTCAACAGAATACTCTTGAACTTCAACCAGGGTAATTAAAACAGGCTCATTTCCTCTTTTACAAATAACAACTCTGGTGTTTTCTCCCCTCCCCCAAGAAAAAAACGTCTGCAGGGGAGATCACTCCTGCTTTTCAGTTTTGTTCATCCTCAGTTTCACCAGCTAGTTCCAAGGTGCGGACCATAGTGATGTGAGAACTATTCATTTATCTCAAAAAAAATTAGTTTCCTTCTAATCACAATTTTTTATTGGTCTTATTTGTCTTACTTATTTTAGAATCATAGAATAGTCTGGGTTGGAAAGGATCTTAAAGGTCATCTAGTTCCAATCCCTCTGCCATGGTCAGGGACACCTCCCACTAGATCCAGCTGCCCAAAGCCCCAACCAACCTGTCTTTGAACACCTCCAGGGATGCGGCAGACACAACTTCCCTGAGCAGGAGAAAAAAAATGGATCAGCCCAAATTAAATCCCCAAATGGCCTCTTGACATACAGCTCTTTAAAAAAGGAGAGATAAGTATACAAATATAGAAATATTTGTGAAGTGTAAAACGAGGAGCTCTTCTTGTTTGCTTTAATGAGTTACAAGTTCTGGTTCAAACAGAGCCTCTTGCAGGGCTACGGTTATCACCTACGGGATGTGAACCTTGTAGTCCTTGGCAAGAACCCTTGGATGTGCCCACACACACTGTGTATGGCAGTTGCTAGTGACTGTGCTACCAGCCGTCCCGGAGGAGCAGAGATCTGAGATCTGAGCCGGCACAGAGCCCTTGTAGCTCTGGCAGGTCTATGAAGCAGCTGGGATGCTCCCACCCAGCCCCTCCAACAGGAATGAATCTGCCTGCTCTGCAACCTCTGCAATCTCACCTGCTGTTTGCACCTCCGTTCATGCTCCAGTGAAATGTTCTTTCGCATAATTTTCTTGCAGGAGGTAACTAATGGAGTTAATCAAGCCATTAATTTGACCCGCAGAGGGAATGGCTGCACAGACAAGTTTCTATGAGGCAAGCCTGGGTGTGGTTTTATGGCGCATCAGTTCCCCAGAGGTTATTCCTGCACATGGTTCCCCCAGTACAGTATGGAGCAGCCCTCCTTCACTTGAAGAGGAGCCACCTGGCATTAGTGTCTCGAGGCAAAAGGGCTGAGAAGGCTGATGATGGGCTACAAAGCCAGCCCCTAACTGGCCTCTTGGTATCTCTGCAACTGTGGTTGCCAATGCCAACCCACAGCACCGATCTCTGAGCTCCAGTCCCTGGACGGGGCTGGTGGCAGGGATGGGAGGAGGGTGAGGAACTGAAGAAACATCAAGCGCCCAACCTTATATTTTGTGCAGGCTGTAATTACTCCCCTCAAAGACTGCTGCATGAAGCTGTGCCATCGTGGCATTCCACCACTCTGAAATCAAGCAGCAACCTTCAGGAGCAAAGCGCAGGAGGAGAGAGTTGAAAAGCCAGCCCATGCAATAGCTTTTCCACACCCTGTCCCTGATGCCTTCTACCACAGGGCTTTCAAACGTAAAAATTCGGCCACTAAAGAGAAGTAGCACCTGGCCTCTCAGTGCCAGCTTGACCCTGTCCTGTCAAATGTCCCAGGTCTTTGGGAGCTGGTCTGGGAGCAAAGTGGAGTGAGAAGTGAGCTCATGGAGGTGGCTGAACCTCAAAGCTGGCACCTGTTAGGAATCCTCCTGCTAAAGGTTTTAGCTTTAATCAATGTCCCATTTGAGTTTATCCTAGAGCAACAGGGAGGAAAGCTAATGCAAAGACTAGGGATAATCATGGCTGGAGAGCCCCCGGGAAGGGGGAAAGAAGAAAAATGGTAGATGAAAGCAGGCAAATGGTTTAAACAAACAGTCGCACGGGGCCAATGAAAAGGAGGAACAGAGGAAAAATGACACTATAAAAATAAATGCTATAAGAGAAAGAAAAGCTTCTAGTGCACACACAGGGAAAAATGTGGGGCCCAGAAAAAGTAAAAATATGAGGAAAAGATGCTCTAATGGAGCTTTCTCGCAGCAAATGCTAATCCATTACCAGGCAGCCCTTTTTGCTTCTAATGGCCTGAGCCCGTACCACATTATCACCTTGTACCCCATGGAGTTGGCCGGTTGTTGAGGTATTTCACGGAGCCTGGCTCCAGCTCACGCTTGGCAGAAGCTGCCTGAAGTCTCCTGCAGACAACTGCAGAGTTTTGCGGTTGTTTTTACTGTAGGTGAATTTTTTTAAAATTTCTTCTTGGTTGTTTTGTCTGAGCATAAACAAAAGGCATTTTTCGCACTTAAGGACGTTTTTTTCCAGATCCTTTTCTCTGAGCTGTGATAAATGAAATCCCTTTCATTTTTAGAAATTCAAACTTGGCACTTGTGTTGCTCCTCAGCAAGCAGCATGTTATTTGCCAAGCCTGAAAGAATCCTGGCTGAGAAATAAACACAGTGGGCCATATGCTCTCCTTCCCATACGCAGAAGGCACCTTACCTCAAAAATTGGGAAGAAGCTGCAGTTGCCCCATGTCATTGCTTCTGCCAAAGCAAAACAAAATCCACAGAAAAATTTAGAGCAAAGGTTTGGGGCTCTTCACAAAGGAGCCCTCTTTCTGCCTGCCTCCAGGGACCTCCCCTGCGCTACCACTGACCCTCTCACCGGCTTCTGGCCTGGCAGAAACATGGTGAGGGGTCAGGGATTGCATGTGCCACGTCCCTGGTGCTCATGGTAAAGCTGCATTATCTCTATTGGTATTTCCTGGCACAACTCATTTTGCAAGTGAACAATCTGCAGAGCACAACTGTTCCTTTAACACTACTCTTTTCTAGCTCATGCACATCGTGCCCTCATGGGAAGAAGATCATACACCAGAAGGACTTGCGTGAGGTGAGGATTTCTTTCTGCTTCATGCCCATGAAAACCAGAGAGCAAGAGTGTACCACATACATGTAGTACCTCAGTCTTCTAGTGGGCTCTGGCAGACGCTAGGTGTGACTGATAAAAGCACCAAAGCAGATGCATTGGTGCTTATGAGGAATGGCCATTTGCAGAGATTCATGCATAAATTCCATGGTCTTCCCTGCCTGACACCAGCTTCAAAGAACTGGAGTAACTCCCTTGTCTTTGTTTACAGGCCCCTGTCTATACACCCTCTCTGCAGGTGGCATTTGAGTCTAAAATCAAGAGCTAAATGTTTCCAAAAAATTAGCCAGCAAGAAGGAGGGAGGTGGTTTTTGCTGCAGCTGCCTAGCAAAGCACATTATCTTCGCCACGGTTTCAAATAACTAGCTGCCAATAAGCTGAGGTGGCTGGGATGGCACACCAGGTCTATGATTTCATGTGCTGGGTCTTTTAACACCTCTGAATCCAGCCTACCCAGATCATCCAGTTCCAGTATTTGAAACTATCTTGATTTATCTTCCACCTTGGACATGGTCTTTGTGTTTCCATTAGCCACCTGGCCTTTGTTTTGACAATACATTTTATTTGACCTAGTGAAAACTGAGAAAAGGTTTTCTGATTTGGGCTATACCTAGGTTGTCTTTAACCCTGCCATGCTCTTTTGCATGGTTCTTCCCTTCTCCCTGAGGTCTCCTTTATTAATATGGCTAAGGAAAACTCTACTACTGAATTAATGCCTTTTGCAAGCCATAACTTAGCTCATCTTTTGGTAGTATTGGCTTTATCCATAGACTTCCAGGTCTCTAAGGCCTAGCTTCCTTTGCTGATCCAAGCCCTTATTCATGCCTTCTGAGGCTTTCTGGATATCCTTGATACCTCTTCTGAGACAATTACTTATCTCTTTAGCTTAAAACTTTCCCCATCTTTTTTTTTTAAACTTCCTCCACACCACAAATGCTTTTTTTGCCTCCTTCTGTCTTGCCATCTTTCTAATGCATGCTCATCATTGCTGGTTTAACTACTCCATAGAGCTGCAATCCCAGCTGCCTTTTTGCAGCCTTTGACTCACTCCTCAAGCCCTGCTTTCTCCTGCCTCTACTGAAGACAGGCCTTTGCACAGGATTGTGTTGATCTCTCCCACGAGAGACTTAAAGTAAGACATGATCTACCTCTCCCTCTGCTTGCTTTTCTTCACCTCCTGTTCATCTCTCCCCTCCTGGCCACACAGGCGGTGGCATTATCCCTGGCCTCCAGCCCTTTTGCTTGTCTTGATGACCTCACTGTCTCTTGTCTTCTCATCTTTCTTGTCCCTACCTGTCCCTTCCTTCTTTATACTTTACTCTCCTCTCATTCCTTCCCCTCACAGCACAAATACGCTTTATCTTCATGCTTTTAAAAGAAAAAAAAAATCCAAACAACACTTGACTCCAAGAGCCTCTCAAACTCTCACTCCCTCTCCCTTCCCACTGTCATCTCTAAGCTTACTGAGCATGCTACCTACGATTTATATTATTTTGACAGAATTTAGTCTCCACCTTCAACACAGACTCTTTTCCAAACAGGCTTTCACTTCTCACCTCTTGCAGAAGCCAATATCAGAGAGTTTCTAATATCCTTTGTCTGGCTGCAGCTCTGCACTATTACACCAGGCTCGCTGCCATAGCCTGTCAAGTTCCTTCTGGTGCTGCTGACCACAGTCCGCTGGAAGTCTGGTCCTCCTTTCCCAGTGCTCCCGTTTGATCCCAACACCTTCAATTGCTTACTCAGTGTTATTTAGACTAGCTCATCACTACTCACACTCACACCTGCTGCTAGTCCATGGACTTGTGTCTTCATGACTCTTCTCCTTTCCCTCTTGCTCTCCACACACATTTGAGGACCTTCTCAACACAAGCAACTTGCAGACCTATCTCTTTGTCCCCATCCAGTTCCCGTCTGTTCCAACTAAATTCATGCCCTACCTCTGGGATCATCTTGTGGATAACTGTCAGCTCAAGCTCAAAGAAGGCTCTCATCCTACTCCCTCGATCTCCTCTCCTTCCTGTTTCTTCAGTCCCTGTGGACAACACTATCGCTTGCCTGTCACTCAGTCCATAACCTGGTTGTCATCTTTGTCTCAAACCTCCCTACAGAGCCTCATAGCCAGGCTCTCATTGCCTCACATCCCGATTATTGCAATCTATGCTGCTTGTAGACAGCCAGAGCGCTGCTGACCAGGTTTTCTTTGCCTGTTATCTTGACTGTGCCATCTCTCTCTTTGCAGCCCTCTCTTGGCTTTCCCTTCTTTTGGGTTTCAGCCCCCTCCCTTGTTCTCAAATCCAGCTGCAGCGTATGCTGCCTCATGCAGCATCTCTCATTCACTGCTGAGACCTTCTGTCACCCCATCACAGTCTGCTCTTTCCCACTTTACATTTTAGCCAGAAGTGCTTCCAACACTTTCCTCCTCCCTGGATTTCACTTTTGGGAGGAGATTCTCAAAATCATACAAAGCTGACCCTGAACTCTCCCCCCAGAATAGTTACATTTGTAGAAGTTTGTAGAAAATCCTGACTCCATGATGTCCAGCAGTCCCTTCTGTTTCCTTGTACTCCTGGTGTGTTTGTCTCCCTGTGTTATCTCTTATCTTACACTTAGGTTGGAAGTATTTAAGAGGAAGGAAATATATTTACATCCTGCATCTGCAGGGAGCCTAGCACAATGGGACTCTGAAACTGTGACTATGACTCAGAGGTGCTACCTACCACAGTCCGAGCAGTTACAAATACAACTTAAATCTGCATACAGCTAAATATGCTATTTTATATTCTGTAGATGCCGGAACACCAGCATTTCAATGCGCCCTTGATTCACTACTTCTTTTAAAGGATGTGATATTGGGATAAGATATTGTATGCTGAAAAAGTGAGGAAATGCTAAGTTACAGTTCCCACGGCAATTGTAACTCAGCCCCATACAGCAAGGCACAAAGGTTATCACCAAATACAATAACAGAGGATGCTGAACACATGCAAAGTGACCAAATTACTGTCATAGCAGGTAACCAGGTCTTTGAACTTCCGTGCAGGTAAAAATCTTAGACATTTACTGGGCTTTCAGTATTTAATTCCAGCAATGTGAAGTCCAACACCCTATAAATAAAAAGTCAAAATTATGTTGTATAGCAAGTAACCAGTCCCAGCAGTAGCTTGTAGCTCTCTTTGCAGAAACACAGCTAATGGCAACAAGAAATATTTCCATTCCTTTATGAGCTCTGGTAGCTGTCAACTGAGAGAGGGATCTGCCGATCAGAGAAATCTGGGAAGACATCAGTGTGTCAGAACAAGTGAAAAGACTTGACACAGAGGGCACATTTTTGTTGAGCAATTTGCATTAGCACTTCTGGACAAATTCTACATTTCACATGCAATTCACAAACCAACAGCAGCACTGCTAATTGGTGCGGTTGCCACTCAACTGTGATGCCTTGTTTGAGCTATCACTGATGTGAATGAAGACTACAGACTTTTTTTTTTTTAAAAAAATGCAGCAATTATTTTGCAGGCTTTGAGTCAGGCTCTCCCTGCCCCCACTTTCATCCTTGTAATTTCATTATCTCAATAACTTAAAAAAAGACCTGGAATAGAAAAATGTAAACCTCAGAAAAGTCCCACTGAAGTTATTGACAACCCCCCCCACCCCGTCTGGAAAGCATGACACCTTTCATTAGTATTGTTAGCCCCACCATCACTGTGAATTTGTCTGTGTCCCAGAGGGCCAATGCAAAGCTACATGTTCATCTGGAAAAATAACAATAAGTGACAGAGTACTGGTGACTCTGAAAATCCCAGCCACCAAGCCAAGGCTGTGCGCTGCATGTATCTGAAATGCTGATGGGGTAACAGAACCTCTCTGCTTTATTTTAGGTGATATTAGAAATTATTTAATTGAAAACAGGATGGATCTCTCATCCGTCATTCTTTATCCTTAGTAAAATAGGCTCTCTTGAGAAAAGGAAAGAACTTCTATAATTCAGCTTTCTATTACCGCTACTCAAAATGCTCAGGCAGCTCATCTGAAGGAAGGTTTGGCTGACTCCTTTTCCTAAGTTGGATGACTATTTTTAGGCTGTATTTCCTTTAGGCCCCTACAGTACAAAATCCAAAGGAGCTAATGGGATTGGCAGGTGCATAGATTATTGGTGACCTCCTCTAGCCTAGTGTTCACATTTCCTTACTAATTTTTTTTATAATGTACAGTGGAAAAGGGAACAACCTACAATTAAAATCATCCCAGCTAGCCTCAATACTTTTTATATTCAAATGCTGAATGAGAGAACAATGGACAGTAGCTACAAATGGAACAACCTAAGAAAAACCGCACAAATGCACCTACATATAAAATAAATCTACATCTGAGGAACTGCATTTTTAATGGAGCTTTTTTGTTGCATCTCTACGGACAAACAGGAATCTGTAATGTACACTCACATCTTTCTGCAGCTGCAAGAATCCCACTCCTTTTCTTGGTTCCCTTTAGGTCTCTCCTTGACTCCATCCTACTAAGGGTCAGGCCTCACTGTTGAAATCACTAGCAGAAGCCACAACTTCTCAGGCTCCCAGCTGTGGTCTCCTCAGAAAGACCAAGAGAAACTACAGTTAAGCTACTGTAACTCCCAATCCTGATCACAAGTGGGTCTGAATACTGGATACAGATGTCATTTCATTTTCTTCGGTAAAGCACAAACCAGACTGTAGGGGAAACTCCTGTAATGTATCTTTTGTAGTGAAAACAACTCAGCTTGGGCTTCCTTCTGCCACACCCTTAGTTACAGGCACAGCAGTTGCATTTCAGTGACTACATACAGATTCACAGGCTCAATTATTTTGAGTATGACTGCACAGTCTTCTTGGACAGTGATGCTAGGTACACCCCCTGCTCCCCAGGCTGATTCAAAGGTATTCAGGGAAGTATGGGTTGGCTGGTAGCTCTGTGTGTGCACTGTCCTGAATATGGGGCGTCCAGCACTGCCTCTGCACGGCTCCTCCAGAAGGTGCTTCAGCTGAGCAGGGCTTTCCTCTCATCACCCCCCTTGAGCACCCCTCCAGTATTTACCTGCCGAGGCATGAAAAAAGAGAACCTCTGAAATCTCCAGGGATATGGGCTGCCTCCTTTCTTCCAGCTACATTATCCTCTGCCTGTATTCAAAAACCAGAGAACTGATACCCTTCACAAAGAAAAGCAAACGGTGCCTCTGTGAAACCACAGGCCGTATGGTGGAGCAGGGCTCCAATTTACCAACACGTGGTGTGGCCGTCAGCTGCAATTCTACAAAAGCTGCAGAAGATATCTCTGGACCTCTTAATATCTTATTTCTGACATATGGAGGGACTGGGGAGTTTGCAGCTTCCCACCTGCTTAAATATAATTCACTACAAAACATCAAACAGATGCATTCAGGCCTTTGTAGACATATCATTACCTTATGTGTTAACGTAAGGCACATCTGTAGCACATTGGCAGTACACCTAGTTAATGTGTGGGAGACTCCTAGGTTCAAAGCCTCCAGTGTTTCTTTTGTTCTCTAATGAATCCTCCTTTTGTTTAGCTCCCCCTCCCCTTAGGTTGTAGCTGTAACTCTGTCATTAGCATCTTTAAAATCTTTTCCTCTGAAACTACCTACAACACTGCAATAAGCTGGGAGCAGACTAGGAAGCACCTAAATGAATCACGATTCTTTCTTAAGACAGGTTTAACAGGTCTGGGTCACTGTTTTCAGCAGCACTGTTGCTTAATTAGCAACCTCTGTAATCAAATATTCCCCTAAAAATAGGCGAGGTGAGATTTTTGTGCTATATTCCAGTTGGTAAGCTAAGTTTATAATGTTTCAAATAAAAGATGCATTCATGCCTTCTATGAGTATCACAATTTTTTGATAGGAATGGTTGGACTCGATGATCCGGTGGGTCTCTTCCAACCTGGTGATTCTGTGAATTTTTGTTAGCCTCTACAGACCCAAATCTCCTTTCTTGTGTCCAAAACTCAAAATACTGAGCTACCTCCATGGCAGCTGCTTAAAAAGGCTGAGCTGTGTCCTTTGTGTGGCAACATTTTGTTGAATTTTCACTGGACTTCAAACTAATGACCCCAAACCCGATTTTCTAGATATGGAAACACATGTGTAGCACTAAGATATCATCTGCAACACAGAGTGGCAACTGTGGTATCCACCAGATTCACTGTCCCTCCCCGTGGTGAAGCCCATCTTCCTGGGCTTCACCAAAAAGGACCAGCTACCAGCTATCTGGGAAACAGGTAGTAGAAGATGATGATATACAAATATTACTGCAGACAGGCATTAAGACAGAAAGACTTTTTTTTCATGTTCTTACAGCCATTTGCGGTTAATTAAATGAAGTGTGGTTTTGCCTTTAGAAAAACACCAAGCTAATGTTCACCAAGTTAGTGTGCTTTCAGTGGGCTGACTCCAGTTCTTTCCAAAGTTGTCAGACCTCTTCTCCAAGGCAGCTTAGAGACTGCTAAAGAGGGCCAACAGTCAGGGTGTGATCTGGGGAATTTCCTCTACAAGAAACCCAGCAGCAAGGCAGAAAAGCTACAGCACTGGCAGAAGCGTCAGGACTCTCGAGTGCTGTGCTGCTTACACCTCAGAGACATCTCCGGCAATGTAACTGCAGCGCTCATGCTTCTATGTACTGCAACAGGAATAACTGTGCACCCTTAGTAAGACAGTTCAGCTTTATAAAAAGGTTTGTGATTTTTAGCCAGCATGGTGATATGCATTTAACTTTGTCAGACAACTCCAGATTGTAATAGAATCAGCAGATTTCAGCAATCAGTTTGTCACTGCAAAAAAAATAATCTCCTTAGCAAGCACAACACATTAGCAATGTGTATTGTTACTCTATACTCATCAATTAGCATTATTATCTTTATTTAACTCTAAGTGGCATATTTTCTTTGCTGGCTTCTTTCCAAAATCATCTGTTAGTCTGAGCTGTAGTAGTAGTATATGTTCTCACTGCGTATGATGAGACATATCTCTCTTAAAAAACAGAAACCACACCACCACCTGAAGAATGGTGCAGCGAGGATGCTCAGGAAAAAGACAACCATAAATAAACCCCATTCTTCATCTCTCTGACTTTTCAGAAACAATCCAGCAGCAAAGTCCAGCTCCTTTGGCTCAGCCACCAAAATCAGCAGAGACAAGAGTCATGAGCCTTCAAAAGCTTCTGTAGGAAATGGTATAGGGAGCTCTGGAGTGCCCCTGCCTTCCGATTGTTCCTCCTGAAAGCAGAGAGGGAACCTCTGTCCCATAGCTCCCTGCAGTGACTGTAAAGTGCAGAGACAGCCTTAGTTAAATCTCACCCAGCAGCAGCTTCGCTTCCGAAAACTGAACAGCAAACTCACACAGATCAAGAGCCAAGTGCAGCTGCAGATGGGGAAGGGCCTGCTGCATCTTCAGCAGGTGCTGGGCATGGACACATCTACTTACATGAGGAAACAACCAGAGATTTGCAATGGCAAAAGCAAGGTATGCTACCTGACAAACCAATTAGCTTTTTACTTCCTCTCAAAACATTTTCTTATGGCCTAAAAATGCACCCTATATCTTACATTAAACAAAAAGGAGCGCATTGACTGTTAACAGCCACATCATAATAAAATCAACTAAAAAAATCAGGAAACAAAAATATTCCCATTCCTAAACCTGTACTTGGAAGAAACACTCTGAGTTTGTGGCACCAGATTGGTACTGGTGCTAGGAAAAGAAACAAGCCAGTGTTGTGTAATATCATTCATGTTTTTACTGTTGTTTTCCCTCTCTAATCTTACTGCTTCACAATTAGTTTTCTCTTCTTTCTTAAAGGCTGTGGCCATGCTGACTACTCCAAGTGAAAAGCTACATTTTTCTGAACTCAAAACCATTGCCTACAGGATGAAAACCTTCATCCACAAGGGACTCAGTAGTCAAAGCCGAGTGCAGTGGTACAACACAGGTCATATGGTCTTTTTCTATGGGAATACAAACAAGACCAGCGTAGAAAGAGGTCCAAAGATTACCTAAATGCCAAAACAAACTTAATTGCCTAATTAATTGAACTAGGTCCCACCTCCTCCAGAATAACTCAGCCCGTTCAGCACTGGAAAAAACTCGTGTTGACACTGCCCTTGTTTGTTTGGCTGCGTGTCAGCCCGAGAGGGTATATTTAGCTTTAGCGCACTTGCAGGATTGCATCTTGCAGCTCAACAGGAAATCTCTGGAGTCAAAGCTAAAGATATCGCTGCACGCTCGGAAATTTATGGCTAGCTGTAAAAGTGGAACTGTGGTGGTCGGAGTGCTCAAGAGCCGTCTTTTAAATGAGCGAGGAGGTTGAATTAAACACTTCAGTGTACTGAGTTCATGGCAGGCAGGGTGCACCCACCGAGCTAAAAATAGCAATAGAGGAGGCTCTTCTCTTGCTGGGATAATACTGAATTGATACATCCCATTCCCATTCCCATTCCCAAGCCTGTGCTCATGAGTGGGTGGGAGGGGGAGAAATCTGAGGAGGGAGAGCCAGGGACTGCACACACTTGAAGGGTTGCTGGAGGAACACCCCAAAGATCTCCTCCAAAACTTTCAGAAATGGTAACAGTTGTCAGATCACTTTCAAAAGGGATAAATCATGAAAGAGAACACACACCCAACACAGGTTTTCTTTTCCATTAAAAATATCTAGACTTGGATTGTGGCACCAATTCCAGGGCAAGCGAACAGATAAGAGAATCCTTTTCTGTTAGTCTTGCCTGTCCCCAACATTTCTCAGTGCCATTTTGCCTCATGTTCTCACAGCTTCTGAGAGCGCCTTTCCAGCACAGGGTGAGCAGGGGTACTGCAGCTGCGGCCATAGTTGTAGAATCATAGAATCATGGAATGGTTTGGGTTGGAAGGGACCTTAAAGATCATCCAGTTCCAACTCCCCTGCCATGGGCAGGGACACTTCCCACTAGATCAGGCTGCCCAAGGCCCCATCCAACTTGGCCTGGTTATATATTAAAGCTGAGTATGGAAACACACTGCTCTAAGGTCCCTCTCACAAAGTCAGAGGTGGACAGCCCATGGCATTGGCACACTGGCTAGCGGTACCATAAGACAATTCCAGCCACGTGCTTGAACAATTCACGCCACCTTGCTTGGCTCAGCCACCCAGCAGGTGAAGAAAAGCAACCACAACCATAAAAGACCATGGAGGACAAGGCCTTGGAGCAAACCATGACTCATAGGGAGCTGTTTTGCATCATCTTGTTTGCTTGGCCTAATCATACAAGCTCCACATTGCATTTTGTATAGCACTGGACCATAGTAACTCAGCAAAGCTCCATCATACACTGAAGGATCAGGCCCTTCTACTTCAGCATAGTTAAGGCACAAATATGACTGAGGATCATTCTCTACTGAGATAATGAAAAGGCAGGAGGTAAAAACAGCTCTTGTTTTCTGTTAACAAGTGCTTTCTTTCTCTATCTTATCATTTTCTCTCGAGTGATGGCTAGCTGGCTGTTTGCATTTCAGCTCAGCTTTAGGAATGCTTTGTACAGTCCAAGTAATCTGAGCAAGCTGGAGCACACCTCTCTTTGCTCAGTGACAGGACAGCTATGTATGTCTATGAAGCAAAATCAAAAAGGAATAAATGTAAACAAGATGTCCCTCTTTGAAGAGCTTCTTGGGGTACAAAGTGTTCTGTCAATAGCTGTGTAAGGAAGTACTGTGGCCTTACAGTCTCCCATTCTGTTGATACCAAAAAAAAAGCAACTTTATTAGTTAATCTAAATAAGATTAACCTGTTTTCTTTCAAGCAAAATGCCACGGGTGCCACCCTGCCTACCGCTGACTGGTCTCACAAGAACAGAGTAATTTCTTTGCCTCCAGACAGGTCATTAACTGGTGGAGAGCGGGTAGGAGGGTGGACACCGTCTTAGGAACCGTGCAAAATTTTTTATTAACCCTACACAGGAGAAGGCTAATTGTCAGGCTAAGGTTTGGCAGCCTGATGCATTCACAATCCAGATTTTGGACAAATCTTTCCCTTGCCTCATGCCTCAGCATCCTCACCCAGAACAACAACAGTTCCTCTGATTTCACCAGAATGCCCTGACCCCAGTAAGGCAGTCAGGATCCAGGGAGCCACTGCGCCAGCATGCTCTAATTACATCCTCTGAGAATATACTTTCTCCAAAGAAGCCCAGAATATTCCTTGTCTGCACACAATTGAACAAACCAACAGGCAAAAATCTTACTCAGAACTGAACAAGGAAGAAAACAAATTTCTCTCTCCTATTCAGCTCCTAATTTCTTTGAGCGACGTTACTAACAACCTAGGTTAAGGAGCAGGCAGGAGAACGAGAGCAGGCTTCTTGGCTAAAACTGAGGGATTTGCTGTGGCCCAGGCAGTGCCAGCTTTTCTGGATCCTGAGACAAGCTTCTCATTTCCAGAGCTGGGCGAGATGGAGCAGCAGAGCCCCGTGAATCTGCTGTGGCTGTCGGGAGCTGACAGCTGCACGCTCCCCCTTCAGCAAGCTGTTTCCTCTTTGTCAGGTGTAATTTGAGCGCTACACACCACCAAGCACAAATTCAGCCCCTCGTCGCAGGCACCTCTGGCTCAGTCGCTGTCGGAAGATTTCAGGGATGATGGGAGCCGAAGCTGGCTGTGGCCAGCTGCTTCCAGCTGCTCCTGCGGCAGCACCGCTTCCCCGACGAGGCGCAGTGCCTCTTAGGCCGTGCCAGCGTGTTACACGACCAGCACTAGCTTATTGCTGAATCCACTAAAGGAAGCAAAGTTCAGCAGTAAACAAGAGACCTCTCACAGCAGGGAGAAACCATGCCGACTGGAAGAACTTGAGGTGTGAAGCTCTTCTGCTCCAAGGCACTGGTCCAGCTGCCTGCGCACAGGCCAGGGTAAAAGGCTGCTCAGCAGCCTGCTCCCTGGGGAGGCTCTTCAGGATGGTGACAGCTCCGCAGAGCAACACGCCGCAATCCCAAAAACTTGCCGTGCCAAGTCATGACCTGACTGGCAGATGATGGGAGTCAAGCCACAGTCCCCTGAGTACGCACTAGATGCTTAGACTGCAAAACCGCTGCTTTGGTTAAGCTGTCTACACTTTCGATTATGTGATGTACTTTGAGCTAAAAAGGCTGTCCTTGGATAATCCCGGCGTTTTAGAGCTTTACCGCCAGGAGTGCTCTCCAAGGGCACTATTTAGAGCAGTGTCATGTATGAACGACAGAATCACAGAAGGCAGAGATGGAGACGATCACCTAGCCCATCTCTCAGCCTGTACAAGGTTGCTCCCATGAGGACTTTTTAGTCCAACACAGAGAAATTACTGTAATGAGAGACTCACCCAGCACATCAGTGCTCCTTAACAAACAATAAAAAGTCTGGGAAGAGGAGGTGATCAAGAACTTTGTGATATATGCCCGTTAGCAGACAGGTCCTTCTAGAAACAGCCTGGAGAGTGTTCTTGTTAAAAGCCAATTGGATGAGTGATATTTAAAAAAAAAGAAAAAGATACGCGTGTCACTTTTCACCAGCTTCCCCCTGGCTCAGTTCAGACAATTACAGCTTAACTACCAGGGTTAAGTTGAAGCCTTCCACAATGTCAGAATATAAGACAGAGAGGGACACTGTCACTTCTTTGGGTATTGAAATCTCATTTATGAGAAGGGACGGCATCCTCTGTCAGCTCGTTTTTTATCACATCTGAAAGAAATATGCCAAAGTAGTTGAAAGGAAAAATGTGGTAGGTGTTTTTCACAATAGCCTTTACCTGTGGTCCTTCATTCACGTGGCTGCTGTGAGAGGAGCCTACTCAGAAGCTCTCTAGGGTAAAACTGTTTTGCCCTTTGACAAAAGAGGAATGTTGCCTTCCTCAAAACTTCCTCCTGATGAGCTCCACCAGAAGCTTCCCAAGCAAGTTTCCAGCAGAGCTGTCACTATGCCACCAGCAAGCCCGCCAGATCCATGCCCAGTAACAACACATGCCTGTGGGTACAGATTGAACTGGCAGCATCACCTCCCTTGAAGTCACATCCTTGCATGTGCAGCAAAGTGCTGCTCCCTGAAGCGCTCCCTGGGAGCTTACCTTTAACCAAAGGTACTTACTCAGAGGCATGAGATGCCTCTGAGTTTCATTTGGCTCTGAAGTCCCGTTGAGGGATGCCAAACATCTCTCAATGGGGAAGTGAAAGATACGTAAGAAAGTGGTCTGAAAGCTCCTTCAGCCTGGGAGTGAAATGCCCTTCTCATGCTATTGAAGAGTCTAAGAAAGCAGTTTAGGCTTCTGATAATTTGTAAGTTACCAACCAGTACCAAGCTACAGGTACCACTGAAAGATAAGGCACTGTGGCAGTCACTGCTTCTGCAAGAAACTTGTGAAAATACAAGATGCTCCTGGTTTCTGGAGTGCTGCAAATCTCAGTGCTGCAGCCCTCTCATGTTTCAAAATGGGGAGCTGGTCTCTCCTTTCTCCACCAGACAGATAAGGAGATAAAATAATATGCATGCAGTTGGTTCTGCTACACACTTAAAAATTTACATTCATGGAGTACAGAAACTTGCTTAAAAAATAGAAGAGCTGAGGCGAGATGTTCAATCACCTGACACTAGGAACCAAAGTCTTGGGACAAAAATCAACGGATAAAATCCCAAGGTGTGACAACATTACTGCTCTGCTTATATATTTGTCACTGCAGCAAGGGATAAAAGCAAGGGATAAACAGAAGAAGCAGTTTTTAGTGAAGAAGCCTAGGAAGGCAGAAACTTAAAGCAAAATGATGTAGAAAGCTATTACATTTATTTCTAGCATTGCCAACACAACTAAGTGTTATGACAGCATTTAGTTATGTTTAGAAAGAGAAGATAGGTTTTGCCATTTGTTTAATACCATTTCTTAATACATTCCTCTCCCACCCCCCCAGTGTTTAAGTAGTTGTCTGGAGCACTAGAAGTTAAGAAATCCAAGATGCAGCCCTTTGCTTGCCCAGAATTCACTATCGGATCTGAACATATTTATAGAAAGGGGATAACATTTCCAAGTGTGTAGAATCACACGTGCAAAGTACTATTACTTCTTCCACATACACTTCATCACTTTCAGAGCAAAATTTGTTCTTGAATGCTTGGACAAAGATCATGCCAAAAGTAATGGACGTGCACGTACATTTCCAAAAACCAGGCTTTGGCTTCCTGAAGGGAAAGGTTTTGTTGTTGTTTGGTTTGCAGCAAAGGCCTCTTTCCAAGGGCACAGGGAACCACCCTTCTGCAAAACAACAAATTATGAATGTTTCCCTCAACCACACATGCACTCTGTGCAAACTTCAGAGGATTCATTCGGGGAAGCAGGAAGGGACTGCACCAAGGTCTGGGAGGAAGGTTTTATTATATCTTTTTCTCATGTTTCTCATTGTTAAATGATCTGCCTCTCCTCCAGGCCACAGTACACAGACAGATGGAATCATTAAGGTTGAAAAAGACCTCTAAGATCATGTAGCACAGCTTTAATTGCTGTCCACGTGTGTCTCTGCTAGTGAGGTGCACTTGGCTACCTCATTCCATGAAGGAAATCCCAGACTTCTCAGGCTGGTGTGGGACCTTAGGGGATGTGTCAGTAAGCAGTAACCCTCCACACAGACATGGTGCTTGGGAGGAATTTTACTGCTGTGTCTGCTTCCAATGCAAAGAAAAGGAAGGGGCAGCCAGCTCAGGGAGGAGGGAAGTACAAATTTATACCTTCTGGGGCAGCAAAGCCACAGTAACCTTCTGTTCAAATCTTCCACAAGGTGCTTCTTTATGCTGACTACTTTCCACCCCTCTCAACAGCTCCCTGTTTTAAGGCATGGCCTATCTTTGCCCTCTCCTGCTTGCTGCATAAAGTGCTCCAGCTTTAAGGATTCTCAGCTGCAACGTGTTCTTTTTTTTTTTTCCCAAAAGAAACATCTATTTTAAAAGACTTTACATACAGGCATATACAACATGGCCCTCTCCTTCACACCAGCTCTGAACTGGTATTTTATCCATTGACCCAAATGAAATCTGTCCTGTATAAACCAGTACAGATGAATGTCAACAATTTTAGACACTGAAGTTCTCAACCAGTATGAAGACAGTAAATGACCACAACTACTGCTGCCACCAAAAAAAAGTCTTGTCTTTCACCAAAAAAACACCTCAGAAAATCTCTTCTCATGCCATTTTTATACACTTCAGCAGGTTTCTGATGCTCAGCATTTGAAAATCTATACCAATAACTAACATATTTTATCATAGAAAGTGCAGTTTCCCAGAAGAGGGGGGAATTTCAGAATTTGGGGTGCTGGGAAGGACAGGACAGCTAAAAGTTTTATTGCAATGCCAGGGTCATTTCTGACCTGCCTGTTCTGAAATAGAAGTCTCACTCATTCATATTTGTGCACATCCTTAATCACTGGGTACAGTGTTAAGACCTTTAAATACGTTTATGTTAGAAGACAGACTTGTGCAGCACCGTGGTCAGGCCAAGGTTACTGAAAAGTTCAGCAGCCAGAGTGGTTATGAAAAACAAGCACTAGGATTTACTTACAGGTCCACATATCCACCAGTTTGATTTTATTTTTGTCTGCAGCAGCATCTTCCATCGATACAGCCTTTGAAATACAAATCTGTAGCTTTATTTTGGGAGATAGTCTTCAAAATAATTTGTTACCAAATATTGTGCTTGAGTTTATTTCAACTACTGCTCCTTCACTGTGCTAAAATAACAAATATTAAATAACAGTGGCAACAGCAGCAACAGCAGTAGATGCAGAGAGAGAGAGACTTCTAAAGCCAATCTATACTACAAAAGGAAACAGGTTGTATCTATTTTTCTTCTCTCTTAATTTCTTTTCCCATTTTTAAGCATGGATTCTGCTGTTGTTACTGCCCACTTTATTTTTTTTTTGCTTCTGTTGCTTCTTTCTACCAAGGAATGCAGAGGCCTCTCAGAGGTCAGAGGATTTCATGACATCAGCCTTCCTCTTATTTTAGGTACTGACTGTTACTAGAATATGTAATTAAATCCTAACAACTGGGTAAAAAGTAGGTGCCCCATCAACCTTTGCTCTTACTTTTCCATAGATCTTATGCATTTTGGGCCCATCCCAGACTGGGATAATAAATGTCTATTCAGATAAATGTCAGTCAGCATACCTACCCCACTGGACACCAGTTCAGTTTATTATTCTTCTCTCTATCGCCTCAGACACTGCTGAACAGGAAAGCACAAGTAAAACAGTGCTTGAAGGATGAACATACATGACGCCTTAAGATTCCTTCTCCTATGAGCACAGGGTCTGTTCTCCAAAGTTCCCTGTCTGCTGACAAGTTGCTTTTCCTTGGCTAGTCACACACAAAACCACCGAGGTTGCATTGTGGTCTCTTCTAGCTGATTCATCCCTCACACCATGATAGGACCAAACGGTTCCTATGAAGCTAACAAAACACCCTGTGTACGTGCACGTTAGAGCTCCAAGAAAGAATTACAGCCTGTGGAGGCAAGACACAGAACTGAAAACATTGTTGGAAGACTAAAGTAAAGCATGAGAAAGATATTATCTGTCTGCATATCAGAGGCTGCTATAGCCCTGAAAAACAGCCCTCTATCTGCATGCCCCTTTCTCCAAATTTGACTTAAAAAGTGAGTTTTGAGAGAATGGCTCAGGCAGAGGCTTTTACTAACTATAATACTAAAATTGTGTCTTTCCTACAAGATGCAGGAACACTCCTGTTGTGATGTGTATGCTAGGCTGATTACCGGACCTTTGTTCCCTTAAACAGCGATGGTAAGGAGCGCTATAAAGTTCACATCTTGGATGAAAATGGGAAATGATTCACTCTGACCACCTCTGACCACTAAACAGACATTGCTTGTGGCACTAAACAGGCAATGCGCAATCTTGTTGGCTAGGAAAACAGTGACATTATTTCTAAAACACAGCCTCACAAAGTGCTTTCACAGATGGGCAGAATTTGAACACAGAGTTTTACTTAAAAACTGGGACTGGGTAAAAAGTTTCTTTTGAGTCTTCTTTTCCCTGGAAAATTACCATTTCAACAGCATAACATTCATGACAACAGGTTCCTGTTTTCAGGGGGAAAATTAGTAAGTTTTGCCAAATCCTAGGAAAAAAAAGTGCTTAGAAAACAGAACGTTTCAGATGAATCTTCCAATTTTCAGCAAAACACTTTCACATCTTTTAAGAAGAGTCACTAGCTTCTGCAGAAAGAAAAAAGCACACTCTATCCAGCAGTACTCAACACCAATTTTTGTCCAGTGACACTCCCTTCTGACCAGAGTCAGATGGATGGCTTTGTTAATAGCTCAGCTTTTAACCTGATAGATCAGGGTGTGCAGTGACAGGACAAGGAGTAATAGTTTTAAGCTGAAAGAGGGAAGATTTATATTAGATATTAGCAAAAACATTTTTCCTTTGAGGGTGGTGAGGCACTAGCACAGGTTGCCCAGAGAAGCTGTGGATGCCCCCTCCCTGCCTGGAGGTGTTCAAGGCCAGGTTGGATGAAGTTTTGAGCAACCTGATCCAGTGGGAGGTGTCCCTGCCTATTTCAGGGGGGATGGAACTGGATGATCTTTAAGGTCCCTTCCAACCCAACCGAACCTATGATTCTATGATCCAAAGATCCCCCAAATCAACCAACCAAAATATGCCTTGGCAAAGTGCACAACACAGGCTGAACACTTCTAGAAGGTACAGCTTCTTTGGCAAAGCTGATTCATTCTTCCAAAGAAGAATGGATCTGTTCTGTAACAATTTATGAATACTATAACTTCGTTTGGTTATTGAAATGGTTACTGTATAAGCCTACTGAATTCAGTTTTTCAATGGCTACAAAGAAACCAGGAAGGGAAGTAGTAGTCACAACAAGCCATCTGTTTGTAATTGTGGATCTGGGGAGAGGCAAAACTCGCACTATTACTAATGAAAATCCTATTGCCTACCTCTAGTCAGCTAACAAATGGTCTGGAAAGGGTTCCACACAAATCAGGTGAGAATAAGAATAAAAACTAAGAAAGTTCAGAAAGGGGTTCTAGGAAAGAGAAAAGGACATGCTGGGGGAAGGGGGGAAGAAGACTGGGAAGGATATCAGGATGTCCTGAAAGTCTACCTAAAGTACCATCTACTGGCCACTGATTCAAAATATGTTTTATTCATAGTGTCTCTTTCTACTGTTTGCCACTGCCATCTGTACAAACTCAGTCCAGTCCAGTTAACCATAAGAGAACTTAGAGCTTACAGCTCAGTTTAAGTTAAGAGGGTGTCAGATATGAGAAAGATAAAAGCTTGACGCTCAAGGCTTGCAAAACACACTTGAGAAAGTCCAGGAAGGGAACAGAAGAGTTAATCAGCTCTGTTGCTGTGCCAAGTCTCACTTGGGATTTGGAAGCTTCAAAAAGTTGAATTTCATTACAGTCTTCAACTTAATAAATGTACAGAATTTGTCTAAAGGACATGGAGAAGGCAGACACCAGCCACCTTCAGGGGCACACCAGGGGAGCAGAGCCCTACCCGTGCCATCGTGGGTGGCTTTCTTTGCCCACTAGGAAGGCTCACAGAGGTGCTTCCTTTTCCAGATACAGAACAGCATTACTTGTGAAATGCGTTTTTTACAATTACAGTAGTCTGGAATCAAGCTATGGTATTGATAATTTACCTTCTGAAGCCAACCAACAAAGACAATGAAAACAGATCTCGCTGCCCCTTGCCCTCCCACAATCAGTCTTCTCTTTAGGCACACACATGTGTGAAAACAAAGCAACAAAAATGCTCCTCAAGTTGAATTTTCTAACCACTGAGCCAAGAGTACTCTGCTTATCAGATCTAGATACCTGGCAGGAAATATGCTGTAGCTGTTTTTTATTTAAAAAGGAAAGAAAAAAGTAACATGCCTGTGCAGTAGAAATTATAAAGACAGACAGTGAGAGACCTGGCAGTTCTCTCTGGCTGTGTGGCTCAGTGTGACTAACACGAACAAATGTCAACACACGCTCCCTAAACCCTTGCCCAGACTCATTGAGCAGTAACTGTCCCTGGTGACGGGGAGTTTCTTAAATCAAAGTTCCAAGCGGCAACTTGATGGATACGCTGCTCTAAGCAGTGTGGAGCACAGCCATGCTGCGCGAGCTGATAAACAGCTACGCGGTGCTGATTAGATCCACTTGCTCCTCTCCCTCTCAGGACGCAGTGTCGCATTCAAGGTTCACAGCCCAGGAACATGCTGCAGAGCCTAAGCCTGTACCGGCATTGGCTTCCTCCTGCCTGAAGCTAAGGGCTGTAAAAATCACTTTGCCTCCTCATTTACAGTCAGGCTCTGCTTTCTGCTGCTAAATATGTACGTCCCTGCCTCCTGGCTTTCCACAACGGGACATCCAAAATTGACAGGCGTCTCTGTAAAGTGGTGCTGGGGGGAGCAGCGCTCAGCTGCCACTTGCTACAATAGCCAGGGAGTGTTTGTCAGGGTGGCTGGTGGCAGACTTCTATATAACTGGAAGTGAATGGGGCTTCTGTGTGCCTTTCACGCCATTGTGTACAACTGAAGTGCAGGACAATGAGAATGGAAACATTTTGCCTGTTGTTGACATCTAACTGCCTCCTGGAGGATACAGTCTCCACCAGACAGATGGCTAATTTCTTTACCCTAACCTCCTCCTACAGCTCTCCAGTGTTAGTACGATGTTCTGCCCCTGGAGTGAAGCCCTAATTGCTGTCAAACGTTCAGAGACAAAAGTGGTGTCTACATATCATTCATGCAAGTGTTGTTACTAGGGTGTGAATTAAACAGCAGAAGCCACTTGTCAACTGACTCTGCCATGAGCCGTTTTGTTCAAATGCTGGCTCACATTTTAAAGGATCAAGGTTGACAATTTTTTATTTCAGTGCAGGCAGAGACCACGTGAACCAGAAGATGCAACATCTTTCACTGAAGGACCCACAGCCACTCTGCCTCCATTAGACTCACAAAGGATGCAGGGTGCTCTTTCCCCTTATCATTCAGAAATCCTCCCACTGAAGAAAAATGTTCATTTTCCTTTGTCACCGGCTAAAGCCAAGTGGCTGTTCAGCATGAAATGGGCGCTGAGCACAAAGCCAAGACAGAGAGTTCCTCATTTGTCTCATTCACACATAAGACATATTTTGGGACCGACAAACTTCTTGCTTCCTGGAGACAAGGCTGCCATTGAACCGACAGGTAATACTAATGGCCAGACCGTGACATGACAGTCAGCTATTGGTAGGCTGATTGGATGCACATTCATCTTCAAATTATGTTGTGTGACAGCACAGGCTGCTGAACACCATTTTAACATGCAGAGTAACTCCTCAGGAGGCTCTTCATTATGCATTCAGTGGGCTATTTTCAGACTAAACAGCATGTCAGTGGCTGTGTTTATCCCTTTCCACCTGGGCAGAGGAAACAGTTCAATGTCCCTCCAGGGAATTAATATATATTACAACCCACACGTCGATCCTCCTCAACAGACAGAAATGGCGAGACATATTACACGTTTCCAGAAAATATTGAAGGCCTGACAATGAGGGATTGCTAGGGGAAAAAAATGTGTTCGAGCAGAGATCCTCAGTTAAAAAGAAGCCAAATTCCCTAGGATCAGCATGAAATGCTCCCCGCTCTCCCTCCACGCAGAGGTGTGCGTGCATGAACACGCACACAGACACAAGCAGTCTCTTGCACAACCGCTTCTGACAGCACCTCGAGAGGGGCACGATTTTCCTGGGTCTAAAAAGGCGTCAGGACCCAGATACCCTGCAGCCTGATGAGCCCTGAGGTGAGCCACATCCGTGGCTACCCTGGGATGCTGTCGACCACTCCCAGGCTGAGCAGGCAGCATCTGCACTGAGGCTCAGGGGGGCCTTCCCTCTCCCTCTGTCTCCTTCCCAGTGTGATTTACTTCCACTTGCTGTGAATACTTCATCTCATGCCCTTTAACAAATTCTGCTCCTGGCTTCCTGGGAATGGATTCATGCCCATGCCTGTAACTCCACAGCAGTGATTGAAGAATGTAAAAATCAGTATTCTTCCTCTTCTTTTTCTTCCCTTAACCCATTTAGCTTTGACAATAATGGCACCTGCGAGAAGCTACTCTCCCCTTAAGCCTCAGGTAACAACTGTGACTTTTCCTGGACCTCGCAAGAGCAACAAAGAGCAATAAAAACGTTATGGGGATGGCTGTGGTTTTCTTGCCAACAGAGCAGGAGACCGGCTGGAGATGATGAGGGACATGGGTGCCAGAGACAGGATGGAGAGGGCTGGGAGGTTGCTCAGCCCACCTCAGTCCCACCATGTCAGGCTCTTAGCGGGGATTCAGGCCAAGAGACTGACTCTGCCACTTGTTTATTTGCAGACTTTAAAACAGCTGCACTACAGGACTGAACTTTATCAAGTTTGGCACAGTCCGGGCTCAGAGCAGAGTGTGATCCAAAGGGAGCTACTGCTAATTAAACACCTCTAATTAAACACAGAGACATGACCAGTGGTTCTGGAAGTCCCTGAGCCACAGACGGCTGAAAGATTGGAAATTCTCTTGGGGGAAAGCTCCCCAGCCCTCTCCTGCCCTCACACCTCCTCCCAAGGAACTGGCTCACATTCACCTTCTGGGATGGGATGCCAACTCCATGGACTCAGGCTGGTCACCGCTGGGTTATAACGTCCCCTCCTTCTTCACAGCACGCAGTAGGGCAGCTGGGGAGGAAGCTACATGTGTTCAGTGAGCAGCCCTGACCCTGGAGACTGCAAGGTCAGCAGTCCCCCTCTCCACCAGTAAAACCTTAACAGAATTTGAAGTGAAAGACTGTTTATTAAAATTGACATTTCTATGGTGCCTGCCCAGCTGATCAGAAGTAACAGCTGTGAAGCCGGCAGTGAAGTGGCCTGATATCCCAGAAGCTGCAAAAGCACTTTATATCCTGATTCATTACTGATTTAACAGCCACAGGAAAAGATTTAGAGCCAAGTTTCTGCAGCCCGCAAGGGCCATGCTGTTCTGCGTAACCACCTGTAGTGCCAGCTGCCCAGCCCCAGCCAAGGGGAGCTTTGTCACCAGTGTCCTGGGCTGGGACAGATGCTAGGGTTGCTCAGGTGAAGGGTCTGGCCACGGTCTGCTGGCAGTTGCAGAAGGTGGAAGTGATCCCCGGCTGCTCCCAACCAGGCAGCAGAGGGTGGAGGTGCTGCTGGCAGCAGGACCGTTCCTCCTAACGGTGACAGTAAAGCTTATTCGGCATGGCTTTCTGTGGCAGAGGAATATTGAATTCATTATACTGCAGGGAAAAACTGAGAGGTTAAAATAAAATGGCAGCAGGTGCATCTAATAAGATTACAAGGTCCCCCTGGGATGTACTGGGAGAGCAGTTTCACTGTGTATTTTAAACCAGACTATACTGTTGAAATCAACAGGATTTTAGTTGCAAAAGGCAAACTAATTGGGAATTCAATTCATGATTATTCAGGTGAAAGGCATAACACAGCCAGAGATGTGCTCAAATAAAATCTGCTTGATCTAAGCTAGGAAGAACAAAGTGGATGTACCTCATGAGTACAAATGTATGAGACCTGAGTACGGAGATACAGGTGGAAGTATACCTTACAGAGCTTTCTGTACTGTCATTAAAAAGACATTCCAGTGAAAACAGAATGAAATATATTGTGCTAAAACACCATTTACATTCTGAGGCTTTCTGCTTGAATACCTCACACAGCCTCAGAGGAGGGGCTAGAAGTGCTAGTATATCACCCTGAACTAACCAAGCTGTTCTCAGATTTGTAGCTTACAGATGACCTTATATAATGAACTGAAACAAATCTTGCACTTTATTTTAAGGTATCTGTAAAAAAAATTAGAGACAAACTGTAATTTTCCTGGGTTGAATCTAAACAGTACCTGTACAGCCACCTTTCAGAGGTGCTCATAAGGCAGAACTGACAGCCTGAACAGAGGAGATGCTCCAAAGAACCTACACGACCCTTCAAATAAATCTCTGGATTCCTATTTGAGCCAATCAATCTGGCTCTCCAAGTGTCAGCTGTTAACACGCACGTCTGTCAGCATCCAAGTGCTGCAGTCACAGGGTAAAGCTGTACTCACAGCTGGAAACTTAGCTTAGCAATTTCTTACATTTAAGAAAAAGATAACCGTGGATTATGCATTTCACACAACAGAGGTTAAAAACGAGACTGGGGCTTGGGTTAATGCCAGTGCAACGTTTCTGCCTGACCCCAGGCACATATAGTGCTGCCTTTATTAATGTTTCCTCTCAGTTCCACCTTCTGTGCTGCCCAGGAAAACTAAAGGAGGGCCCCCACTGCAACTGGAACATACCTGCACAGCTTGTAGATCCAAAAGGAGACAGATTTTACTATCAAAAATCCCATCCTATTCTCTCTGGACAACTTCCAGCTTCTGCCTGGAAGTATATGCTTGCTCACTTTACATCAGCTTGCATGTTGACAACTGCTATTAACGTCCACACAGATAGCTAGACACCCTATGGGATCCTACGGGCCCCTTCAAATCTTTACCTATAGGACTCAGAAAGCATCTCTTTATGGTACACCTGAAAAGTCAGCAGAAAGGTAGACATTTCAGCTAGCTGTGTAGAAACAAATTTGTTTCTCAAACAAGCTCCCGTTGGGCCATCCTAAAAGGCCTGCAACATCAACAGTTGACTGGTAACAGACCTCTTAATGGAGAATGGATAAGGAAGGCTATTCTCCATGTACTGAAGACCCAACTTCCCAGAAGGCTTAAAGTGATTTGCTCGTTTCTGACGTGGCCCTAGAAATGGGCAAGGAGTTACTGAAATGCAGCAGGCACTGGTGCAGGTTTTGCTCGCTTCTGAATGTGGGGCACTCATCCTGCCCCATCTGCTGGCAAGCAGGCACCTTCCCCCATATCCAACTCTTCTGACTGAAAAGACCCCTTTCCCCAACCATGGTCCCTATGCTGTTTTCTCCTGTCTTCTAATGATAAGTGACAACTCAAAACCTAGTGCAGAAACTTGTTTAAGTGCTCTCTACTTCACCACAGTCCAAATGTTAAACAGTACGAACAGCAAGTCTTTCCTAAGCTGCTCCTTATAGCTGAAGCAGGTCAGGGAGTATTCACAACAGCAGCGATGCTGACACACTTAGGGAAAGGGGCAATGAACTCTTCCAGTAACCACAGCATAGGCAGGGGCAGCCTGAGGTCCTACCTGCACCCTTCCCCAAAGGGGCAGGATTAAGCTAGACCAAACCATCTGAACCTTGATGTCTATTTATGATGTATAAAAGAGAGAGCTTAGCTTAATTTTAGATCTTGGGTAAAATAGGAGGAGTGGAAATGAGAAGAATTTGTGTATTTCTAATAGTCCAGAGCACCTTTGACAGAAAGAGAAAACACCACCACCTTTTCCAAGCCATTTCTCTGGCATGACCAGTACTGGAAAACCTGTGATGCTAGATCTTGACTACACATGCTCCCTGGAAGTGATCAATCCTTGCTTCTCCTTCCCCAAAGAAACAAAAGCAGAAGGGGAGTTATTTCTGGTACCTCAGAAATGACACTGTTCGCACAAGACTATCCATCATAAGTGACGTGTGTGCAACGTTGCATTAACGTCTTCAGTGCCACCCATCTATCACACCTACAATGCTGCTGTTATCTACTAATACTCCATTGAAATCTCTCTACCTGCACATTTCCTAGTCCATTCCTCACAGAAGTGCTGATGAGCAAACTAGATCCCTACTAAATTCTACAGGAAGATAGAAAATTATTTTTAAATCAAGCTATTAATGAAACAACTTTACCGTGATTTGGAAGCATTTCAAGAGGCCAGACAGTTAACAAAGTTAACAACATATTTGACTTCAAAAAAAGATGCAGATTCTTTTATACTTTTAAGACAAGGTTTCCCAGAGCAGTATTCATAAAGGACTACTGATTTAGCTCTCGACTGACATGAGCAACAAGGATCTGGTCCAGTTTTCTGGATGGTNTCATAAAGGACTACTGATTTAGCTTTCTGGGAGGTAACAGGAACCGACCGACATGAGCAGCAGGACCTGGTCCAGTTTTCTGGATGGCCATCCTATGAAGCAGCATTCCTGTATTCAGCAGATGTAGTGAATGAAAAATGAAACACCCAGCAGCTGGATTTGCTGTTCGGAACTTCCAGGAGGAAGAGCTGAACACTTCCTCCAGGTCATCATCCTTTCCCCTCCAACTCAACCTCTGTCTTCCCCTTCAGTGAAATCTGAACCGCTCCCATGCCATCAGTCAGAGCCCATGAGGGATGCCAGGGACTAAACGGCACAATATGGCACTCTGAGGCTGTTTGAGGGGCTGCATCAGGGAGAAGGACATCTCGCCTTCCCCTTCTTGGGCAGAGGCTGCTCGCCCCTGCCAGCCCACAAGATCAATGAATCACTTTCCAGTGTGGGAGTGCAGCTCTCAAAAAGACAAGTCTTCACTGAATGACACAAGGGCTTCATCACCTCCTCTGGCAAGTGCTTCAGTGCAGGAAATCATCCCTACCCTATCACTCCACATTGGAACTGCTGTATTTTCCACCAAGTCAGCAGCTTCCTTAGAACCGAGATCCAGAATCAAATAGGGTGCAGATGCAGATATTTTAGTTTCTTTTCATGACTCTTAACATCTTAACCTCAAAGGCAAGGTGCTTTTTAACTCTGGTTCATTTTTAAACAGCAGCAACTACAGTTTAATATTAGTTTTTCAAAAGTGTTAAGAACAGAAAGGGAGAAATATAGGCAATGGGGAGACTAAATGGAACAGGAAACTGAATGTTGTATCTGCAAAACAATACACACTTTACAAGCAGAGCTGATTAGCACGAACTGAAGGGTTTAAGAAAGCAAGAAGTATGGTACTAGAGAGAGAAGGATGCCATTGCTAACACAAAGGTCTTTATCCCTAGCACTTCACGTCCTTTCTTCTTGATCCTTAGCCCCTTATGTCTTTGTGTCCCAATTTTCCTAAAAAGGGAAATTACAACTGCTTCCTTCTTAGTAATTAGGAGGACAACCCCTGTCACTAACTGATGCTGTTAGCACACCTACTACTGCCTGCAGTGGGGGATCTGGTCCAGGAGGGCTCCCCAGCTTGGCCCTGCTGTGTTGGAAGCACATTGAAATCCACGCAAACTTGCTCATCCTTCAGTTTAACAATCAGATCTCAACCTGACGGATGAAGCTGGGGCTGGGTCCACCCCCCTGCACCTCCACAGTGGGCTACCTGTGTGGCAGAGAGCTTCACTGCTGGAAAAGCCTCTCTTGCACGGCTGCAGTCCATTAAGGCAAACTGCAATCTGTGCCAGTTCACCTTAATGTGCTGGGCTGTGAGCTATGGCAGCTCAGGAGCTGATTCGAAAATGATTAAGGGGCTCTTGCTGCAAGGGGAACTACTTTGGGAGCAGGAGCAGATGACAGCTAGGCACAGCAGATGACAGCTAGGCACAGCAGATGACAGCTAGGCACAGCAGCTTCCTCCACTGCTGCACGTTAACTCATAAACATCTGTGGGCCAAGGCTTTAAGAAGGAAGGAGAGTCACCGAGGGACTCCATGGGTCATGGTGTGTTTTATTACAGACCCTGTAAGGTATGTACTTGTATGTGGCC
Source organism: Piaya cayana (assembly GCA_013389865.1). NCBI lineage: Eukaryota > Metazoa > Chordata > Aves > Cuculiformes > Coccyzidae > Piaya > Piaya cayana. Next base: position 307,423 of record WAAB01013672.1, on the reverse strand, counting down.
CTGTGCCAGCTCTTCACAGTTTTGCTGCCGTACACCTTATCCCATTCCCAGCCACATTACAGGGCTTGTAGCCCATAAACTGTTGCAGCCCAACTCTGCTGTTGCAAATGCCTGTGTGTTCACCGCAACTTCTTTCAGAGGGGGAGGAGTGCCTGTAGAACACAGAAAGGACAGTCTGAAGTGTTAAGGATACTCTGACTCCACAAGCCATGCCCTGGACCCAGTACTTTCGCACTTGGGAGCCAGCAGCAGGAGAGGGCATGGCGGGCACATATTTCTACCCTCTTCTCAGCCCAAAGACTCTGCTGCAAACGGTGCAAGGAGCTTGTCCAGACTCCAACTGCCAGTCAGCTGTGCTGGCTGTACTCCTTTGTTTCTCAGTCTTTCTCTTAGGGCCACGCACAGAGGGAGGCTGAAGGGTGTGCTCGGCAGCTGGGCTCCATGCCCACAAAGAAAGAACGGAAGGAGATGTCTGAAATACTGGCAGAGCAGCTTGTTTGCAGCAAGGAAAAGAGGTAATGTCGGCTCTGGCACAGCACTGGAAATGGAAGTGGGCTTCCCTTGTGGAGACCAGTAAAGTAAGAAGGTGCCACAGAATCAAATGGTACATTTCTAAACTAACAGGTAACACTCTTGAATGGGCCTTATACAGCAAGACATGACTCACCAGCAAGGCAGCAGGCATAGGATTATACAGAGAGCCAGCAGCACCCCTACTAGATACTGTGAACCAGCATGTTGCTGGGTCCCACAGCAGCGGCTCTCCTGCCACCATGCAGCTCTGCTGTCCCGCTCACGTATCCCCTGCACATAACCCAGGTTGTGGAGCCTGCTCCAGCTTGGCTCCAAAGGATGGTGGGACTCAGGAGAGAGGCACTCTGCCCAGCAGCAGAGCAGGAACATGAGCCAGACATCCAGGCTCCCACTCTGGTTCTCCATGTCCCTCGCCTTTAGCCCCTTTGTAACTAGGTACTGATTTTATATTATATATAATTTAAATATTTATTCTTAGTTGTGGCTATGCCCCCTAAACTATTCAGACTGCTGGGGTTCAACAAATTGTTGTGAAAAGATCACTTTGATAGCAGCAGTTACAGATATACATTAAATATAGTAATTACCACACCCCACTGCTTCTACCATGAAAGTGAAGGGGCAAATTAAGAAGTGCCCTCTTCGTTTAGTTTGTGGCTGGTGGCTGCTCCTGTAGTGCTGCTTTAGAGCCCCGTTATTTTATTATCACCATCTTTATGACTGCCCAGGGAAAGAGCAATTGCAGCTTCACGGCTTCCCAGAGCAGCTGTCCTCCTGCACTGCTGCAGCCAGCAAGCTGACACCAGACCCTGGTGCTACGCTTTTTACGGCCATTCCACTTCTAATCGGAGTGACAAGGAGCATGCAGAGTCATGCGCCGACCCAAGGAGATATTAGCTAATTGAAATTGTGCCGCCAGTGCACTAAATGCTAGTCACTTAAATCAATCTCTTTCTTCTTCCTCTCACCTCCATTTAATTCTCTCCACCTTCTCCGTGCCTCCATCCCTCCCCCTCTGCACCTCCATCCTTCCCTCCCCCTCTCCTCAGCCTCCCCCTTTCCCCAAATCCCCCATCTGACTCCTAATCCCTCCAGGGCGATTAAAGCAGGACCAACAACAAAGGGAGGGCGACAGGAAACCCTGTTTTTGATCCAGTGCAGCACACACTCCCCTTGGGTTAGCAGCACCCACCCCTGCTGCAGGGAGCTGCCCCCCTGGGGCTGAGGTTCCCCCCCAGCTGGGGTATCTGGGGGCTGCGCAGTTGCAGCTGGTGCCTTTCCCCCTCCCTGCACCCAAGAGGCACTCGTCTTTCTCAGAGCAATTACCACGAATGATTTATGTGGCCAGTCAAGAGGGCCTGCCAGAGTTCTTATTTCATCTCTGAAAAAAAGGAACTCTGCTGGAATTTTATCAGGGAGCTTGGATTAAATTGACAGCTCCCTTTTGTTTTGTTTTTAAAGACCTTGCCTTTGGAGCATAGCATTCTGCCTGGATCTGGGGGGAAGATCCAACACCAGGCAAAGGGTACGAGCCCCTCCTGTAAGAGAAAAATCCATTTTCTTCTCTCCACGTACATTTTAAGTGAGGCTATTTTTAAGGAGATGATATCTGAGAATGATCCCCACTCCCACCACCTCGAAAGAGCATTTTATTTCACTTCACTGAAGCCACCAAGACAACAGCTTTTCATCCCCAGTACAAGTGTCTGTTAGGCTGACAGAGAGAAACGATGGAGTCTCCATCTCAACAGGAGCGCAGCCACCGAATTCCATTTGAAGCTCTGCCAGCCCCATCGCACGCCAAGCCTCCTGCATCCCATCCCGCAAACACGCTGAAGCACACGGAGAGGTGCGTGCAGGCAGATAGAGATATCGGAAGCCCGTGCAGGGAGGCAGGTGCCGGCACGTCGTGGCTGACTCAAGAGACCTGCAGAGCCAGCAAGGCACAGGCAGACATGCTGGGACACAGCGGAGCAGAGCCTGGAGAGGGCATGCAGGCAAACACAAGCCTAAGCGAGGCGCACACGCGCGAGAGACACGCAAACAGGCATGCAACAACAGACAAAACCGAGCAGCACAAAAACGTGCCGACAAAGGCAAAGGCAAACACAGAAGGCAGAGACAGACACACAGACAGAGCCGATTAAAACTTCAGGCTCCGCCAACAGCAAGAGTTATTAATGGGTATTTAACACAGTCAGCTGCCTCTCGCCTTCCTTTGCTTAGCGGCTGGTTCTTGCACACCCTTCCAAAATGTTTGAAAGCATTTGTTCTCTAGATTTGTTCTCTCACACACAATTTGAGCTTTGTATATATATTTGTGAGGCAAAGCCTAACGTAATATTATTGAAGATGCCAGCAGAGATTACAGCATCGATGCTGAGAGGTCCAGATCTGCGTATTGCCTTAAAATCAACTCTGGTTTTGATACAAAGCAGCAGAATTTCTCTGTGCCTCGGGGTGGGAGGAGAAAAGTACATTAATTTTGTATTTAAATAAGTGAAAAAGATTACAAAATAGAGATGAGCCGTCCAAAAACAACACTACAAAGGTGACAGAAAGAGGATGCAGGGCGGTACAGTTCACACAAAGGAGAGGCGTGTCTCACTGCAAAGGACTTTGTCAACCTGAAATCCAGGCATTTCTCAGACACAAGCTTAAAGTATTTTCAACAAATTCACCTACCCAGATGCCTGCTTTTTCTTCTATTGACATTTTCATATTTCCAGATGATTCTCTGCCTGCCATCATATCACAAAGAGCTCAACATGCACTGGGAGGGGGGGGACGGGGACAGGACAGACCAGCTACATAATAAAAACAGGGACACCAACTCCATGTGTATGCTGCTAAATGCACCAAAACTTTAGACGGGAGAGAAAGAAAAAACAGTTTTCCCTCATAGTTTTTACTCTTGAAACCTTAGGTATTGCCATCAGCAGTAGCAACCCTAATCGATTTCAGAAGAAAAGACATTTTGAAGGCAGATAGAATCCCTTTGAGATGCAAAGCCTTTAAGATCCATTTGTTTCTTGCTACTCAGCCCACCCAAACTGCTGCACACCCTCCAGGCACAGGTGTCAGCAGCGTGGCCCAACTTGGTCCAAGACCCTAATTCCTTTCAGAGAACTTTTTTTGTTCTTCAGCTTCTACCAGAGATCACCAAACTGCCATAGCCAGATGCTGCAATGCAGACTGCCTTGCTGTGTCTACTTGCCTGGGCATCTGCCTGTTTAGAGACACTCAGGAGCACCCAGGCAAAAGTAATATTGTATTTCAATGCTCATACAGCAAAGCATGTTAAAATCCCTGTGAATGGTGCAAAGAAAGTGACCATGGATCAGAAAATCTCCATGGTGAGCCCAGGATGAATCACAGCATTTAACATCCAATCCAAAAAAGCTGCAATTTGTGCTGCTACTCCATGTGTTACAAAATGGTCACGTTTTCTTACTTGCTCCCTCCTACTTCCCATCACTACTTTTCTGCTAAGTGGGCATGTTTATAGAAGCTTAAGAGCTTCCAGTTCCCATGCCATGGATTTATTTTCCCATCTATAGACTTTCTGCCTGTCCCTGGGCAAACGTGGCACTAGAGAAGTGACACAGAAGAAGGACCAAGAAAGCAAAAGAGAATACAACCTCTCTGCCAAGTGGCAACACACCTTCGTCAAGTCCCTGACTCAGCTGCATTGACTTCTCTAACTTCCCAATGGTACAGCAACAAACTGCAACTACAACTGCATGGGACATGGGATGACATGCGGATGCATCTTCTTCAGCTGTTGCTGGGGGAGAAATAAAGGCTAACACAGTCAGCATGTTCTTTGCAGTTGCAGAGGGAAGTGGAAAATAAAATCAATGTAAGAAGCCAGTGGAAGTTGACTGCTGTGGATCTGCCTCTTACTGCATTCTCAGCAACAGTCTTTGGAATCATAGAATCATTAAGGTTGGAAAACCCCCAAGATCATCAACTTCAACCATCAGCCCAACACCATCATGCCTACTAAACCAGGTCCTGAAGTGCCATGTGTACACATTCTTTTAGCACCTCCAGGAATGGTAACTCCATCACTTCCCTGGGCAGCCTCTGCTTCGGTAGAGAAACTCTTTCAGTAAAGAAATTTTTCCTGATACCCAATCTAAACCTTCCCTGATGCAACCTGAAGCCATTTCCTCTCATTCTTATAGGTTTGCCACACCAGGCCCTTTGGTCAGCCATGTGAGACGCTGGGAGCCCTGTTACCTCGTTCAGAGCGGAACACGTAGCAGTGGCGCCTGAATCCTCTGCTCTCAAAGCTAACACAAGAGCAGCCACTTCTCAGAGCCTATAATTAAGCACCTAGGTAAAAGTGGTGGATTTTCCCAAGCTCTTAGCATCTTTGATAAGGATATTGCTGCTCCCAGAACTTGCATCCCTGACAAATCAGACTACTTACATATATACAGCTATCTAACATGGGAGACCTGTGTCTGAAAACTTGAGTTTCAGTTATCTACTGCAGAACGGCTGCTGCCTAAGTGTGCAGCTGGCAGGGGCAATCGGTTCTCCTCTTGAAGTAAGGGGTGAATGCTTTAGCATTCAAAGACCAAGCTAGCATCTTCACCACCAATCTCTTAGAGCTCTCACCAAGACCAGTTACACCCCCTCTCCCCGCCTCTGGTCATACCACTTGGATAAAGGAGGAGAGACCGATATTCTCTGCTAAACAAAGAGGGTTATGTTAATGTTATGCTAATTAGGTGCATCCATTCGGCCCTGCTGTAGAATTACTTCTCTCTGCCCAGGACTCCTGCCCGCCACAGGGGGAGGTGACAAGGGGAGCACAGCAAGGAAGACGAGTATGCGGGGAGCCCAGCATCGCTGAGAGAAAGAGTGAACCCCTGTTACCTTCAGTGGGCTTTGCTCTATTTGTGGTTCAGTCCCCTCCCAGTGCAACCCTTTGCAAGGCTGCCAGGCTCTCAGCCCCAGAAATAGCATGTCAGGCAGCAGAAAAAACAGAGGGGAGGGGGAAATGCAGATAAAAATAGAGAGAAATGTTGATTGCATTGTTACTGCTTCAATTAAGCTCAGACACTTCAGCCTGATGAGTCAACAGCAATGACAAGAGGGCACAGAAAACAAAGACTGCAATGTAAAGCCAGTTTACCAGTCCCATTAATGTGGAAGGCACTAAACTCCCAAACCAGTCACTTTGATAGGGAAAGGAGGAACAGCTCTGACACTGTCCCCTTTGCACGAGTCTGACAACAGCAGCAGAAGCAACAAAAAGGCACAGAGTTAATAATGAGAGAGCAGCTAGAGCCGGTGGCTCTGTAAAAGAGCCGCCTTCAAGAGCCCAGCATGCAGCAGTGGGGCAGTAAAAGCAGGGCATTAGAGGCCAGCTCGGCTTGTTCAAATGAAGCCATTGCATTCTCCAGGGGCTTAAATCACACTTGTGATGCTTTGTGTGTTCCTTCAGCAGCGGCAGAGACAAGGAAGTAACAGATGGGTATAATTACAAGGACCAAGGCACAGTCTCCTCTCCACCACCCCGCGTGATGCATGTTTTCCCTACAGGAACAGACTGTCCTGAACCCCCGCTGGAGCAGGGGTGATCCTACCCCTCCCCGCACCATCACTGCTGCAGGGAGCTGACCAACCAGGGATTTTGGTCGAGGCAGAGGTGCAAACACAACACGTGCTAAGTGAAGGGGAGGACCAGCAGCCCTCTGAGTTGAGAGGTTTCCATGGGAGGACGCTGTGGTTAGATGGGAGCTGCCACCAGCTGCCCCCATCAATCCCTCTCTGTGGCTCTGTGTGGCAGAGAAAGGACTGGCATGGGATGAAGGAGGAGACAGGGAAGGGGATGTGGGGGAGTGGAAAGCAGGCAAAATCTCTTGAATAACCTTTGGACTAAGAAAATACTGTTGTGGTTGTCTGTGTTGCCCACTAAAAGTCATCTCTGAAAAGAAAGGAAAAGAAGCAGTTGGTCGTAACTTCAAAGTCTGTCTCTCAGCCTTGCCACACCACACCCTGTGAAATGTTCACCTCTCTCTGTGAAGTGGTTTACAACACATATAACATCAGCATTTATTGCACTGTCTGCCAGCACCCCTCCTTTGACCATCCTCATCAAAGGGATGCTGAGGAAGTCACGTATGGGACTGCTTACAACCAGCATCAGTTCCAGAAAGCTGTGCTCCTCAGCCTGGTCTGCCCAGGTTATCCCACCACTTCCCAACACAGGCTTTGACTCTAGTCCTATCAATGCAATGTTGCAGCCTTAAATGTCAAGGTTTCTTCACCCAGTATCCCATCTCTGGCAACAAATGCTTAAGGAAAGCATAAAAGGAACAAAGATGAATATACAGCAAGCCTTCTCCTGGGATCCCTCCCAGTTTCCAGCTACTGGAAGATTAAGAGCATCCTGTGCTGGAAACTGCCTCGATCCAGCACAACTCATTTTCAGCTGCAAACCTCACCTTCATGCATTTATCCAATTCCTTTTACATGTAGTCTTCACAACAGCATGCAGCAGGGAATTCTGCACACTAAGTAGATGTTGTGCAGAAAGCAAAACAAAACAAACTCAAAACATCCTTTTGCTTTAAACCTGCTGCCCCCTCATGTGTTGCTGGAACTCTCTGGAGACACTACAAACCTTGTGCTCTTTTTACTTGACAGTGAGGAGACCTCACGTTTGGGGCAGTTCCCTGGATATCTGGCTGCCTCCTTAAGTTCCACCCACATCTGCTTTGCTGAACGGCTCTCCAAGTGATTCCCACCTGTCTGTAACCACTGATTATGTCAGGGATATACAATTTTAAGGGAACGCTATGCTTTGGCTAAAAGGGTCTCTTTTGACCCTAAGAGGTCATTAATTTGCATGGTTCAGGTTTGCTGTGCCCACCGGTGTTTGCAAAAACAAAGTGACAAGCTGCACTTCTGGCTGCCTTTGGCTCCTTCAGGCAGGAGAGGGGGGTGCCCAGCAAACGTGGGGTTGACTGAGGTGGCCGGAATCTGGAAAGGGGCTCAGCATAGAAGAGTCTGTCCACCACTGACCACCTGCACCCCAAAACACACACAGAGCACGCCGGGCTTTATGAGCTGAAATACCAGACTTAACTGATTTGATGCTGGTGCAGGAGAGAGGAAATGCCAACCTACTGCGAGCCCGGGCACTTCTTCACAAACACACCTGGGAACTGCACTTTACCTTTTCAACTAGGGCAGAGGCTGGGTGAAAGGGAGCTGCTGAAAGAAACATTCGTACACCTGGAAACACATGATAGCACCTCAGGTGAAAAAATGCTGCACGGTGGGGATACAGTTATCCACTCGAGACATGAATCTGCCAGAAAGGAAAAGGGCTGGCACAGGATTAGAGCGAGTAACGTTCGAAAGTCCTTAGATCCTGTGTTTGCACATGCACGGGGCCAGATCCAAGGTTCACAGTCTTTCTGGTAGCTATTCATCAAAACATTTGCATTGCCAATTTGGAAAACATTCGTTAAAATCTATGTGTAGTTTGCAAGGCTCATGTGAGACTGTCCAAATAAATGACCCACCAAATAAATCTCTTTTCCTAATGTTATCTCCTGATATTTAGGATGACTTCATGCCAGATACCCTGCTAAAGAGATGAGAGTTGGGCTGGAGGAGAAGCAGAGAGGGGGCTGCTCAGAACAGCCCAGCCGATATTCATTCTGTTTCACTCCCCTGTGAGTCCTTTTCCATCACACTACTGAGCACAACACAATTAGTGAAAAGGGCCCATTTTTCCTCCAGGAACCAAGGTCCCAAAAAGGTACAGCTTCAACATCATTAGCAGTTCATCTTCTTAAACCTCCGGGCAGCCCCTAGGCAGATCCCCTCATGCAAACCCCACACTCCTCCCCCTTTTTGGTGTCTGCTTATCAAACTAATGAAGCACATCTAGACTGAAAGGTCTTGGGGTAGAAGACAGCAGCTTAACCATGATTCAGTACATGTCCTTTCCCCTCCTCCTCTTTATCAAATAAAGCAAGCAGAATTTCCTACACTTAAATGGAAGGGAGGAGGAAGGAAGGAGTTTAAGGGGAGGGAGATGTTTGTCTAGTAATTCCCCGCAGAAGGAGATGTCTGTTTACTTTCTTTGACTGAGCACTTGCATATTAAAAAGGGTTGGCTCCTTAGCGGACAGGATTTATCAGTGCCACATTTTCTACTTGATAGGGCAGAGCTGGCAATGTCTGCTCCAGGTAGCCAGGGAATAAAACAACTTCTCGTGACCTTCCCCTTGCCCTTCTCTGAGTCCACTCCGTGCAGGGGAGCCAGCAGAGAATGCAGAGAGCGCTGAAAGCTGAGAGCCATGCAGTGGGGAAAGATGCTTCGCGTGCCATAGCCCTCAAACAAGAACACTGCTGCAAACGCAATGAAAGCACAACAAGGCTCCATTAGCTTTTTTCCATTCAGTGATATCCGGAAAGGCAATTTCCAGCTTTAGGTAAAAACACATAAACATCTTTCATCATGTCACTGACCTAAATATAGGTGATTACTTCAAGGCAAGTGAAAAAAAAAAAACACAAAAGAAAAGAGACCAAAAACCAAACCCCCAAAAAAAAAGAAAAAAAAAAAAAAGGCAGGAGAAAAGAGCCCTATTCTTGTACCTTCAAAAGCTATGAAGCCCTACAAGCAGACTGCAGTATAGAGGAGCAATAGATAACCAGTCAGATGTGAAGAAAGAGAGAGAGAAATGCATGTTCTGGAATGATTGTCCTGATGGACCATTATCCTGCACCCAGCATTCATCTGCCTGGCCGACACAAGCCTCCTCTATGCGTGCCCCACGCTCGGCTGCCTCTTCCTGGCACCAGCACCCACACCCTTCTCCTGGCAGCCCAGCCCAGCAAGCAGGACCTTTGCTTTGGCACAAAGCCTCCAGAGTTCAGATTCACGTTAACCCCAACTTACCCAGGCCATTCCATTGCCCTAAAGGGTCAGGCCACGTTTTTCAAAGGGGCATAGAGATGTCCTCAGACATGGGTGGATGAGGCGCTGAGGGGCATGGTTTAGTGTTTGATAGGAACGGTTGGACTCGATGATCCAGTGGGTCCTTTCCAACCTGGTGATTCTATGTCAAAGCTACACAGGAGCCTGAGTCCTGCCACTGTTCAGCCACACTTGAGCACTGACCTAACAAAGCACTTGAGTTGTGTTTTCTCCAGGGTCACCCTCACACCAAAGTAAGGTTGTACTTCTCTTGTCAGGGTAAAGTGGTTTTGCTTGCAGTAGCCGTGCAGGTTCCCAGCAGCAGTCCGCAAAACTGCAGTGCTAGGAACCCCACCACTGTCTAACAAGGGTCTCTGTATAGAATCACACACCCCATCAACCTGGCAGCACAGGGACATGGGCAAACTCTCCCACTAACACAACTCAAATATTAAGTATCAGTGACAAGTCATGGTACTCCACATTTAATGCACATCCTGGGTGATTCAGGATCACACTTTATGACCCTTGCTGGTATGTGCTGAGGACAAGATAGGTACTTAATTGCCTCCTGCCTCAGTTTATCCTGGTACATCAGCAGCGCCTACAGTAAAACTACCACCTTGGGATGGTGTGAACTAAGTCAGAAGGGTTTGCAAAGATATCCGTGCTTACTGCTGATAACCTGATGCTCCTATAAATCAAGTAACATACACTTAAATACTGTGTGCTATGAGTCACAGCTGTTGTCACGGTTTTAACTCAGTCTTTATTCTGCTGGGTCAGTGGGAGCTTTGCCCAAGAAAGGACTTTGGGAGCAAGAAAGCCATGGTTTACAAAGTAAAAAAATTATTCTTCTCAAAAAAGGATGTTCTTTTAGAGTTTAGTAGGGATACCTCATTCTCACAAGCACTTGTTGCTGTATAGTATCTTCCCAAGCATTGTGCAACTGACAGCTGTTCAGCAGCTTGATTGACAAGCCACTTGAAGTTTAGGCTGGCAAAGACTCCCTTCATTTAGACCCAAACCAAAACTCCATCTCGCTCTTTTACACTAGATAGTCCTGCACTGGCAGCACTACACTTGGTTCTTCTGAGATAAGGCAAAAGAAAAGCTCAATCAATCTACTGTACCTGGTTTGGAATCTTACTCTGTTAGAAAGACTTAACAAGCCCTAAATTTTGTCTCTTGGAAAGCAGGGACCAGGTAAAACCAGCCCAAAATACCATGTACATATCAACCTCATCACAGACTAACCACGCAGACTACAATGTTGACTGAATCCCAAGTAACTCACAGGATCCTTACTTTAGACAGGTTTGAAAAATAATAACAAACAACATTTTCTCTCCCATTAGCATGGGGGTAAAGAGTAATTTCCGTCGGTGCAGGTGAGATCAATGGGTAGATTTGAGTGTCAAAAGGAAAAGAGAAAATAAAAATGAAAACAACAAAAGAAGCTGGAAGCAAACAGCTCAGGGAAGTCCTCCCTAGCAGATGAGAGGTTTGCAGGGAACACACCCCAACACCACTTAATGGAAATCTGCCTGCAGATATCAACATCTCCGCTGGAGAGTGACACCTGCATGCTTTATCCTGTTTGTAGATCTTCAGGCCAGTCGGTTTAGTGAGGCTGCAGCCTGGGCTGCACTCTTGTTCCTTCCTCTCTTTACCGTCTCTTTGCTATGCAGAAATAAGCAGTGACCAAAAATAGTAGCACAAAAAAAATAACGTGGCATCAGACAGCAAGTCACCCGTGGTAACTGCACAAATCTTTCTCCTCAGGAGACTGGTTCAAATGTGGGTTGTACCACAAGTTAAATTGAAGCAAATGCCTTATTCTGGTCTTGTTTTGTCCAAAAGACCACAGAATTAATCCTGGCTGGGACTGGCATCTTTCTGAGCGCCCTGGCCACAAACAGATGTAGGTGTCTCACTGGGCTCTCCAGGTTTGCTGGGATCCTGAGCTGGAGAGAAGGAGACCAAGAGGCGGTTTGCTGTTTAGGTGCCTACAGCCACTCTTTGCCCCCAAGCACTGCATACAAGAAGTGGTTTTGTGGAACTTTACACTATCACTACAGATTATAAAACACACTGCATTGTGTACATGGAAGTTCTGGGAATCACTGGGGCCTCTTCCTCGGAGGACCTACATTTAACAAAGTGTCTCTCAACTACTATTTCTCTTTCTGATGCCACTTCCAACCACCGTATCAATTAAGAGATGAAAGCTATGAACAGTGTTGAAACACGATATTCCTTGTCTCAAAAAATGCCTCCTGCTTAAACTGTCTGAGGAAACAAAAAGCCACATTCTCACCTCCATAAGAAATTTGCTTTATTTTTTTTTCCCCTCAGAAGAGCACTGATGTTCTTGCACTACAGGTTACTTCTTATACATCATAACGTGGTCTTTGACACAGAGGAATTCACGCAGTAATGTGCTTGTAAAATTTGCTGCCAGTCTGAGAAGCCTCAAAATTCTCCAACACTGTCAATCCTGTGCACGTAACCAGCTGACCTGAACATAATGACTACTGAAAAAGCTCTGGAACCCTCTGTGATGGGTGCCTGCAGAGTTGGTAGGTTCTGTGCTTTCTGACTTTTAAGCCAGTTGGGAGGCGCTCAGTGCACGTGCCCAGGCAAGTGAAAAGAATTTTACGAGCACATGGTAGGATAGAGAAACCCACTGCGTGAGGGATTTGCTTATGAGGGCTGGCACCACCTGGATTGTTATTGCTCTCTCATGTTTCACTTGGGCTTTTGTTTCTACAAAGTATATGTGAAGCTGCAGACCAACCTCTAATGTCTGTGTTCTTTGAAGTCTTTAATTCACCACTCCATGGGTTGAAGAGAAGAGCTGAAGGTGGCACCAGACCAATGCCTTGTCCACACTGTTAAACTTGCAGAGTATTTTTTTGAGTTACAATACCATTCTCTGAGGTTTAAGACATCCAGCATATTTACACTCTGCTCTCCATTTATCATGCTGCTTAGCCTCTTTATCATTTTAGCTCAAGGTAAAAATTCACTCCTCCTTACACAAAAAAGCTGCTTTTTACCATCATTACCGAATGTATCTTACCACCGTTAGCACTCAGATGATGTGCAATCTGAAGTTAAGCTTGCTGGGTCAAAAGCAGGGGAACTAATGGGAACCTTGTCATCAGAACTGCCCTGGGGAAACAATGCAGCTCTTCAGGAAATGTGTGTAAAAGTAAACCATAAATGCATACAAACACACACACAGAGGGGACTGCATACGTGATTTGACTATGAGTGCCCTGATACACAAACTTATTTGTACAACAAAAGCACCCAGAAGCACCAAAACCACAACCATGTCTTTTCTTTAAACATCCTCCCTATTTGTGCCACCATAAGGTTTCTGCTGCCAGTAGCTGATGCCTGGTGATGGTGTTTAGCTCCCCTGAGGCCTCGCTGAGCTGTGAGCAAAGCCAAATTCAGTGTTGGAGGCTAAGAGTCCGCCTGTCCCATGGCTCCCTTCGCTCGCACTGGCAGGAAACCTTCAGCAGAAGCAGCTGAAGTTAGCACAGCTGGGGATCTGCAAGTGGCAAGATGTACAGGAGCTGCACGAGCACAAGGAATCAAAGGAATGAAAAACCTGCATAGAGACAACCTGAGAACATGTCTCAAGATCATTATGGGTGGTAAAGTCCATGAATTAGAGATTTATACAGTTTCTGTAGCAAACAGAGACAAGCCTGCTCTACCAAATGCGAATCTGGAAGACAGGTTCCATTTTTGCCCCTTTAAGTTTGGATTAGCGGTTGGATTGCAGTTCCCAGCTGAGTCAGAGGGACATCTTTTTGAGTGTGCCACATTTTTTATTAGCTTGTGCGCATTATCACATTGTAATCATTCCAATAGCCCATCTCTTATCTAAAATGTAAATACTAATTTGAGGGCTCAGAGAGAACAGCTATTTTATTTTTAGTTAGAAGAAAAAAAAAAGAGGAGGAGGAGATCTGGCATCATAACAGTAATTTATGATTTTACTGGTGTATTATCATTGGGTAATAAGAGCAACTTGAAACTGCCAATTATCTCATAAGAGGGGTATCACCTTTTCTATTTTGAATGACTCCATCGATAAATGCAGGTTCTGCTTGCTAACACTCCGTCACATAATCAGTGGCCTTACAGCAGGAGAGAGGAGCACAGGAGAAAGAGAGAAAAACAAGCCCGCAAACACACAAACACTTGATGTGAGCTAAGCCCTTGGCTTGGCAACAGAGAGAGGGGAGGGAGCCGAGGGGGCTGGGAAGAATCGCCTGGAGCAGTCGGCAGGTCACACACACAGAGTGTGCAACAGCAAACTCAGTTTACAAAGAGACATCTGTTCCATTACTCCGATGCATTGTGGCTAATTACATCCTGGCCCGTCTGTGAAATGACAGCCACTTATTCTCCAGTGAACCGTAAAATCTGTACATGTTCGATGTGGGCAGTGGGGAGTAAGAGGAGTGCAGGGGAGTAGAGGAAGGGGGAGGATGGAGAGGGGAGAAAGGGAACGAAGCACCGGGACAATGTACCACGTCTCTCCTACCAGTTTGGTGTCAGCTGGGAAAGGGCAAGAAAGAGCAAGCCGCTCTGGAAGAACAGCCCTAACAAAGCACTGCCATTTTGACGCAGGGCTGCAATGCCTTCTCTAACCTGAAGCTCCTCACTCCTCATCTTTGCCCTCGCAGGGGAAGCGAGACAGTGCCAGCAGCAGAAATTACACAAGATGTGGATCTGTCTGCTTTACTTGCAGATTTCTACAGCATTTCTGCCATTGCTGCTGGTATCTTCCTTAGCCGCTGGCCTTACAGCTTTGTTAGAAGATATTCTTCTCTATACCAATTCAATTTTAGTCTTAGATGAAGTAAAAACCAAGGACTTCTTATCTCCCACCACCTCCTAGAAATTTTTAGAAATCTGAAGGAAGTTATGAGAAAATAAAACTTGTCTCAACTTTAGTTAATAATAAAAAGGGCCTTGCATTCCAATTACAAGCCACTGAATCAGGTAACACAAGGTAGATCGTATTTCCAGACCCAAAGTATATAAGCCAAGGTATGGCATTCAGCACGGCACAGGTTAACAAGAGTTAACTCCTGATCCTAATAGCTCTCTACAGAAAACTTCAACCTTTTCAGTAAGGCTGGAAACAAAGAGTGGCAGTTCAATGCCAGCTGACCAGCTCTGTGACCATGGGCACTGCTTTTGTTCCAGGATTTCTGGATGAAAGCATCACTTTTCCATTAATATGAGCGATCACAGCTCGCGGATTTGGGCAGAATGTGGTCAGTGTGATGAGGAGGGCTCATCCCAACTACAAGCTGAAGCTGTAGAAATCTGATGAGGTCTAAAACCAGTATTGCAACAGCCAAACTAAAGAAAGCTAGCCAGACCTGGGATGGGATTACTTCTTGCATTTGGCTATGGGGTACGGGGACATATTAATCCACCTGAATCCCTAGACTGCACCATATCCTGCAGGTGTTATGGTCAGATCTAGAGAGGAAGAAAAATACAATTAATTTATGTTCACTTACATGACACACAAACAGATGTAGAAAAAGGGAAGCACTCCAGGCAGCTGGTTTGTGTTCACAGCTTACAGCAAAACCACCTGAGGCTGAAGCATCAGGAAAAGTAGTGCGACCGTGTTATTTTTTTTACCTCAAAGTTTAAAACTGGTCTCTGTAGCTGTTGCCAAACCAATACAACAGGGAAGAAAAGGATCAGGACTTAGAATTCCTGCCAGGTTGGGAGTAAAAGCAACTGGAAAATTTAATGGATATTTCACTAAAACGTTCACCACTTCCTCCAAATTTGGTCTGCATTCTGCGGTTTCTGTTTTAACCCTGCTTTCCTGATAAAGGCTTCAACACTTCCTAAGGCCAGAATGAATATTTACAGTCACCTTCCTTGTGAAACACAGGTCACAGACAGTAACCTATGCAAGAAGCCTGTAACGTCTGGGTGATATCTAGTAGGAATCTTCCAGGGCAACGTTGCAGAGTCCTGTGCTCTGCTTGTGGTACCTCCAGCTACAGGCCTGCTCCTAGGACATGATGATGCTGCATCAAAAAAGCTGAAAAGTGGTGTCTTCAGGCTAACCCAGCTCTCCTGCATGGAAGCAGCAGCACCTCAGCTCTGTGTGGAGTAGAGAGTTGTCTGTGTAACAGAGAGGGTGACTGGCCAGGGTCTTGAAGGGGTTGTCCACAGTTAAATGCAGAAACCCCTATGCCTTTGAGCTCTACTAGTGGTTGGCATATACCACAGTTTTCAAAACTCAAAGGTAAAACAGAGCTCATCCAAAGCACCTACTTTGACTGACAGATTTAAAGCAAGGGGCTCAGTTTCACTGTATTTGACAAAACCTGAAAAGCTATTGAAAGGCACTTGGGCAACTGAACGGTGTCAGGCTAACTCAGAACGGATCTGAATTAGATCCATTTTACCAATTTCACTGCACTACAGGCAACTGGAGAAGGCAAACCAAAGGGAAGGAGAGGGCTGAGTGAGCTGAATTCAATCTTGCAGTGGGTTTCTCTGCTGGAACAGCTGGCGCTTAGTTTATGGATAAATACAGGATTTCATTTTCCATGGGCATCAGGCTGCCTTTCCTCACCAGCATTAAACTCAAGTCTCACAAAAGAAAAGATTAACAGAAAAAGAAGCTCACAGTGTGTAACTCTACAAAGAGCTTACAGGAAGGATTTATAGTAAATTAATATCACCAGCAACCATATAGTTCACAGAAGCTTACCATCTCTTGGTGTAAACTGATTTAGTTGGCTAACACATTAGGTGTAAGATCCAGAAACCTCAATTATGCTCTTCATTCCCTGCCTGTGCAGAAGGACCTCCTCCCCACACTGCCTTAATGGTAAACTTAGTTTCAGCCGTATTTTTGTTGTATGTTTTGACCCATCACTTCTGATCATTCATCTGGGCGTGATGGTCTGCACAGCGTCTTAGCCCGCTCTTGTGTCTGAAGGCTACATGTTTTACAGTAGGTTAACACAAATCCAACTTAATGAGAATCAAGAAATCATCAGGTGCAGGCCCAGGGTTGATTCTGAGTTAATTCCATCCTGAAAAGATTGAAAGATATACTCCCCCTCCTCTATATTATTTTTCACTTGCCTTTCAGATTGTATATGGATACCCAAGGTGAGTTTCACCTCTCTTCTCCAGCAAAAGCTATGACAACTGAGGAAGAGCAAACAGTTAACATCACAGAAGTCAAAAGTGAAAAATGAAGCAATGGGAGAAGGCAAGGTTTTTAATCATTCCATTTAAAATGCTGCTTCCCCCTGAGTTCGTGTAGTGTGAATTCTTGCTCATATCTATTTCAATAAGGAATAAAAAAAATGTAACAAAGGACACCTGTTCTGTAAATGCAAAGCTTCCAGCCCTTCAATAACAATGAAAAAAAAAAGTCTTTGAGACTTTCTGGAGTTTCTCTGTCAGAAAGCAGAGATATCCTTGAGGCCTATGTAGCAAAGTGAAATCTACCTGTTCTCTTTCAGAATCTGTCCCTTTTCCCCCTACTGCTGCCTGATGTGAAAGCCTTTTAAAGCCATTTTTCCCCTACTGTAAAATAAAGGCAGGCAGCACAGGGTTCCAAATATATGGGTCTATGCTTTCTCCTCAGTAAATTCTTCAAAGGCAAGGGAGGTATGACTTTGCAAAAGCTGAAAGCATTCCCAGCCAGCAGCTGGAAAAAGCAAAGTGCTAAATTCCTCCCCTGAGAACCTTCCCTGTTCATGGAGAGATGCCACCCTTACAAGCCGTCTTGGTTATACCCCTCCCAGATTTCCCAAGCTGATGACGCTTATCCCTAAAGTAGGGCAGATGCACGCACTGCTTTTTCTTCAGGGAGAAGACCAGAAGCTAACTGCTTCCCCCTTTACCTGGTTACAGTCTTGCTACCAAGGTGATTAGACAGCAGCACATTAAGAAATGTGATAAAAAGAACAGAAGAACCTTTTCGCCTTAACAGAAAAGACTGGAGGGTTGACACAAGCAGCATTTGAACTAGCTTTAAAACATTAGTCCTTGACCAATAAGAGTTATGTTAGTAGAAAACGGGTGAGCTTGGGCCTTTGAAAGTCCAGTGTAAAAGCGATATAATAGAAAAGAAAACTTTGGGAATATCTATTAACTAGCAAGTCAACATGGAGAAAGTTTTAGTTAAATGAATGCAGGCTAACTGAGGAAAAGAATACCTGGAAGAGACATTAAGAATGTGTGTGCACACGCACAAAATATACAGGGCTGCTACATACATAACTGCTTGGATGTCTGCAGTAAAATGCCAGGTCTTCTGTGCACAAATGCAACCTGTAAGTAAATGTGAATGGGAACTGCTTTTTGAAAACATAGAGCAAGGCAAATTCCACATACTCTACAGACGTGTGCAAAAGTGACAAGTTCCAGATGCTGCAGAACTGAAAAGCCATCCCAGGAAACAAACTAAATGCAGACAGAAGCTGTAGCAGAAACACCACTTCACATGTGAGCCTGCGTGTCTTAGACGGGTGTAGACAGGAGAAGGGAAGTGAATGGGTTATATTTTGACAGAGGGCAGGCTGGCTCAGCCTTCCTTTTCACAAGTACCCATAAAACCAAACTGCAAATATAAAACACGGCAGAAATCTGATTTGTGCCTGCAGCCACATGGCACAAAGTCATGCCATGTGCTTAGACTTATTTGGCTAGTGGCAGGGCAAAGCAGGGGTGTTAAGTGGTCTCAGAATCATTGAGGTTGGAAAAGACCTCTAAGATCATTAAGTCCAACCGTCAGCCCAACACCACTAACAGGAAGAACTTACCCATCGGGGACGTCAATCCTTAGAAAGTGTATTTCAAAGAATTCAGAGTGTTTAGTGCTATTCAAATAAACCAAGTGTAACTGCGGTAGCTTGGAGGAAAGGGCTACGTTTGTGTCTGATCTGCACACGGGGAAATGGTGGCACAGTTGGGCTGCCTAGGATGTCTGGAGGCGCATGGGGAGGAAGAGATGGAAGCTCTGCTTCCCAGTCCTTGGCCACTGACCTTGGCGCTTAAGGCTTCCAGAGCATAACACTCAATTACTAAAACAGTCGCTGGCAGAATAAAAATCTTGAATTTAAGTCCTTCTTTGAGGTTGGTTTACAGTAGCTGCCAAGTGCAAATATGCAGCTGGACCCTGAGTGTGCCGGGGGTGCTCACTGCCTCGTTCGGTGAGTACATCAGTCCCAGCACACCAGCCCTCATGGGCAGTCACAATTAGCAGCACTTGCTTGCAAGAGACCCGAGTCATTAGCTGGCAGAGAAAGTTAATCACCTGTCCACCATTACAAAAGGGATAGTCTCTTCAGGAGAAAGGTCGGTGACTTGGACCACTCAGGGGACAATGTCTGTTCTCTAAATGGTGCCCTATGAATAAATCAATGTCCAAATCCCAGGGCTTCTAAAACACTACAAACACAAACACTCAGAAAGTATATACATTAAATAAATTATTTGGAATAAAAATGTCTCCCCCCAAGTCCCAGCTTTTGGATGCCATCTCTCTGGTTAACCCCTCCCTGCCCAGGCTATCCTGTGTGCCTCACAGCGTATGTTTTGTTGTTTCCATAGTACATTATTTGTTGAAATAAATATGGAAATAAGGCTGAGCAAGACAGCCAAGACAGCCAGACTGAAATAAATTCATCACTCACGGGCTCTCAAGGGAAGAAAACCACGCATTTTTTCTAAATGATTATTTCTGAAGCACTGAAGGAATGGCTATATCACTAATGAGGCCAGTGCTCCATGACTGCTGATTATAAATGACCTAAAAAGAGACAAGGAGGTGGTGTATGTGTGGATAGGGGGATGGGAAAAGAGATGAATTGTTCTTCCTTAGCATCTGGAATCTTCTCCCCAGGCTCCTCAAAAATCTGAGAGCATTTGTGGTTCACCACAAAGGCAGGCCAGGCGTATTTACAGCCACATGGGTAGTTTAGGCTGCACTGTTGGGCTATTCTAACAAGTTGGCACACAATTCCTCTCCTCCCTTGATAGGTCAGCATCTCTTCACTGGAATAATAATTAAAAAGGAAAATGAGATCTCTCAGTTGCCCCAGATCTAAATTATGGGTCCTGAAATTTGATGCAGCCAGATTCAAGGCAATGGGTGGCTAAAGTGAGAAATAAGATCACGTACGTCTTCTCTCACTAGCCAATTCCCATGGATACAAGCAACTCACGACAAATGACTCAAATATACTTGCAAAAATCTTACTCACATGTTTTGCTGGGTACCTTCCCCCACACCTTCAGGCTGAATGATTACAGATACATTGCACGTGCAGCAGTCCTAGAGCAGGGCTGATTGTGGAACAGGACAGGATGGCCACATGCAAAGGTGAATTCAGAGAATAACACAGCGATTTGACCATAAAGAGCTGCAGCTTTCACATTCCTAGCAGTGTTATTTATATCACGTGATATGTAGAAGTGACAGCATCCAGAAATAAAAGAAAATCGAAGGGACAGCTCCTAATACATAACTTGACCTGTTATCCAAACCTGAGGGTCCTGAGAAGATGGGATTTACTTATTTATTTAATGGTTTGGAATATTACCCAGGACACCTTGAAGAGCAGAGATCTGAAAATGAGCTTCTGCAGAAGCTCAGACAAAGGAGCCCTGACAGATATTAGATGGATTATAGTCATGCACCACTGCTAGAGGTTTCCTAACACATTCTGAAGACCGTTCCTTTTTGCAGGCAGCAATGCCCTCTTGCAAAAGCTGACAGGGTTTTGGAGATTCAGCACGTTCCACCTTGCATGTGGAGTTCAGTAGCAAACCCATACATTCTCAGCACAGAGGCTCAGGCCATGGATCCTATTACCACCTATATTCTCTATTTCAGCTGATCAGGGTGCTCATCACAGAAGAGTTAACTGCAGTCTCAGTGGGAAACTCCAGATGATTTTCTTGCCCTTTCAGGAAAGATCCTTTCCTTGAAGACTGGGATCACTCATTGATCTCCTCACAGGTACCCACCTTCACAAAGACCAAGAACATGTCTAGACATAGCACAGCTGCTAAATCTAGGGGTGGAGGCAGAGAAGAAAAGTTTAACTAAGTTCCCCTCCTTCTCCCAGGTCATTTGTCACAACCCTTTATAGCTAATAACCTCTCTGTAAAATTTATAAGCCAAGTTAGAGAATTACAGACTAGGGAAATAATTCACTAATAGCCTACATAAGGTGGTTTAGAAATCATGTAAGAAAGAACTCCAATACATTACATGCCACAGGTTTCAGAAATAAATTATGTAGTTGCCAATCTTTTTAACCCTGTTGAGTTCAGCAGGCTTACATCTATGCAAGACCTATTTGAGCCTGGGCACCACTGCAGCTCTTCTCTTGGAAATGTCCCTGCTGGGACCTGCAGATAACCCATGCTGGAACCTGCTTCCTTCTCCTCCCTCAGGGGTTACAGATGGGGTTCCCTTCCCTCTCCTTGGGTAAGCACATCTATAGACAAATGAAGCACCAGTCCTGCTTTTCCAGAAGTCTTGGACTACTTCACCACTCAAAGTCATTCTGACAAGCAAGAGATGATCCACTGGGTTACACCGAGTCCCTCTGTCTTGCTTGGAGCAGGGAGCATAAAGAAATCAGGCCAGGTGCTGTATCAGTATCATGCCTGAAGTACACTAATGAATCTGACCCCATGCTGAAGCTTTAAGAGTGTAGTGGCGTGTCAGCATAAACAGCTAACACTAGTGTCACATCAAGTGGTAACAAGGCCACTGCTGTTTTTACAAGCATTGTGCACTTAGCAGATAAAAATGAGCATCCTATCAAAGCCCACCACAAGTTGCCCTTATCGCCAGCGAGAAGAAACAATGCCCCCACACAATTGCTGCTACTTGGTGCCACTGATAGCAAGTCCAATTTCTTACAAGCTGTCCATTAGTATGATGAAGAGACTAATAACCACCACACATGGGTTTTTATCTTTTCTTTTTCTCGTTGTTGGTCCACTGGCAACTGCTAATAGCTTTCCAGGGCTCCTTTAAATAAACAGAACTAATTACTCTGCACAATGACACTGTGGCTTACAGACGACTAATTATGTCATGGAGGGGTTTCTTAACATGCACGTTTATTTGCAGAGGGCCACATCTAACATGAAGCAAATTTATTCAGCCTTTATGCTATCAGCTGGTACCAAAATAACACTGAATACACAGCAGATCCAGATTGCAGAACTTTAGCAGGCAAGCTCTCCCAGGAGGCTGAAAAACAACACATGGAGTACACATATTACAGAACATGTGTAGCCGTGTCGCTCCTAGCCTCCTGCGCATTTAATGTAGCGCTGTGGCATAGACTGAAACTGTTGTGTAAACAAAGCTCTGCTTCTCTTTGCTCACATTTGCTATATGATGAACAGGCATTCACCACTTGCTATGCCTTATGCCCCAACTATATGCCTTGCTGGAGGAATAATGGAAATCCTTGTCCAAGAAAAAGCACAGAACTGAGCAGATGGGCAACATAAAAGACAAGATACACTGGGAAACTGTTATACCGGTAAGAGGAGAAGAAAGCGAGAAGTTAAGCGACTCGCTGTATGTCATGCAGCCAGCTGTGTTAGAGGCTGGAAACAAACTTAGGGTTTCCTAACACCCTGTCCCTTTTTAGGCAGGAGATAGTGTCAAACCAAAACAATGTTTTTCTTTTAAATAGATTTTGCAGACAGATAGCTGACTGACAAGACAAGTTCATACCAAATTATTCAATGTGGATGTGATTGAATGAATTTTTGAGCTCCTGCAAATCTAAAAGGACTTTGTTCTTTAAAGCGAGATGCTGGGTGAGAGGATTTTTTAAGGTGTGCAGCCTCCCCCTTCTCCTCCTCCCCCCTGCATAAAAAGCAAATGAAAGCATTTGATTTGCAAGCATTTCTGGACAGCCGTGTCGTACGAACAGTAAGTCCTTCTCCTCAGAGACAATATCCTGAAAGGATGTAGCAAGGACACCTCTCCACACTCTCATAACAATCCTTAGCATTACCAAGAGTTATATGCATAAAAAGCAGCATACATCTTGCTAAGCATGTCTGAGTGGCAGATGAACTGATAGAAGAGGGCACAGTATCTTTTTTTGGAGCTATTAGCTGACTGTCTGGTCAAAATATCTGTGTAGAAATATATCCCCAATTATACATGTATTCAACTCTCATTCACACATCAAGATTGCCTACCCTCCACAAAGAACATGGCGCTTAACTTGCCGCTTAAAGCATTCCAGTCAACGGGTTTCATAAGAAAAAAGGCAGCTTTTAATAAGGGACTTCACAAATCTGATTTAAGAGACAGGCCACTGCTTTCTGCAATGCTCTAAGGCTCTACCTTCCTCCTTCTAGACAAGAGGATGATTTTTACTAACTGTAAAACTGTAGCAGAAACAGGAGACAGGTAGTTTTCTGAGGAACCAGGCTGACCTTGATAAGCAATGTCAAGATCAAAGTTACAGTGCTTTCTTTCCCACTATGATTTTGCAGCGCTGGGTCACTTCAGTTACATCCCTCCCTGTGGCAGAGACAACGCACACACAGAGGGCTCTCCCCCTCTACAAAATGGAGCATTAGAAGATGAGGAGACATGCACAGAGAACTTTGACGTGGGAACTGAGACAAAAACCGGCACGAATAAGGCAAAGAACAAGGATGCATCATGTCCTTGAACCCTCTACATGCCCCTGCAGCAGAGTGCAATGGAGAGGGGACCTCCTGCCATGGTTTACATGAGTGAAGAAGAAGCCTTGGAAGCAACAGCTGAGCTGTGCTGCAGCAGGTCCTGTACTTATTAACTAGGCAGAAGGTGGCCAAGTAAACCCATTGAGAGTCATAAGGAGGTCAGGTAAGGTCCTCATTACGGGTATCATTGCCTTTCTTGATTTCATGCTACCTAACTTTAGGTCAGTGCCAAGTGACAAGAAAAAAAGAACAGATTGAGCACAAATGGCTCATTTCTCTTAAGACTGGGCAAACAACTTGATTAAAGCAAGGAAAAATATTCCAGTCCTGAAAAAAAGCTTCTGCTCAGAATCATATCCTCTCCCTTTATTCCTCTGATATTCAGATCAATTTAAAAGAAACTACATGTACATCCACAGCAAGTATACCCATGACCTAGTTATCATTTCCAATGGGAAACCCTTAGGTTTCCTACAGCATTTTTTTATGCTAGGGAGAGTAAAAGACAATTGCTGAGCAGCAAATCCTGAATGTTTAAAAATTAGGAAGCAAACTCTCTGACATCATGGCACTGGCCTTCATATTTCTTCTTAGTATCACTAAATTTTGTGGTTTACTCCATTTGCCTGCTGTTGCAGGCACCGGGTTCAAGCTTTCCTTTACTAGACAATGTTTTTTTCAAAACACAAAACCTAAGACTCTCCTATATGCTGAGGCTCCAGGATCTGAGCCTTCCAAAGACCAGCTATCTGCTCCATGCTAAAATATGACCTGGAAAACATAGATTGTCTCTAGCAGTTCAAAGCACAGTGTTCACTCATCAAACGCTTCTGAGCATCAGAAAAAGGCAGAAGCCATGTGAGGGTTTTGCACCTAGGTCTCTTGAAATGAAACCATGTTGTTGAGTTCCCCAAGGCCAATGGCCAAAACTGGAAAAACAGAGGGGAGCTAACAATTTCACACAGTCTGGTATTATGCTCCTGCTCTTACTTTTACTGTGTTGGCAGCAAGAAAATATACACCACTCCCAGACTTTCCTGTTAAGGTTATTGGAGCAGCAAGACAGGTAACATTGATTTTTAGTTATCTTAAGTGAATACAGGACTCAAATGTGCCTGCCTTCCAACCCCCCCCCCCGCTGAGAATGCAGATATAAAGAGCACAGAAAGACACGTTTTGTTCCGTCAAAGTGATACGTAACAGGAGCAGAGAACTTTTGCTTTCTGATATTACAGGTTGACGCATGTTGCCCCTGAGTAGGTGCAGATCTCCATGCTCTGATCACAAGGCAGCACTGAAGGACATCAAACCTGCCAAAGAACCGCATACCTGCAGGCAAGTAGTGATCTCCCTCTGCCTTTAAGACTTGTTATCTTCAAATTTATTGCCCAAACATGAGTCCAAAGACAGACAACACACGAACACCTCCCTCTGGGAGGAGGAAAGCATTTGTTCCAGTAGCCTGACTGTGTCTAAACCGCAGGTCATCTCCTGCGTGCAACTACAGCAGGGAACCTATAGTCCCCTTAGGATGCTGTTCCACGTGAGTGACTGACAGACACAGTAGCTATTGACAGGCAGCCTGAAACTTTGGTATTTGTTCCACATTTTAATTTCTCAAATTTGAGGAGTAGATTCAGACCTCAGAAGCTGTAAGTTCAGCAGAGAGCATACAGTTTATGGTGGGGCTCTGCACCTTTCCTCCTTCTCTTCAGGGTTTTTAATTCCCTACCCCCCCCCCCCCCCGAATTCTTGCAATTGGATACGGGAGAAAGTACAGGTCACAGGAAGAGTAAAGACACATAATCTAATTTTCATTTTGTCCATTAATCATGAACAATTTCACTCAGCCATTTAACAAGGTGGAACTCTAAAGCCATCTCTCAGATGATGAGGGAAAATTCACACTAATTCCTGTTAGTGCTTCACTCTCCTGTTTGGGCTGAACAGAGCAGCCTGTCTTCCTCACACATAAAAATGTAACCCAGGTGTCCAGGAAAACACTCTCCTGGAAGTTTTCTCAAAAGCTTATTACTAAATTTAAAAAAGTCCAGCTGAAGCTGTTGGAGCTTTATTTGTGGGGACTGGGTTTTGTGTGTGTGTGTGAGGATCAGCACAAGCCCAATAGGAAACTCTGTATTTTAACACATTTTTATATGAAGTTGTCAATAATGCTACACATCACTGTGTCTATACACCTTATATGCAATCTGCGATTTACCAGTCTCCCAGCTAGTCAGGACCAAAATGTCCTAAAATGAGATCATTCTGGAAATTAACAAGATATGCAGTCGTCATAGGTAAGGTGAAGGAGACTGGAGGCATGGAGCCATGAACATCCACAGATGAGGCAGGAAAAGGCACCTTTCTCAGCTGGGATTTGATGAGTACTGCACTATTTGCCACCTTGGAAGATGAGTATGTCTAGTTCTCAGCCCCCTTATCTATCTCATTTTTGTTTATTTCTCTGCAAAAGTTACCTATTGTGTGGAAGGGGAAAAATCTCTCTGTGGTTTAAGAATGGTGTGAAGTGTTTAAAAGATGGGCGGATGAGGTGCTGAGGGGCATGGCTTAGTGATTGATAGGAATAGTTGAACTTGATGGTCTTTTCTGACCTAGTGATTCTGTGAAGCAGCTGTATTGGGAGTCAGGGCTGAAAAACCCAAGAAGGACTGTAGCAAGGCACAGTTCTCAGTAATCATCTGTCTGCTCAACAAGAGGGGAACTGACTCCTTCTATTTATCAGTGTGAGAACTGTGGAGAGCCCTGCACATTCAAGGAAGCTTCAATATTTCATAAGGTTTCTGTGTCAGCTATGCAGAGTCTCCCCCGCCTTTAAATGCTTTTGTCAGACAAGAGGAACGGAGCAAAGGCTTATCCTGGGCTGAGAAACAAGAAGCGCAAGGACACTCATATCTCCTTGACTAACCTGCAGAACAAAAGGGCCTTCCAAACAGAAAAGGTGATATGCCTGGGAAATGTTCTCACTTGCTCTCTCCCTCAAGATGCTCAAGGGCATCATTCAGCAGAAAGTAACATTTAGCAGTAGATTCCCTCACCCTTTCAAGGTTTCAGAGCAGCAGTGGGATGTTAAAGAAAGAGGAGTGCATATGCACAAATGTAGGATAAGATCTGAGTATGTCAAAGACTGAATTGCTGACAAACACTTATTTCAGAGGGATCCAGAGCAGTTCTGCTCTGTGACGGACAACGCATTTGCCAAGACAGCACTACCACTTGGGAGTTGCCTTTCTCTGCTCTGGTGACTGCTGAGTGCTCATCTCTTCTAGGGAAAGAACTATGTTTAGCAGATGACTTTCCATCTTTCTGTACAAAATTACATCCTTACTTCCAAGAGGATCTAGGTTACTCTAGTAAGACCACCTATTTAAGAAAAAGTGTTACAATTCCCAGGCCCAGTCTTTTAAGTCTCCAGAACTACAGGGATTTCCCAATACCAGTGCTTACATCAAGTCCTGATGCAGGCTATGGAGAGGTGGAGTGGGGAGCAAAAGCCCCCCTTAGCAAAACTCTGATAGAAACCATGTGTCAAACAGGTCAAATGAAAGGAAAGTTCTACTCCATTTTCTTTTCACATGATGAATTCGGGTCTGATACTCTTAGGGGCTAACAGCCAATGTCTATGAAACCAGGAATATGGGAAGGGTAGCAGGGGTTATATTTATACATCAGTGTTTCTGATGAGATTGACCAACTCTGGGAAGATGCGTGGGCATGCTTGTAAGAGCAAAGTAATAGAAATGCAGATAGGCATTTTTAAAGAGAAATGAGAATTAGAAATCCAACCTGAAACCACTCTCTGTGGGACTTGGGGCATCATTGTGTTTTTGAAACTTGCCTTTGCACATGAAGAACAGGACCAAGACACCACACCTACAGTCAAGAGTATGGAACAAGAACAGACGTACTGGCTCAATTCTTACGACTCTATTAAATTCATTTTTAGCACTCTAAGCAGAAACACCATAAAATTCAGGAAAGACCTTCTTTGACATGAAAATGGATAAACAATTCCATATAATAATTAAAAGAGCTTCACAGTGCCATTACTGAGAAAGCTGTTCATATTACAAAACTTTATCAGGTGCTGAGCTAAACTGTATTTCACAAGGCAAATGGAGCCGAGATCAGAGTTGTAAGGTGAGTATTATGCAGTGTTTCCTGTACACATGCTTGATCTGAAAGACGCAGCACACAGCTAAAATCTTGGCTGTTGTGCCTGATTTTTGCTGTATGTGTGTGTTTAGTAAATTATATCTCACAAGCAACCCCTGGGTGTGCAATCCCATCTCTGCTAACAGACTTTTTTATTCTGACAGGGATGCTCAACAGCATGAAATAATCCTCTTCAATTTACAAAATAAGTTCCCAATCTTTGAGTTTCAAACTAGCGATCCATCACTTGCAACAAAAACCAACACAGCTACTCTGTTAACAGACTGGATTTTAAATATTCACAGTGGCTGTTTGCCTGTGTGTGTGCAGAAATGACTAATTCTGCACTCCGGTTTCCAGCAACGCTGTCAAAAACAAGAGGGGATTGTATAAGTGGACTATTCCCTGGTTAAGTATTTTAATGAGTTTAATCTTTTTCCCCATACTGCATTATTCTAAGCAAGAAAATGTAACACTGCTTGCAGGGGGGAAAGCAGCAGCAGCTCATGCAACAGGAAAGCAGAGGCAGACATAGAATCATAGAATAACTAGGCTGGAAGAGACCCACAGAATCATGAAGTCCAACCATTCCTATCAAACACTAAACCATGTCCCTTAGCACCTTGTCCACCTGTGCCTTAAACACCTCCACAGATGGCGACTCAACCACGTCCCTGGGCAGCCTGTTCCAGTGCCCAATGACCCTTTCCATGAAAATTTTTTTCCTAATGTCCAGCTTAAATCTCCCCTGGCGGAGCTTGAGGCCATTCCCTCTTGTCCTGTCCCCTGTCACTTGGGAGAAGAGGCCAGCACCCTCCTCTCTACAACCACCTTTCAGGTAGTTGTAGAGAGCAATGAGGTCTCCTT